>VDFB02000002.1:78045865-78471229 GCA_007258455.2 Sequoia sempervirens | reverse complement strand
CTTCGGCCAACCAACCCAACTATGGTCGTTTTCTTCATATCCCCTTCAAATTCACTCCTTCCATATGCATTTTGGCTTTGAAGGAATTCATACACAAGATTCACAATCTCTCTCCAAACACTTTACACTTCATAGCAGCAACACAAACACTCCACTACTTCAATAGAGTAAGTGTGGAACAAAACACCATTGCAGTAGAGGCTTGAGTTCCTCTCATTTTCTCCCCCATTAGCCTTGAGCGCTCTTGTTGGAGGTGGTAAGCTTTCACTCCTCTCCTCTATTACTTGGTTGAGTAGCATAACATTGTTTTGTAGTGCTTTAAGTGCTCTTTACTTCATTTCTACTTTTCTCTCTATCTATTTGGCTGTCCATGGAGGTGGGAACACCAAAACAGGGTCTAATTGAGGCAGGCCCTTATACAACCACCCAACAATTTCTCTCTCCCTCTTGTGTGTAGGTATTGAAGACACTCACTAGTTGGAAACTTCATCATTTGCACGGTTGTAAGTATTTCCTTCCTTTCTTCTCCTTATCCTCATCATTTATTACATTTCTTTAGTTCTACCACTTTATCATATTCTCTCATTTTCCTACATTCTGTCAGTTCTCAGTAATCGGAGTGTATGTCGTCACTTAGCCATTTTCTGAGACATTCTCACTTTTTGGTCCCTATGAGACGCCAACGCACCTTCGAGATGCCAGCGCACCGTGTTGTTGTCTATATTTTGCATTGGCATCCTTTGGCTGAGAGCTTGTCAGTTTGTCCAAAGAATCTTTGTGACCTTCTCTTTCAGATTTTGAAACTCTCACCATTGTTCTATTGAGGTGGTATAGGGCAGTTCACCTTGTGAGGCTCTCTGAATGAAGAGAACTCATGAGTAGCAAATCCCCCTATATAACAACATTGACCAGTAAATGATGGAGCATTCTTATTCATTCTACTTCTACATTCCATTGCTTTATGTCCAAATTTATTGCAATAATAATAGAAACCATTGAAATATGGGTACCTTTGTTTATTTGTTTATCTGACTGGTGGTCTTCTAGCTTCATTCCTTTAGTTTTGGATCTTGCCATTGTTTTTCTTGTCTTCAGTCTTCATTGGTTCATTGATCTTCTCTTCTACAATAGGTGTTTGATCTACTTTTGAGATTTCACCTTTTTCAAATCCTAAGCCACCTTTGTTTTTAAATGCTTTCTGATTTGTAATCATTCATCAGGTTTTGTAGCACTCATCTTGAATTTGTCTTCATGACTCCTTGCTTTCTCTAGAGTTGATCTTAGTTTTACCACTTCTTGTTCAAGCCTTGTACATTCCTCATATTTTGTTTTTACCATTGCATTCAATAATTCTTCAATTATTTTCTTTTCTTCAACTTGCACTTTCAAACTAGTGATGGATTCATTTTCTTGCTTGAATTGCTCATTGACTTCCTTATGCCTTTCTCTAAACTTCTTGATTTGCTCTCTCAATTTTTTGATGCACTCATTTGCTTCTTTGACATTTTCCTTTAGATCTTTGTTTTCACCTTCAATTTTTTATAGATCTTCAAGATTAACTTTGAGTTCTCCATCTTTTTCAAGCATGAAATCTTCTATAAAATCAATAGCAGGAATCTCTTTCAGGGGAACAAGAAATTTTTTGTTAGCCATGTGATGAATCTCCAATACCTTCTCAAAGTGGTTAAGCTCCTTCCAAGGAACCAAGCTCTAATACCAATTGTTGAACACCCATAATACTAAGAGAGGGTGAATCGGTATTCTCTTAAACCATTCAAACATTAAACACCCAATCACTTATGAATATTCAACTACAGTAAGGAAAGAAAGCATGAAACATTCCAACATCACTTAACACATGAACACCATGATTTTTATGTGGAAAACCTAAAATGGAAAAAACCATGGTAAGGGTTAGCTCATAATATATTATAACTGGCTATAGTATATTTACAAAAATTCTCACTATAGGTGGACTCACTATCCATAGAGAAAAATATAAAAAAAGATGGTGGCTCATAGACTATTTTGAGTTGTTACGATTGCATCTGACATATACATGAATTATAGTTCCATTGAAGCATAATAACAATCATTATTTGTTTCTTATTTAAAACTCTACCTCACTCTTCATTCACATAATTATAATCTTCAACTTAACATTCACAACTTAGCTTCACACTGCTCTAATAAAATTTGCATTATCTCATCATATACTACATCTCATACTCTAAAAATATGGAAAATGATCCAACTTATATATCTGCATCAAGTGTAACATCAATTAGGTCGGCCTAATTAGATGTAACACCCAAAATATACTTTTTCAGCTCCAAAAAATTTCATCCAAACAACATGCCACAATTTGAAACTCAAAAAACCTTAAAATAGGTCAGCATGGACCTATAATAGATCCCACATAAGATGTTAATACATATTTAACCTTCACATACCTTCAAACATATTAGGTCGGCTCTAAATAAGACACAAAAGCAAAAAGCTTCAAATGTGTATCCATATCTCAATACATGGACCTCAGAACTCGATGCCCACTAGAATTCATACACTACTAACATCTGGCAACATATCCTCAAAATTGCAATGCCAACAACTCATTTGTGGAGATGTGTGGAATCTCCCAACAACTACACTATATAGAAAATAATTGTAATTTACTAGACCGAACTCTATTACTCATAACTTTCAAACCACTTGCCAAAACCTAATGAAATCTTGGAAATAAATACATCTAACATCCACCAAAAGAATGTTAGAATAATAGAGCAATATATTCATTTGTGGAGTGGTGCAAACCCAAACAATGGCACACAGTAACATTGTATTCATAAAATTGACATTTAGTCAATTTTCCTTTACAACTATTTTTACAGAACCAAACCATTATGCAAAAATGTCTTCTTTATCAACTCCAAAACCTATTAGAACTGATTAAAATGTTTTGCAACCAAAATTTTCATATGAGTTACAATATTGACATCAATGAGAACAATGCAACACATCATTATATACCTTCCATGCTCATGTTGTTAAGCAACATCATCAATGAAATTCTCCCAACAATCTCCCCCTTTGTCATTGATGGAAACATGCACCAAAATATCCAAAATGTACTTCAATATTCTCCAAAGTAATCTCCCCCTTTGACATCAAGGGAAAAGGGAACCTGTACAAATTGTTCTGACTTTCACCAAACCTCCCCTTGAGAAATATACCAGAGAAAAAACCCAAAAACTATACTAGAAACATCATTATATGGTCTACATATATACAAACAATCTAAAATGAAATACAAAAAATGCATAAAAGATAAGAGATAAGTCGACCAAAGGTGGTTGACACTGCAACTTCTTCAAATGATCTTCCCATGCTTTCCTTCCATCTTCTCATTCACTTTTTTCTTCTGCAAGCATCCTACTTTGCATTTCAAACTCTAAAAATAACTCTTCTCCCTCTTCTAGAGTGGCAGGTACCAAATTCATCTGTTTGGCTTTATCTACACTCAAGAGATCTTTTGAAATGAGTTGGAATTTGGGATCGACTAGATCCCTTACCTCTCTAAACTACAAAATAATGTGTTATTTTTGTGCTTGTAGCTAGAAGAAATTCTTGTATAGATCTTTAATGGAATTCCTTGTTACACCAATTAGGTTGAGTGCCAGATCATAGAAACTTAAGGTAGCATCAATTTATGACTCAATAGAGTTCATATCCTTCCTTATGATATGTGTGGCTCTGGGCCACTTTATTCCATACTGGTATAGAGCCTTCGCCTCATCTACACATCCTTCAACATCTTTTAATAACTCTATAAACCTTTTATGTGCAATTGCACATTTCTCTGCCATCTCAAGAATCCTCATCTCAGTTATCCTTTTCTCCACTTCTTTTTTTGCTTCTTCGTTTAGTCCAAATGCATAAACTTTGAATGAATCAATTAGCAATCTAATTTTTTCCATACCAGAGAGTGTGGTGTCAACATTTGATCTGGGTATGGTCTCTTATAATTCCTTAACTGCTTCTTCCATAAGTTCTTCACTCTTCTTATGTATTTCAATTATTTCCTTTCTTCCAGATGCAAGAAACATGTCTCCTAGTTGTATCTTGTGGATGGGAGTTATTTTTTCCAACTAAACATTGCCTTGATGCATTGGCAACTGTAGCAGTTGTGAAGATACAACTGGTTGCTAATTTGGGCTATATGCTTAAAATATTTTTCAAGGAATCTCTAGAGGAGCTAGAGGATTCACTTGGAAACATGGTTATCTCTACAACCTTTCCTTTTTCTTTAGTACTTTCGAAGTTTGTTGGATTTTCCTTTTTTGTTTGTGTATCTTTGAATGCATCTTAAGACTTTTCTCCACTTTCCTTTCTATCCTCTTCTTCTTTCTCCTTACCAACCTTCTCTTCATCTTTCTTTTCTCGCTCTCTTACTTTTGCATCTGCATTATCATTCTTGTTTTCATCCTCTATAGTGTTTTCTTTGTTTACCAAAGGAGTTACTTCATCTTGTGTCAAAGGAGGAGTGAAGGTGTTTTCCTTTGAAATGTCTTCTTTGATCATTGCCTCTCCATCATTTCTTGTTGTCATGACCTCCACTTCCGAAGGAGTGATGTCCAATGTACCTTCTTCATTTTCTAAATTCTCATGTTGAGCATCAACTCTCTACAACTCTCCTTCTATTACATTTAGTTCTAGAGCATCTATTTCTACACTCATTTCTTCATTTTTTTGGTATCATTCCCAACTTCTGTGTAATCTCTTTTCCTTTTCTTTTCTTTCCTTCTAGATTCTTTAAATGTAATCTTTGTCTTTTCCCATAAGGTTTGTTACCCTTTGGTTAGATCTCAGCTCCTTGCTAAATACAAAGGCCAATGTGGCTCTATCATCCTCGGATAATGGAGCATTCACTCTTTCCAAACACTCTTCTTTTAACCTTTCATGCTCTTTTACAATTTCTTCTCTTCTCTTTAACAAAATGTTCCACAAATATTTAGGTACATGCTTCTTGATATTCTACATGTCCACCTCAAGGACAACAATATACTTAATAATAGCTTCAATTATGGTAGCCTTGTCTACCTCATTGCATTCTTGTATAAAGTTGTGGTCTCTCCTTGATGAGCCCAAAATATGCTCATCATCTGGATATCATGGTGTACTTTTAATACTTTTACTTCTATTGATTATGGTTGTTTAACTCTCTTGAAACCTTTTTATTGGGGTATATCCTGTAGCAATACACTTTCATGTTCCTATAGCTGATCATGTTGACATGTCTGTATTTATTACCCTGTTGACTTCCCAAATGACTGGTATAGCGCATGTAGTTTTTGAATGATGAAATAGATTTAAATATGTGATTAATGAATGGATATTGTGTATGTGCCATGCACCTTTTCTTTCATATCTGTTACCTTGTGTTTCACAGGTTGTTGAAGAAAGTATGATCGAGTCAAGTGCAGCCAATCTCGGCCTTGCAGTAAAGTCCATTTCCTGCACAGCTTTGAGGAAGCTCTGGCAAAGAATCTTTGACCGAAACCGTTGGGAAGGATTTTAAATGACATTTAATCTGGAAAGAGTGGAGTGCTAGATTCTCTCTGGATCGGGTTGAATGGATAACTCATTTATGAGTCTGTTCCTCAATTTCGGGATACATTTCGTATCCATGTCTTTCTCTGTTGAGTTAGTTAGTTAGTTGTTCTACTGTTTTAAAAATAAGTGTTCCTCCTGCGCGGGTGAACAGATCAGAGAAGGAGATAGATAGATAGATAGAGAAGCAGATTATGTAAGAGTTAAAGATATAATATGAATAAGGGTTTTTGTTAGTTTTCAGAAGCAGAATAGTCAATGTAAATGATTTCACATTATGAATAAAAGTTGATGGAGTTCTGAGCACAATCTTCTATGTCAATTAGTTGATGCTTGCTAAGGGGGCCCACTTAGTAAGTATCTGTAGGAGCGTAGTTGTTTATCTTTTGTTAATTCAAGTTAGATTTCATTTTAGAAGTTTCAGCACAAGCTCAGTCTTATATTGTTCCTGCAGCATCAGGAATCCATCGCTGTGTTTGTTCGTACAGCATAAGGCCAGTTTATAGTTTGTCCCTCAACTGTAGCTATTACGATTTCTGCTTTGGTTAGTCTATGATTGAGTTAAGAGAACTTTACATTATTGCATAGATAGAAATTTCTTTCCAAGTGTTTATTTTTCAGTAAATTGTGACTGAAACCAGTTCTTAGTGCATATATTATGCCACTCCATTTAAAGTTGATGTTCCCTGGTTTGACAAGTAAATGAACGTCCATGAAGAGGTATTAGTCACCTGCTGGAATGTCCAATTCCTAGGATAGGTTTTGTCATGATTTTCATATCCTTTTGTGGGTGTGGCCATTTTTGGCGCCGTTGCCAGGGATGGTGTCAATCTAAGAACCTGCTATAGTCATTATTAGCAGTAGTTTAGTCAGTTTTTCAAAATATTTCAAAATACCATTCATTTTCATTGCATGCATAGAAGGAGAGATGCTCAGGGAAGATTTCTCCCCAACCTACCATTCATTGCCAAGAAAACTGAACAAGCTTATAGCCTATTTGAGGACAAAGGAGACTTAGATATTGACCCATTTGCTGAAGGTCTGTGTGCTGATTTGCTATTTGGCCCATTTGATGAAGAACCTAAAGGAAATCCATTTGATCCTATACTTGGTTAGGTGAACATGGCACATAATCCACCGAATCGACCTCCTGCTTTTGAATTCCCCATTACTCCTCAGCAAAACAATGACAACCTTAAGAATATTCCTTCTTCATTACTTCCCAAGTTCTATGGCTTAGTCACAGAAGATCTAGAGACCTTCTTGTTTGATTTTGATATCCTCTGTCGGAGTTATGACTACACTTCAGATGCTCACAAACTGAAATTTTTCCCTGCTACCTTGAAGGAGGGAGCTCTCAAATGGTTCATGAGTTTTGGAATGGGTGTTATCGATAGTTGGCCAGCCATGCAAACAATTTTTTTTGAGAAATACAAAGAATACTGTAAGAGTGGCAGTAAAGGTGATGATATATTCTGAATTCAACAGAAGGAAGATGAAAGTCTGGAGGATTATATATCAAGATTCTTGTTTTCACTAAAAAAGAATTTAGACCATACTCTTAATGAAGAATCTTAGAAATTACTTTTTCTAAGGGGAATCAATAATACTTGCATAGATGCCTTGGACCTGATGGGAGGTGGAGATATCACTCAAGCATCCTGGGATGATATCATGAAGATATGTCTCAATTACTCCTAAGAAAATGTGAAGAAGGGTCGAGGTCATCAAGTTACAATGGGAAAGTCTTCTTCCAGCGGAGTTTCCCAGATAGAGATCACAAACTTGCTGTCTGATTTCAAGCAGGACATCATAAACAACATGGTTACGTAGTTAGATACCATGCAAGCTCGCAAGAAACATGAAGAGGCTGAGGCAATCCTGACTGAGTTATGTCCACATTGTAGACAGAAGAAACGTGACTGCAGATGCAAGTTGGTGGCCAATATGGAGGCAAAACAGCTACCTACTGATTTTAAGATGATAGAAGGTGATGATGACCAAGTCTTGTTTGTTGCACAAAGGAGACCATGGGCTCCAAGACAAGGTATGCCTCAAGATCCTTTGACTTTTGGTAATCCTTACTCTAGTTATAATAACCAATGGCAACCCACGTATGGACCACCTCCACCTTGGAATGCTCCTCAACCATACTGGCCTAACTATCAGAGCCCTCAATGGCAACCTCCTCAAGGAGTTTGGCAGCACCCACAAGGACAATGGACTCCACCTCCAAGTAATTGGCAGTAGAACCCTCAATGGAGAGGTCCTTAGCAATGGCAGAACCAACCACCTAGATTCCTGTAGTCTCAGTAGCCACAACCTCCAGCCCTTGTGCCTCCTTATGCAGCTTCTACAGCTCCTGTAGTAAATACTGGCCCTCCAAAACAAATGCCTATGCCTGCTCAACCATTTCCCAATCCTAATAACAAGCAGCAGCAACAACAACAACCTATGTATTCTACGAAAGCCAACCCATATCCAGCTTATGCCCTAAATATCAATGATATCCATCTCAGGTCTGGAACCACTCTCCCTACTCCATAGCCACCTATAATAACAGAGATTCCAGACTCTACTGTTGAACAACCTACCGATCATGCAGAAGATATACCTATATCAGCTACTGCCTCCAAGGAACCCATCCTGCAGCCTCAGGCTACACCACTTTTTTCTCAGAGATTGCAGATTACTACACCCAAGACCATTGAAGAACCCACCTTTGATATTTTGGAGCAATTAAAGAATGTACAAGTTCAAATTCCTCTTTTTCAAGCAATCAAAGATGTTCTAGTTTATGGAAAAGCCATTAAAGAGGCTTGTTTAAAGAAACAAGGAAGAAATAAAAAGGACCCCCAAACTATCCATGTCCTAGGACAGTTAGCCGATATTATGTTGGGGAAAGTTGTCATTCCAAAATATACTGATCCTAGAAGTCCTGTAGTAAAAATCAATATCAATGGTCAAGTAGTAAGAAATGTTTTGGTTGACCTTAGTGCAGCCATTAATGTGATGACCAAGCACACTATGGAATGTTTGAATATTCCAAACATTCGGTCTACATCAACTATCCTACAGCTTGCTGATAGTTCCACGGTTACACCTGATGGAGTAATAGAAGATGTCATTGTCACCCTTGAATCTTGGGAATACCTTGTTGATTTCACCATATTGTCCACTAAGGCAACCCTAGGGGGATATCCTATTATCCTAGGTAGAATTTGGTTAGCTATGGCTAATGCCTTTATAGGATGTCGTTCAGGAGACATGACAATTTTTGATGGTCAGTCAAGGAAGAAATAGGCTTTATACCCACCTGCACAACCTTTGCCAAATTTGTCTCAACTAGTTTGGCCAGATCTAGGAGAGGAATCTGAAGAAGTCAATTCATTAGCTCAGTTGATGATGCTATGAACTGATCCATTTTCCCAGCTTTAGAGTGAAGATAACTTGCTTCTACACATTCTGCAGTTTAGTTCTGGTTTGAATAGCCCATCTGTTTTGGACAGTCGCCCTCAGCAATGTTTCCTACAGCAACTGGATCCTGAGAACCATCATGATTTGCTATTATGTGATATACAGGCACCACCTTTATTAGTAACCTCAATAAATGATCTCACCAAATAGATAGAAGTATCTCCAGGCCGCTGTCTGCATATTAATAATAAATTGTTTCTGTCTCAACAAACTGCCCTAGCCACAATGCTGCGAGCCCACAAAAGAGCTTTTGCATGGGACGATGGGGATATGAGGGGTTTAGACCCAAAACTCTGTACACATCGCATATATATTGACAGTGACTTCAAACCTATCAGGCAACCTCAGAGAAGAATTAATCCAACTTTGAGAGAAATTGTTAAAGAAGAATTGTAGAAAATGTTAGCAGCTGACTTTATCTACCCAATCTCTGATAGTCAGTGGGTTTCCCCATTGGTCATTATTCCTAAGAAAGGAGGAAAATGGAGGGTATGTGTAGACTACAGAGAGCTCAACTTGGCAACAAAGAAAGATTACTTTCCTCTTCCATTCATTGATTAAGTTCTAGATAATTTAGCAGGGAAAAAGTACTTTCATTCTTAGATGGTTTCAGTGGGTACAATCAAATCAAGATTGCTCCTGAGGATCAAGAAAAGACTACTTTTACATGCCCTTGGGGAACATTTTCCTATTCAATTTTTTCTTTGGTCTCTGTAATGCTCCTCAACTTTCTAGAGGGCAGTCATAAGTATCTTCTCAAATATCTCATATGATTGCATGGAAATATACATGGATGACTTTACTGTTTATAGTACAACATTTGAGGAAGCTCGCTAACTTGGAAAAGGTACTACAGAGATGTGAAGATCACAACCTATCACTGAATAGTCAAAAGTGCTTCATGATGATGCAAGAAGGAATAGTACTTGGTCACTATATTTCTGCTGCAGGAATTCAGGTTGATCCTGTTAAGATTGAAGTTATCTCTAAGTTACCCTCTCCTACCAAGCAAAAAGAGGTACAGAGCTTTCTAGGCTATGCTGGATACTACAGAAGATTCATCAAGGACTTCAGCCAAATAGCAGGCCCTTTATACAGTCTGTTGAAGAAAGATGCAGATTTTTCCTAGACAGAGGAATGTGAAAAAACATTCCTTGACTTAAAAGTCACCCTTACACAGGCACCTATTCTGAAAGGACCTGATTGGTCACTTCCATTTCATATTCATATAGATGCATCAAATTATGCCATTGGCACAGTGTTAGGGCAGAAAGATGGTTTAATAGAACATGCACTCTATTACATAAGCAAAAATTTGTAAGGAGCTGAATTGAACTACACTGTTACAGGAAAAAAATGTTAGCAATCATTTATGCCCTCAATAAATTTAGGCATTATATTACTGGTTATCAGATATTTGTTCATACTGATCATGCCGAAATCTAGTATCTTATGAACAAAGCAGCAATATCTGGGAGACTGGCAAGATGGTTATTGTTGATGCAAGAATTTGACATTACAATTGTGGACAAACCAGGTAAAGCCAATATGGTTGCTGATTTCCTTTCCAGACTTCAAAGGCAAGATGACTCTATGGTTGTTGAAGACTCCTTTCCTGATGAGCACATGTTTGCAATTAAGGTTATTCACCCATGGTATGCTGATATAGCAAATTATCTAGCTACAGGAAGAACTCCTCCTCAATCCTCCCCTAAGGAAAAGAGATTATTGGTAGAGAAAAGATTTAACTTTTCTTGGATTGCAAATTGCATGTTTTATACAGGGCTAGATCAAGTTATGAGGAGATGTGTACCAGAGGAGGACATTCATGATATACTGCATGCCAGCCATGATGAGCCGTGTGGTGGACATTTTGCTGCCAAAAGAACAGTGATGAAAATTCTAAATACTGGTTACTATTGGCCAACCTTGCATAGAGATGCAGCCAAATATACCAGGAGGTGTGATAGATTCCAGAGGATGGGAAGACCAACTTGATTTGATGAGATGCCTCTATTTCCACAAGTTGTAATTGCTCCCTTCGACAAATGGGGACTTGATTTTGTAGGACCAATTGATCCACCTTCCAATGGTAAGTCCTACATCCTTGTATGCACAGACTATGTCACAAAATGGGTAGAGGCTAAGCCTATGAAACATGCTAGGGACAATAAAGTGGCTGAATTTCTCTATGAGGAAATATTTATTAAGTTTGGTGTCCCTAGGGAAATAGTGACAAATCAAGGAACACAATTTATTTCTACACTTATCACAGCTTTAGTCAATGAATATAATATACGGCACATGAAATCAACTCCTTATCACCCCCAGGCCAATGGCCAGGTTGAAGTCACAAATAGGGATATAGAGGCCATTTTGACTAAAACTATAGATTTGCATAGGAAGGACTGGGCCACAAGATTACCAGAAGCTATATGGGCCTACCGTACTACCTGGAAGACTGCTACAGGATATACACCTTTTGAAATGGTGTATGGTAAAACAGTTGTGATGCCAATAGAGTTTGAACATAAGACTCTAAGAAAAGCACTAGAGATGGACATGGATTTAACAAATGCACAAAAGGACATAATCATGCAGTTCAATGCTTTGGATGAGCTCCAAAAGAATGCCCTACATCACACTGAGATGATACAAAATTAGAGAATGAGGTGGCATGATAAAACATTAAGGAGAAGAAGTTCAAAGTAGGAGATTGGGCCCTGCTTTATGACTCGCGATATAAGGACAGTCTAGGAAAATTACAAACCAGATGGTTGGGCCTGTATGAAATTGAGAATGTATTTGCTAATGGTTCAGTGTAGCTTGTTACAATTGATCCTATTAGATTCAAGCTGCTAGTTAATGGACACCGCCTCTGGTTGTACTATAAACCAGTTTCAAAAGAGGAATTCATGCAGCAGTTCGTTCAGGATTCTACCACAACTCTTCCTGTAGCTGAAGGCTTTGGCCTTGCTCCTGTAGCTTCTCTTTGATTTTCCAATGCATGCTCATAATAAACGTTTCCTTTTAAGGGAACCCCTTTTCTTCGTTTCCACTTGTCGCCACATTTCACTTCTTTATCTTCCATACCATCCATCCATTCCATTCATTCATCTCATCCATCCACATCATCCATCCACCTCATCCATCCACACCAACCCTAATTATGATCTCATTCCCAACTGTCATCTCATGCCGAAGCCGTCAACTTTCTCAGCACGTACGAACATTTAATGAAAGGTACGCAATATCTTTTGATTATTGCATTTTTTATTTATTTCATTCTATTCATTTACTGCATTGTTTGTATCAGTCATTATTACCCAATTTTCACCTATTCCCTAGTACATGTGAGGACACATGTCATACTCTAAGTAGGGGGCGGGATAATCCACTTTTTAAACTTGTCCTTTCACCGCTGTCACAACTGCTTAGATAATCTTTCTTTATTATTTTTCTAGTACTTTCCAAATATGATCGCATGTCTTTTTCATTGCATTTTTTTCATTGAGAATCACATTAAAAATGAAAAAAAATAGTTTAAAAAGTTCATAAAGTTTATTTTTGGAAAAGAAAAGGAAATTGACGACAGAACAGAGAAAAACCAGAACAGAATAGGGGAAATTCTTGATTTTCAGAAAGGAGTTGAGTCAGCTAAGGCAAAACTATGAATATGGGTGGTCAGCTGGTTAGGCATGAGCCTATAGCTCATGAGTTGTTAATGCAAAATCCTCAAACGGTCCAAGCATTCAGCCTCTGTGGTTGGCTAAATTACTTCTTGAGTTTAGATGCTTTTGACGAGGAGGCTGCAGGAAAATTTTTGAGAACCCTTTCTGAAGGGGAGGCTAGTGTATGGGGTCTAACAGTTGTTGCGACTGAAGAAAGAATTGCAGAAGTAACTGGGCTCCCAGCTGTTGGAGAAATTTTTTCTTCGGATGCTGCCTCTGCAAGGGTAGAATTTTCAATACCCACTGATGGACCTTTGGAGGTCTCAAAGTAGGGATGCAAGCGAGTGTCGTTGCCTCCTCCATACCTAGAATACGCTACTTTCATAATCAGGTATTTAACTTGTGAAGGCTGTTTCTCCTACCTACATTCTTACCACTTCAAATTGTTAAGTCATATGAGGCATGGATTAGTTGTTAATGTTCCAAACTTTTTGTTAAACTTTTTGGAACAATGTTCACACGGAACCCAACAGGGGAAAGATAATTCTATTGCTCACCATGGTTTCATAAAATTGTTGATTACACGCTCTTTGAGAGATGTATCACCTCTTTCCTGGGAAGAATTTGTTGCCCAGAAGAGCCTGCAATGTCTAGAACTCCCTAGAGCACCTACACCACGACCTCAGAAAAAGAAAAAAGAAATAGCGTCCACTAGTAGAAGAACAGGGAAAGCACCATCTGCTCCTATAGCACCTAGTCCTGCAACTCTCACACCAGAATCCTCTACTAAGGTGCAAACTAGGGCTGCAAGTAGGAGAGAGAGAGGAAAAACTAAGGTCGGAGAGTCATCGGGGGTTGAGCAAATCCCAGAATCTGACCCCCCTTCTCAGAAAAGGCAACGTTCTTCTCCTGCAAATTCTTCCTCTGCAGCATTGTCTCCTACAGCAACAACTGTTGCCATCACCAATTCACCATCATCCTCTAACAAGGCAGAACCTTCTAAGCAATTCAAAAAGAGGAAGGCTATGAGAGCACCTCTTGCAGCCACAACACTACCAAGAAGAGTTTCTACAAGAACACAATGTAAAGTATCCCCTGCTTCACCTCAACCTGAGGTTATTATAATTTCAAAAGAATCTGTTGAGTCTGAACCTAATGTTTCTCAGAATATGTCTGAAAGTGCTACACAGAGTTCATTTGTTATTCTTGAAAAAGAATAAGTTGAGACAAGGGAAGTTGAGCATAATGAAAGGGGAGTACCAAGTCTTGATGACTTGGCTGTTGCGGCTATGCAGATTTCGGAGGAAGCATGGTCTTCTCCACTACAGCAATAGGAATTTTTCCTACAGCAAGAGGAATAACATACTGAACCATTGGAAGTGGTCAATGAAGCCTCAATTCCCCCTGCAACTTGTCAAGCCATTGTTGTTTATAAGAAAAAAAAATTAATTGAATTTTTGGAATATGTCAAAGCTACATAGAAACTGGTTACATTACAAACCCTGACTTTCTACCACCTGGCCAAGACTGAAATGCAACAGTCTTTGGGAGGAGGAAAAGAAGAAACTGAAAAAGAAAATTGAAGAGCAGAAACTGGAAATTCAGGAGTTAAAAGAAAAGATGGATGAAATGCTGAAGGTAATTGGTCAGATTATGGAATGTAGACCACCACCCAAAGTTTATGCTCTGTGCCTCAAAGAACAGTTCTTGTGGTTTCAACTGATGAGAATTTCTAAAAATCAGGATCCTATTCTTCACAATGCTAAAGAGTTTTATGATGCATATCAGGCAGCCCCTAATTGGCTTAGAAATTCTTTGTGTGAATTTTACCTTCATGGCTTCTTAATTCCATTTGAAACAGAGTGGAATCCTCTTCTGTATATTGGCGATATCCATTTGAGATCACTTATGTCTTGGGCAGCAAATGAAGCAAATTATGGCAGGCAATGGGAAACTTATGAAGAAGCCAAAAGGAATGAGCCTATTCCATTGCATTCTAAGAGTTCAAATCCCCACACAATGCTAAAAACCTGGCTTACTTTGGCATATGGTTTTAATAATGATACAGCTAGAGTGAAAATATTTGATCTCAGGAGTCAGGTATATGATGAATTTTAGGAACAATCATACTTGTTTTGGAGACTGTCATACTCCAAAGTTGAAAAAAGGTGGGAAAGATTAACTGTTGGGTTAAGAAATTCTGAACCTCATACTCCACTAAATTTTACAACAGCTCTTAAACAGTCAAGCAAATACATACAGCTAAGACTCCAAAAAAGGTTTGAATTGCACGGTTGCCATTAACATTTAGACCTCCTGTGCTAATGTGGCCCCTTTATTCCTATCAGGCTACAAAACTTAATGAAGACATAGAAGCCTGTAGGTATGAAGGATGGCATAGTTACAAAGGCTTTTGTTACAAATTTGGAGTTCCATTTCAGGGTCATTCCTCAGCCACTGATTTCAGAGAGACCACCAAGAAGTTTAATGCTGGAGGACCAACATTGGGTTAAGTAGGGGGCAAAATGATGAGCCCAAAATATGCTCATCATCTGGATATCATGGTGTACTTTTAATACCTTTACTTCTGTTGATTATGGTTGTTTAACTCTTTTGAAACCTTTTTATTGGGGGATATCCTGTAGCAATACACTTTCATGTTCCTGTAGCCGATCATGTTGACATGTCTGTATTTATTACCTTGTTGACTTCCCAAATGACTGGTATAGCGCATGTAGTTTTTGAATGATGAAATAGATTTAAATATGTGATTAATGAATGGATATTGTGTATGTTCCATGCACCTTTTCTTTCGTATCTATTACCTTGTGTTTCGTAGGTTGTTGAAGAAATTATGATCGAGTCAAGTGTAGCCAATCTCGGCCTTGCAGTAAAGTCCATTTCCTGCACGACTTCGAGGAAGCTCTGGCGAAGACTCTTTGACCGAAACTGTTGGGAAGGATTTTAAATGACATTTAATCTGGAAAGAGTGGAGTGCTAGATTCTCTCTGGATCGGGTTGAATGGATAACTCATTTGTGAGTCTGTTCCTTGATTTCGGGATACATTTCGTATCCACGTCTTTCTTTGTTGAGTTAGTTAGTTAGTTGTTCTCCTGTTTTAAAAATAAGTGTTCCTCCTACACAAGTGAATAGATTAGAGAAGGAGATAGATAGATAGATAGAGGAGCATATTATGTAAGAGTTAAAGATATAATATGAATCATGGTTTTTGTTAGTTTTCAAAAGTAGAACAGTCAATGTAAATGATTTCACATTATGAATAAAAGTTGATGGAGTTCTGAGCACAATATTCTGTGTCAATTAGTTGATGCTTGCTAAGGGGGCCCACTTAGTAAGTATCTGTAGGAGAGTAGTTGTTTATCTTTTGTTAATTCAAGTTAGATTTCATTTTAGAAGTTTTAGCACAAGCTTAGTCTTATACTATTCCTGCAGCATCAGGAATCCATCCCTGTGTTTTTTCCTGCAGCATAAGGCCAATTCATAGTTTGTCCGTCAACTGTAGCTATTACGATTTCCGCTTTGGTTAGTCTATGATTGAGTTAAGAGAACTTTACATTATTGCATAGATAGAAATTTCTTTCCAAGTGTTTATTTTTCAGTAGATTGTGACTGAAACCGGTTCTTAGTGCATATATTGTGCCGCTCCATTTAAAGTTTATGTTCCTTGGTTTGACAAGTAAATGAACGTCCATGAAGAGGTATTAGTCACTTGCTAGAATGTCCAATTCCTAGGATAAGTTTTTCCGTGATTTTCATATCCTTTTGTGGGCATGGCCACTCCCAATATATCATTTTGTAGAATACCATTAAACAGTGCCTCTAACTTCATGGGGGAATGAGGCCTTACTAGTTCCTTTTTCTTTTGTTCTTTTCTTTTCCTTCTACCAAATTCTTTTTTGTTTCTACAATCTTTTTCTTCTCTGAAGAAACCTTCTTGGATTCCTTCTTCTTTTCTCACATATGGATTTTGAATGCTTCTTTTTCTTTCTCTATCTCCTCCTCACTCTCAGTGTCTATGATGTCAACTCTTTGTCTTTTGGTGATTGCTTCACCTTGTGAGGCATCACTTCTTCTTCTCCATACCAAGGGTGGTCCCTCTTCTTCCAACTCCTCTTCTTCTTTTGCAACATTTATTCCAATACCTTTTGTCTCTCGTAGCATTTTTCTTAACTCTTCTTTTGGCTAGGGTAGCAAGTGGTGCAACAGTGGAAGTTTTCTTCTTCTCATTCCTTGTAACTTGCACTACCAGAGGATATTTCTCCTTTACCAAAGGGCTGGCAGTAGTCTTTATGATTTCTCAAGCAAGCTTCCTTGTCTCAGAGAACTTCTCAATAGGAGGAATGGTAGCAATCCTACTAGATCTCCTTGAGCTTCCAAATGCTTCTTCCAACACTTAAATTTTCTTTAGCTTTATCTCTTGCCCATTGTACTCTTTCCTTTGAAAGATCCATTTATTTTGCATATACATCCACCATATTATCCATATTCTTCTTGATCTTTGGTTTCCTTTGTTCCATGTGAACTTCCATAGATTTTCCCTCATATGTCTTGTACCTTGCTTTGGTTTCATCCTTTGGGATTTTTAGAAAAATTTCAACATACCTAGTTATTTTGTGTTCATTGATTTCATATCCTAGTGCAGGGATCCATATTTTCCTTGGTTCTACTACTTCCATCATACATTCATAAGTTGACACTAGAAAAGTGATATCATTATGATATTTTTCAATCATTTTCCTAGGGATCATATCCCTTTCATGCATTCTCCTTTAGAATATTGTAAAGAAAGAAGCAAGAGCATCATCGTGTGCCTTCCCATCTCCATTTCTAAACATATGGTCTCTAATTTGATGGGAAATAGGTCTGCCTCTTATCCATGTCACACTTTGAGTTTCAGGTAGTCGCTTAAAAGTAGAAGAGTAAACATACTACCAAAGTCCCATACTTGAAAACATATTTCTTTTCCTTGATCTGCATCAAATTCTCCATTAGTTATTGCCTAAGCAACTCACATAGGTCATAATCTGCACCATTTTCTACCATCTCATATGCCACATTGATTGTGGTGGCAAATACTAAATTATCTCTATTTGTATAATAAATCTTGTATCCAAACATCATAGATGCATATCTTACAACTAGGTTTTTGATAGGATTCACTACCAAAGTTCTTTTATCATATGTAGCACCTATTTTCTCCATGACCACTTTATTCTTGATGGATTTTAGCACAAGAACTAGTTTGGTGGAGAAAAGACCAATAACCTCTCTGATTACTTCCTTGGTTATCATGTGAGAATATCAGTCCAAAAAAATTTATCATGCATTCTACTTAAAGCCATCCTAACCCATTTTCCATCAAAACAAAAATTAGGAAACCCTTGCCAAACATCTTGTTTCTTCACAACTAGGTTTTGAAATTTTGGCTTTAGGGTGAAGTATTCTCCAATAAACTCATTATTCAACAAATATCCTAACTTAGAATGATCAATTTCTTCTATCCTTCCATGAATGTAGATCCCAATATCCTCGATTGGTAAAGTCCCATATGGAATTTGTGAAAATATGCCTAACAGGCCATCTTCTATTGATTTTGTGAGATATTTCTTAAACTTTGATAATGGTTTCCCTATAACTTCAATTACCCTTGGTGTAACTATTTCAAATTTGTATTCAAATTTCCTTAAAACAATGTTCATTGTAAAACTAGGGAAAAATGGAGATTGTAAATACCTTTTATATCGCTTAACAAATTAGGGTCTCGATGCACTGATTCACACTTCACCTTGAACACTTTGAATTCACTCCTCACTAATATTCTCCTTTTCGAATTCCTTTATGAAATTATTTTTCCTTAGTGAATTTACTTATAATCCATCGATTTTACCTAATTTTGCACTGAATTCTTCAAACCATAAAGCTATCAACCCTTTTTTTCTGTATGCAAAGAAAACTTCTAGATCTCTGCAAACTTCTACATCATATTTTATTTCGCAATATTCACCGTTAGATCAAACATGTTGATCTACATCACATGTCTTCGTGCTCTGACCTCAACACAGGTCTTCTCTGGTAGGGGATAAAAGATATTCATTAAATCTCCCCCTAAGCCATAGCTCTTGGCTTAATTTCTAAAGGAAACATCTACATCGGAGGATGGTACAAATTCTCTCTTATCTTTTTTCTCTTCCTTATTTCTCCAAATATTTTCCATTTACTTCTTTACTTCAACCGGGTCAACCTTTTTAACCAGTTCATTCCCTTTTACTAGATTACCCTTCCTTGTATTTATGCTTCTACAAAACTTGGCAATATTTCCAAGTCTACTGCAATTGTAGCATACAAAGTTCTTTTGAATAGTATTTCTCCCCTTCACTCTAGATCTACATTGATTAGCTTTGTGTCCAAATCCATAGCTTGTATAGCAATAGCCATTGCAAGATAGAATCATTCTACCATTGTTATAGTCATTCATCATTTGACTTTTGCATTCATTTTCTCTATGACCAAATTTTTTTTTATGTAAAACATTGACCAGTAAAGGATGGAGTATTTTGATTCATTCTACTTTTACATTGCATTGCTTCATGTCCAAATTTATTGCAAGAATAACATAAACCATTGAAATATGGGTACCATTGTGCATTTGGTTGTCTAACCGATGGTCTTCTAGCTTCATTCCTTTGATTTTGGATCTTTCCATTGTTCTTCTTATCTTCAGCCTTCTTTGGTTCAATGATCTTCTCTTTTGCATTAGGTGTCTAATCTGATTTTGAGCTTTCACCTTTTTCAAATCGTAAGTCACATTTTTTTTGGATTTTTTTAATTTGTAATCATTTCATCAATCCTTGTAGCACTCATCTTGAATTTTTCTTCATGTCTCCTTTCTTTCTCTAGATTTGATCTTAGGTTTACCACTTCTTGTTCAATCCTTGTACATTCCTTAGATTGTCTTTTTTCCATTGGATTCTAGCATTCTTCAATTCTTTTCTTTTCTTCAACTTGCACTTTCAAACAAGTGATGGATTCATTTTCTTGCTTCAATTGTTCACTGACTTCCTTATGCCTTTCTTTGAACTTCTTGATTTTCTATCTCAATTTTTTGATGCACTCATTTACTTCTTTGAAATTTTCCTTCATATCTTTGTTTTCACCTTCAATTTTTTCTAGATCTTCAAGAGAAACTTTGAGTTCACAATCTTTTTTAAGCATGCAATATTCTATAAAATCAATAGTAGGAATCTTTTTTAGAAGAATAGGATTTTTTTTCAGCCATGTGTTCAATCTCCAAGGTCTTCCCAAAGCGATTAAACTCCTTCCAAGGAACCAAAGTCTAATACCAATTGTTAAACACCCAGAATACTGAGAGGGGGGTGAATCAATATTCTCTTAAACCATTCAAACATTAAACATCAAATGACTAATGCATATTCAGCTGCAGTAAGGAAAGAAAGCATGAAACATTCACAACATCACATAACACATGAACACCAAGATTTTTACATGGAAAACATAAAATGGGAAAAACCACAGTGAGGGTTAGCTCACAATATATTATAACCAGTTATAGTATATTTATAGAAAAAATCACTACATATGGACTCACTATCCACAGAGAAAAAGATAGAAGAAAGATGGTGCCTCACAACCTTTTTTGAACTATTAAAATTGCATCTGACACATGCACATGAATTACAATTTCATTGAAGCACAATAACAATCATTATCTATTCTGACTCAACACTCTGCCTCATTCTTCATTCACACAATTCTTCTCTTCAACTTAACATTCACAACTTATCTTTGCACTTCTCTAATAAAATTCACATTATATCATCACATACTACATCTCACACTACAAAAATTCCAAAAAAAATCCAACTTATATATCTACATCAAGTTAGATGTAACACCCAAAATATACCTTGTTGGCTCCAAAAAAAAATCATCCACACAATGCACCACAATTCAAAACTAAAAATTTCTTAAGATAGGTTGGCATGGAACTATAATAGATCCCACATAAAATTGCAATACATATTTAACATCCACATACCTTCAAACATATTAGGACAACTCCACATAAGAGCTAAAAGCAAAAACCTTCAACTGCGTATATATATCTCAATGTGGACCTCAAAATTTGATGCCAACGAGAATTAATACTCTACTGACATCTTGTGAATTAACCTCAAAAGAGTAATGCTTGCAACTTGTCCTCAAAATCGTAACACTGACAACTCATTTGTGGAGACATGCAAAATCTCCACACAATTGCACTATACATAAAATAACTATAATTTTCTAGTACAAACATTTTTACTCATAACTTTCAAACCACTTTCCAAAACTTGATGGAATCTTGGAACTAAATACATCTAACATCTACCAAAATAATGTTAGAATTGTAGAGTGATATCTTCATTTCAAAGTGGCGCGGACCCAAAAATAGGCACACGATAACACTGTATTCGTAGAAGTGACACTTAGTCAATTTCCCTTTACAACAATTTTTACTAGACCAAACCATTATGTAAAAATGTCTTATCAACTTCAAAACCTATTAGAAATTATCAAAATGGTCTGCAACCAAAATCTTCATATGAGTTGCATTGTTGACATCAATGACAACACTGCAACACATCGTTATGTACCTTCCATGCTCATGTTTCCAATCAACATCATGAACCATATTCTTTCAACAATCTCCCCCTTTCTCATTCATGGAAACATGCACTAAAATCTCTAAAACATACTTCAATATTCTCCAAAATACTCTCCCCCTTTGATATCAATGGAAAAGGGTGGTTGTACAAACTATTTTGACTATCATCAGAGCCCCCCCTAAGAAATATACCTTAGAAAAAACCCAAAAAACATCATAAACATCATTATATGGTCTGCATATATACAAAGAATTTGAGTTGAAATACAAAAAATGCATAAAAGAATAAGAGATAAGTCAACTACAGGTGGTTGATGCCTGCAACTTCTTCAAATGATCTTCCCATGCTTTCCTTCCATCTTTCGATTCTCTTTTTGCTTCCGCAAGCATCCTACTCTGCATTTCAAACTCTAACAATAACTCTTCTCCCTCTTCTAGAGTGGCAGGTACCATATTCATCTATTTGGATTTATTTACACTTAGGAGAGCTTTTGAAATGAGTAATAATTTGGGATTTACTAGATCCCTTACCTCTCCAAACTACAAAATAATGTGTTCTTTTTGAGCTTGCAGTTGGAAGAACTTTTGTGTAGATCTTCAATGTCATTCCTTGTTACACTAGTTAGGTTGAGTGGTGGATCCTAGGCACTTGAGGCAGCATCAATTTGTGACTCAATAGAGTTCATCTCCTTCCTTATTCTATGTGTGGCTTCAATCCACTTCATTCCATACTAGTATAGATCCTTTGCCTCATCTACACATCCTTCAACATCTTTTAATAACTCTAAAAAACTTTGTGTGTGCAATTGCACATTTCTCTGCCATCTCCAACATCTTCTTATCACTTATTCTTTTCTCCTCTTCTTTCTCTACTTCTTCCTTTAGTCTATATGCATAAACTTTGAATGAATCAATTATCAATATCAATTTTTCCATACTGAATATTGTGGTATCAACTTTTGATTCAGGTATGGTCTCTTGCAATGCATTAACTAATTCTTCCATAAGTTCTCTGCTCTTCTGATGTGTTTCAATTATTTCCTTTCTTGTAGATGCATGAAACATGTCTCCTAGTTGTATCTTATGGATGGGAGTGATTTTTTCCAACTCTCCATTGCCTTGATGCATTGGAAACTGTAGCAGTTGTGACGACACAAGTATTTGAAATTTGGGTTGCATGCTTAAATTATTTTTCAAGGAATCTATAGAGGAGCCGAAGGATTCACCTAAAACCTTGGTTATATCTACAACCTCTCCTTTCTCTTCAACAGTTCCAAAGTTTTTTAGATTTTCCTTTTCTACTTTTGCATCTTTGAATGCATCCTTAGGCTTGTCTTCACTTTCCTTCCTATCCTCTTTTTATTTCTCCTTATCAACCTTCTCTTCATCTTTCTTTTCTCGCTCTCCTACTTTTGCATCTGCATTATCATCCTTATTTTTATCCTTTGTAGTGTTTTCTATGTTTATCAAAGGAGTTACTTCTTCTTGTGTTGGAGGAGTGGAGATGTTTTCCTTTTCAATTTATTCTTTGATCATTTCCTTTTCATCATTTCCTTATCATCATTTCCTTTTTTCATGTCCTCCACTTCCGAAGGAGTGATGTCCAATGCAACTTCTTCATTTACTACATACTCATATTGAGCATCACCTGTATGCATCTCTCTTTCTATATTTAGTTCTGGAGCATTTGTTTCTACACTCATTTCTTCTTCATTTTTTGGTATCATTCCCATCTTTTATGCAATCTCTTTTTCCTTGTCATTGCTTTCCTTCTGGATTCTTTCGATGTCATCTTTATCTTTTCCCATAAGGGTTGTTACCATTTTCTCATTTCTCAACTCCTTGCTAAATACAGTGGCCAATGTGGCTCTATCATCCTCGGATAATGGAGCATTAACTCTTTCCAAAGACTCTTCTTTTAACCTTTCATGATCTTTTACAACTTATCTTCTATTTAACAAAATGTTCCACAAATCTGTAGGTACATGCTTCTTGATATTCTACATGTCCACCTCAAGGACAATAATATACTTAATAATAGCTTCAATTATGGTAGCCTTGTCTACCTCATTTTCATCCTTTTATAAAGTTGTGTTCTCTCCCAACATATCATTTTGTAGAATATTGTTAAACAGTGCCTCTAACTTAATGGGGGAATGAGGCCTTACTGGTTCCTTTTTATTTTGTTCTTTTCCTTTGCCTTCTATCAAAGCCTTGTTTGTTTCTACAATATTTTCCTTCTCTAGAGAAGCCTTCCTGGCTTCCTTCTTCTTTTCTCTCATATGAATTTTGAATGCTTCTTTTTCTTTCTCTATCTACTCTTCAGTCTCAGTGTCTATGATGTCAACTCTTCCTCTTTTGGTGCTTGCTTCACTTTATGAAGCATCACTTCTTATTCTTCAGAACAAGGGTGATCCATCTTCTTCCAAGTCCTCTTCTTCTTCTACAACATTTATTCCAATACTTTTTATCTCTCATAGCCTTTTTCTTAACTCTTCTTTTGGCTGTACGACAACAACTGGTGCAATAGTGGAATTTTTCTTCTTCTCAATCCTTGTAACTTGCACTAGTGGAGGATATTTATCCTTTATTGGAGGGATAGCAGTAGTATTTCTCTTTTCTCTAGCAAATTTCCTTGTCTCAAAGCACTTCTCAATAGAAGGAGGAGTGGAAAAAATCCTACTAGATCTCCTTGAGCTTCCAGATGATTCTACAACACTTAAATTTTCCTTATATTTATCTATTTTCCATTGTACTCTTTCCTATGAAAGACCCATTTATTTTGCATATGCATCCACCATCTTATCCATATTCTTCATGATCTATGGTTTCATTTGTTCCATGTGAACTTCCATATATTTTTCCTCATATGTCTCATACCTTGCTTTGGTTTCATCCTTTGGGCTTTTCAGAAAAATGTCAACATACCTAGTTATTTATTTTTCACTGATTTCATATCCTAGTGCAGGGATCCATACTATCCTTGTTTCTACTACTTCCATCATGCATTCATCAGTTGACACTAGAAAAGTGATATAATTGTGATATTTTTCAACCATTTTACAAGGGGTCTTGTCCCTTCCATGCATTCTCCTTTGGAATATTGTAAAGAAAGAAGCAAGAGCATCATCTTGTGCCTTCCCATCTTCAAGTCTAAACATATGGTCTTTGATCTAATGAGAAATAGGTCTACCTCTTATCCATGTCAAACTTTGAGTTTCATGTAGTTGCTTCAAAGTAGAAGAGTAAACATACTACCAAAGTCCCATAATCGAAACATATTTCTTTTCCTTGATATGCTTCAAGTTCTTCATTAGTTGTTGCCTAAGCAACTCACATAGGTCATAATCTGCACCATTTTCTACCATCTCATATGCCACATTGATTGTGGTGGAAGATATTGAATTTTATTTGTTTGTATAATAAATCTTGTAGCCAATCATCATAGATGCATATCTTACAGGTGGGTTTCTAATAGGATTCACTACCAGAGCTCTTTTATCATATGTAGCTCACCTATTTTCTCCATGGCCACTTCATTCTTGATGGATTTTAGCACAAGAACTAGTTTTGTGGAGCAAAGACCAATAACCTTTATGATTACTTCCTTAGTTATCTGTGAGGCATATCAATCCAAATAAAATTATCATGCATTATGCTTAAAGCCATCCTAACCCATTTGTCATCAAAATAGAAATTAGGAAACCCTTACCAAACATCTAGTTTCTTCATGACTAGGTTTTTAAATTATGGCTTTAGGGTGAAGTCTTCTCCATTAAGTTCATTATTCCACAAATCCCCTAACTTAGAATGATCAAATTCTTCTATCCTTCCATGAATGTAGATCCTAATATCCTCAATTGGTAAAACCCCATATGGTATGTGTTGGATGTTCTAGCTGATGGTCTAGCATCCCCTAAAGGGTAGCTACTCCTTATACTCAGAGACCCTTGGTTAGTGGCCAACGAACAAGAGATGACTGATTGGCAAGCCTCTCCTTTGCACTTTAGGCTTTGTAGGACCAAGGTGGGTATCCCTATACATTAATGCATATCATCACACTATAATGGTGGAAGGCCTCTAATGGGCTAAATCATTTACACAGCTCTCCCTATTAACAGTGACTTGTGGTAGTGTGGAAAGGGCAACATGAAAGCAAATTGAAACTAAGAAAGCAAGAAATGTTTTGAATTGAAAATTTTGATTCTTCCCTTGCTTCAGACTTTGTGAATCTCCTTGACTAGTTCCTAATCCACACAAAGTTAGGAATGAAATAAACTCCTCCAACAGACCAACCATGGATTCTCATAACCCTACTATGTTGCAGCAAGAAACCAACAAAAGGACAATCAACATGTTACTTAGTCATCCACACTGCACTACAATACCTTTGTTATCCTTATGCAATCAATTAAACCACTCCTTGAATGATATGCAAACAAAAATATAACTCAAACAAAAAAATGTGTTTGAAGCATCAACACAACCCTTGATTATATTGATTCAAAAGATATTGCATTCAATATTTGGAGAACATACAGATTGACATATATAATGAAGTAGAATACAAATGTTGTATGGTGGTCATCCATTGTTATTATAGAGCATATCTCATTACATTCCCTATCTATGTCCAAAGGACTTACCCTATTCAACTTGACTCAAAGCAAAGAATTACAGAAAGCATAGAAACAAAATTTGGTAGGGAAACACTACACCAAACCACTCAGGTTGGAGAGTAGAAGTCTGAACCCAAAAGAAAACAACCAAACTTTCCTTTATAGTGTAGACATAACTTAGAATTGAATTAAAAAATATAACCCTAACCAAACTAGGGTTACAAAAGGATGAACTTTGATTAGATTACAAACAACAACAATTCCCCCAAAATGAAGCAACAACTAGCCATAATGGCCTCTGACACCTCGAGCACACTCTAGCATTGATGGCATTCTAAAAATAGGCACAACACTCCCAGGAAATCCACATTCAAAACAAAAAAAATCACACCCTAATAAAGAATATAACCACTGCAACACTTCAAGGAATAAATGGCACCACTCAACAATCACTTCAGCCTTGGAAGAAGTGCAAGAATGCGATCTCTAGCCATCTAGAATCGATCTAGTAGCTAAGAAATAGATGCACCATAACTATACAGTCAAGACCCATGAATAGGAGCAGCTAACAGTTGGGGAAATAACATTTTGAACTGTGGTCATCGATCAATCCTAATCGCGCCAAGATCCAATGATCCATCGCTCACTGCCCATTACTTTAAAATATGATTGTCAAATTAATGGTCATTCAAATCACCACCATCGATTTATCATATCGCTTCATCGCATGGAAATCCATTCCAGTCTCACCAATGGACCAAAGTCACACCGATAAGAAATCCATCGAACCATCACTGGGACACCAACTTCACTCCTATCGAAAGAGAATTATCCTGTCAACACCATTCGTTGCCACCTTTTACAAGTCCCACTAGATAAACATGTCACCAGCATGACTCACAACAATGATGTGAGTCATCCAATCGGGCAATCAAACAGCGCCACCTATCAGCTTGCATCATCATCCTCACTTGTTGACTGTACCATCAATGCATGTCAACCTTATTGGGTCTCGTAGTTAGCATTTCCTTCACATCACCATGTTAGAGAGACATTGACAAAGGGCTCACCAATGCCATACAGTCTCATCGACAACACTTCCATACTCCTTATTGCTCCATCGAGGAGACTTCTCCCAGAATCTCACCGATACATCAATGTCTTGTCGATAAGATATTTATCAGTCTATCGAAGAGACATGGACGAAACTCTTCCCGACATTGTATTGTCTCATCAATAAATATCCATAGTGTCGCCTTCGCTATGTCGAAGAGACATAGCCCATTCTCTCATCGACCACACACTGTCACACTAACAAGAAGAACCTTGACCCATCGAAGATACATCTCCCAATATCTCGCCGATAATAGGGAGATCACAAAGTCACCAAAACTCTAAACCAAAAAACCTCACATCGGAGGTTGTGAAGTTAAGAAAATCCGTGACTTGCTGATAACAAAGAGATCGCCAAGTCGGGAGGTTACGAAACTCCAGAACCCCACGAAATAGGTTAGAAAAAATTGAAAGCCCATGACTTGAGAAAAAGACAAAGCATTTGCAGGGTCGCGGCTTAGTGCATGCCAAGGGTTTTATGATTAAGGGTTTTAAGCCTTTTATGCTATTGTTTTGAACCCTAATCAGACAAAATGGAGGAAACTCAATGGCTCATATGGAAAAATTTATGGAAATGGCCATGGATTTTACAAGCACCACCAATGGCTCCTGTTGGGGACATCTACTTGACAAAGCAGAGTGAGAATTCAGATCTCTGGAGAAGTAGACCATGCCAACCATTGGGCGACAGAGCCACCCAAAATAGAACACCTCATTTGATAGCCCCAGGCCATGAAATGAAAAAGGGGAGTTAATATTTACCCCTGTCAAACACCAGTCTATTAAAGGAGTTGATCTCCCTCAACCAATAATTGTTTTTGTCACACCATAGTAACACAAGTAGCCTTCTTCCTACAAAACAAATATGTGATTTACCCTTGAACAAGTGAGACTTGCTCCATGTTTTTCTTTGTTGTTACATGGTATCCACATCACATAGGCCACCTCAATGCCACCCATTGCATTTTTTGATTATGTATCTGGTGAAAAAAACTAAGAACATTGATCAGCACCATAAAAAACCTTTGTCTCTTCGCACCTGTTGATCACTTCACATGAATCAAGGCCAAAAGAAGAAGCCTCAAACCCACATGGAATAGGAAAATGTGTCATCCTATCATGCTGACATGTAGAGGGAAGCTCATCCTCAAACAAGTCAAACTGAAAACTTTGAACTTAGGCACACAAGGGACATGAGCATCTCGAAAATTACCTTGTTTTTTCTCATCAGAACCACAAGCAACATGCTTGAAGTTCTCAATGTTGATGCAGACCTCATCCAACACATCCATTCAAATCATGAGACATTTTATGTGAAGAGTTGTACTCTTCAAATTGCCTCTCTTTTTCATCTTCTTTACAATGTGTTGAAGGAAATGTGTCACAAGAATTTGAACTATGACACACATCAATAGAACTTACCTCAACAACATCACTTTGCCATGACAAACTTGAAGCTCATTTCTCATGAGGAAGACTATGAGTTGCAACCCTTGAAAACAAATCTTCATATGCATCCATATGATCCATACAATCACACTCCTCAGGTGTAAACTCATCATAAATAACATCATCAGTTGTAGTAACATTTACTTCTTTCTTTTCTTCTTTACATACAGCTGCATGTATGCTATCCTCATGCACAAATTCAGTGACAACTTCAAAACCAAAAAAATGGATAGAAGAAGGTGAGAAATCAAACAAGGAGAAAACCTCTTGTTTATCACCCATAGTAGACACATCTTCTTCATCCCTGCTGCTACATAAACTAGCAGAGTCATATCCCACACTATCAGACTAGAAATCACCATTAGACTCATCATTGTTGCTCTCTTCCAGTTGAAAGTCACCACACAAACTGTCACACTTATCTGATATAGAGAGAAAGCTCTCTTTCTCCATTGTTTCATCATTGGCAAGAGGTACATCTGCACAAAATTCTTCTATGGGCTGCTCAAAAGAAAAATCTTCACCATTGCAAGATGCATCATTGTTCTTTTCTAAACCAGCCAGACACCTAGAATAAGTACCATCACATAATCTAGATAGGAAGTGATCTCCATTCCTCCCTATCAAATTATCAATCAATTAAATCCAACCATCAATGTATCCAACTCTTGAAGGCTTCCATCATTGTGGCATTGTACTCATACCTGACTCAAGTCTTTCACAAAATAAATCAACATGTGTTGATTCATCTGGCCTTTCTGATTTTGGTATAGCAAACCAACATTCCATGAAATTTTCATGAAAATTAGACAGGGATTCATCCCCATACCTCTTTATATTCCATAATGCATCTATAGGTGAGAAATTTTCAACCTCATATTCATATTCTTCTTCAACCTACTGATTGTGCAAAGAACTACCATCAGACAGATGACTACCATTCACCTTGCCAAATTGATCTGTGAACATTTCTTTAAACTCAAGCCATGAACAAATAGAATGCAAAGGAAGATTAACAAACCATTCCTTAGCATCATCTTCTAAATTTCTTACAAATAACTTCATGACAACGTCCTCTTCTTCTATCTGACTATCTATCAATAATTCAGTGAAATCCTGCCAATGTCTTGATGTTGATTCTTCTAAACTGCCTCTAAACTTAGGAAAATATTTCTTTATTTCCCATGGAACAAAGTGTGGATAACCATCTATTTTACTACAATCTAGAGGGTTATATATTTCCAAAGAAAAATGTTTTCTTTGAGGATATGACCTTGGTTCACACATGATAGAATAGCTAGTAGAGGGGGAATCCATTTGATGATACATTTTGAGTATTAACCCTCTACAACTAGCTATAGAATATCCAATTTCTTTTTTCCCTTTTGAAATAGTGCCTTAAAGCACTGAATAAGGGAAAATATTAACCAAAAATTGTAGACCTTCATACAAAATGTTACAAAAAAATACCTGAGAACTGCTGCAACCAACTCTTCTGATGATGTGGAATTTTATGCAGAGTCACCACCTCTTTGAAAGAGAAAAATATCTTCAAGCAGCAGAGGGCTCCTTCCAAGATCAATAGATTTCTGAGTTCTCTCCACCAACAGAACACCAAACTTCAAGAACACACCAAAAACGTTGTAGCAACCTCCTTCTTCAAACATTCAGGTCCTTTTGTGAATCTCTATCTTCCTCAATAAGACAAAGCATATTTGTAGTTGCTCACCCAGAGATTTACGCACTTATCTTTATCTTCCTCAAACACATGGTTCACAAAGAGGCAGAGCATATATTTAGTTGCTTACCCAAAGATTTATTTTTCTTTTTTGACTCTAGCGTTGTCAATCTATTGGCTCAGATGACTCTTTTGATAAGACTATATGTAAGCAAGATTTTGATTTCATCCCTAGCAGAGTCACCAATCTATTGGAGGTTCCAGCTGATGGTCTAGCATCTCCTAAAGGGTAGCTACACCTTATACTCAGAGACCCTAGGTCAGTGGCCAACGAACATGAGATGACTGATTGGCAAGCCTTTCCTCTGCACTTTAGGCTCTGCAGGACCAAGGTGGGTATCCCTATACATTAATGCAAATCATCACACTACAATGGTGGAATGCCTTCAATGGGATAAATCATCTACAAATCTCTCCCTATTAGCAATGACTCGTGGTAGTGTGGAAGGGGCAACATGAAAGAAAATCTAAACTAAGAAAGCAGGAAATGTTTTGAATTGACAGTTTTGATTCTGGCCTAGCTTCATACTTTGTGAATCTCCTTGACCAGTGCCTAATCCACATGAAGTCATGAATGAAATAAACTCCTACAATAGACAAACCATGGATTCTAATAACCTTACTACCTTGCAGCAAGAAACCAACAAAGGACAATCAACATGTTACTTAGTCATCCACACTATGATACAATACCTTCATTATCCTTATGCAAGCAATTACACCACTCCTTGAATGATAGGAAAACACAAACATAACTCAAATAGAAAATGTGTTTGAAGCATCAGCACAACTCTTGATTATATTGATTCAAAAGATAATGCATAAAATATCTAGAGAACATACATATTGACATATATAATGAAGCAGAATGCAAATTTTGTATGGCGGTCATCTGTTGTTATTATAGAGCATAGCTCATTACATTCCCTATCTATTTCCAAAGGACTTACCCTATTCAACTTGACTCAAATCAAAGAATTACAGAAAGCATAGAAACATAATCTAGTAGGGAAACACTACACTAGATCAATTAGGTTGGAGAGTAGAAGTTCGAACCTGAAACAAAACAACAAAACTTTCCTTTATAGTGCAGGCATAACTTAGAATTGAATTCAAAATTCTAACCCTAACCAAACTAGGGTTATAGAAGGAAAAAATTTGATCAAATTACAAGCAACAATAATTCCCCCCAAAAATGAAGCAACAACTGGCCATAATGACCTTTGACACCTCGAGCACACTCCAACATTGATGGTATTTTGAAAATAGACATGACACTCCCAGGAAATCTGTGCTGAAAACAAAAATCACACCCTGACAAAGAATATAACCACTGCAACACTTCAAGGAATAAATGGCATCGCTCAGCAATCACTTCAGCCTTGAAAGAAGTGTAAGAATACAATCTCTAGCCGTCTAGAATTGAACTGGTAGCTGAGAAACAGATGCACCATAACTACATAGTCAAGACCCATGAACAAGAGCAACTAGCCATTGGGTAAATCACATTTTGAATTGTGGTCGTCGATCAATCCTAATCGTGCCAAGATCCAACAATCTACCGCTCACTGCCTATTACTTTAAAATCTAACTGTTAGATTAACTATCATTCAAATATCCACCATTGGTCTATCATATCGCTCCATTGCAGGGACACCCATTACAATCTCACTAATGGACCAAAGTCACATCGATGAGAAAGCCATCAAACCATCATCGGGACACCAACTTCACTCTTGTTGATAGGGCATTGTCCCGCTAACACCATTCGCTGCCACCTTTGATAGGTCCCACCAGATACACATGTCACCAACATGACTCACAACAACAATGTGAGTCATCCAATCATGCAATCAAGTAGTGCCACTTGTCATTCTACGTCATCATCTTTGCTTGTTGACTATACCATCAATGTGTGTCAACCTTATTGGGTCCCGTAGTCAACATTACCTTCACATCGCCATGTCAGAGAGACATTGACAAAGGTCTCACCAACACCATACAACCTCATCGACAACACTTCCATTCTCCTTATTGCTCCATCGAGGAGACTTCTCCCAGGCTCTTGTTGATACATCAATGTCTCACCGATAAGATAACTATTGGTCTATCGAAGAGACATGGATGAAACTCTTCTCGACATTGTATTGTCTCATTGATAAATCTTCATTTTGTTTCCATCGCTATGTCAAAGATACATAGCCCATTCTCTCGCTGAGCACACAGTGTCACATCGACAAGAAGAACCTTGACCTGTCGAAGAGACATCTCCCAATATCTCACCAACAACAAGGAGATCGCAAAGCCGCCAAAAATTTGAACCACAAAACCTCACATCGAAGGTTGTGAAGTTAGGAAAACCCACAACTTGCTAATAACAAAGAGATCACCAAGTTGGGAGGTTACAAAACTCTAGAACCCCATGACATAGGTTAGAAAAACTTGAAAGCCTGCAACTTGAGAAAAATACAAAGCATTTGAAGGGGTCGTAGCTTAGTGCACACCAAGGGTTTTATGATATAAGGGTTTTAAGCCTTTTATGCAGCTTTTTTAAACCCTAATCAAACAAAATGGAGGAAACTCAATGGATTAGAAGGAAAAATTTATGGAAATGGCCATGCATTTTACGAGCACCACTAGAATGTGTGAAAATGTGCCTAATGGGTTATCTTCTATTGATTTTGCAGGATATTTCTAGAACTTTGGTAATGGTTTGAACCCTGTAACTTCAATTACCCTTGGTGTAACTATTTCAAATGCATTCAAATTTCCTTAAAACAATGTTCATTATGAAACTAGGGGAAAATGGAGACTGTAAATACCTTTTATATTGCTTGTCAAATTAGAGTTTTGATGCACTGATTCACACTTCGCCTTGAACACTTTGAATTCACTCCTCGCTACTCTGCTCCTTTTTGAATTCCTTTGTGAAATGATTTTTCCTTAGTAAATTTACTTATAATCCATCGATTTGACCTAATTTTGCATTGAATGCTTCAAACCATAAAGCTATCAACCCATTTTTTGTATCCATAGACAACTTCTAGAGCTTCGCAAACTTTTGCATCATCATATTTTCTTATGCAATATTCACCAATAGATCAAGCATGTTGCTCTACATCACATGTCTTCATGCTCAGACCACAACACCTCTTCTCTAGTATGGGATAAAAAATATTCATTAAAGCCCCCCATAAGCAATATCTCTTGGCTTAGTTTTTGAAGGAAACATTTGCACTAGAGGATGGTACTGATTCTCTCTTATCTTCTATCTCTTCCTTCTTTCTCCAAATCTTTTCCATTTCCTTCTTTACTTCAATCAGATCAACCCTTTTAACTGGTTCATTCCCTTTTAAGGGATTATCCTTGCTTGTATTTGTGCTTTTACAAAAATTGGCAATATTTCCAAGTCTACTACAATTGTAGCATAGAAAATTCTTTTGAATAGAATTCCTCCCATTCACTCTAGATCTATATTGATTAGCTTTGTGTCCAAATCCATAGCATGTATAGCAATAGCCATTGAAAGATAGAATCATTCTACCATTGTTATAGCCATTCATCATTTGAATTTTGCATTCATTTTCTCTATGACCTAATATTTTGTATGTAAAACATTGACCAGTAAAGGATGGAGCATTCTGATTCATTCTTCTTCTACATCCCATTACTTTATTCCCAAATTTATTGCAAGAATAATAGAAACCATTAAAATATGGGTACCTTTGTGCATTTGGTTGTCTAACTAGTGGTCTTCTAGCTTCATTCCTTTGATTCTAAATCTTTCCATTGTTCTTCTTGTCTTCAAGCTTCTTTGGTTTATTGATCTTCTCTTCTGAATTAGGTATTTGATCTACTTTTGATCTTGCACATTTTTCAAATCCTAAGCCACCTTTATTTTTTGATTCTTTTTGATTTGTAATCATTTCATCAAGCTTTGTAGCACTCATCTTGATTTTTTCTTCATGACTCCTTGCTTTCTCCATATCCGATCTTAGGTTTACCACTTCTTTTTCAATCCTTGTACATTCTTTAGATTTTCTTTTTACCATTGCATTCAAGCATTCTTCAATTATTTTCTTTTCTTCAACTTGCACTTTCAAACCAGTGATGGATTCATTTGATTGCTTCAATTTCTCACTGACTTCCTTATGCCTTTCTTTGAACTTCTTGATTTTCTCTCAATTTTGTGATGCACTCATTTGCTTCTTTGACATTTTCCTTCATATCTTTTTTTTCACCTTCAATTTGTTCTAGATCTTCAAGAGCAACTTTGAGTTCACCATCTTTGTCAAGCATGCAATCTTTTTCTATAAAATCAACAACAGGAATCTCTTCCAGAGGAATAGGAATTTTTTTGTCAGTCATGTGTTCAATCTCCAATACCTTCCCAAAGTGGTTAAACTCCTTCCAAGGAACCAAGCTCTAATACCAGTTGTTGAACACCCAAAATATTGAGAGGGGGGCGAACCAACATTCTTTTAAATCATTCAAACATTAAACATCCAATCACTAATGTATATTCAAATATAATAAGGAAAGAAAGTATGAAACATTCACAACATCACATAACACATAAACACCAAGATTTTTACGTGGAAAACCTAAAATGGGAAAAAACACAGTGAGGGTTAGGACACAATATATTATAACTGATTATAGTATATTTACAAAAATGCTCATTACAGGTGGATTCATTGTCCAAGTGGACTCATTTTCCATAGAGAAAAAGATAAAAGAGAGATGGTGGTTCACAACCTATTTTGAACTGTTACAATTGCATATGACATATGCATTAATTATAGTTCCTTTGAAGTATAATAACAATCATTATCTATTTTTGATTCAACACTTTGCCTCTCTCTTCATTCACACAATTCTTATCTTCAACTTATCATTCACAACTTAGCTTTGCACTACTCTGATCAAATTCACATCATCTCACCACATACTACATCTCATACTCCAAAAATACCAAAAATAATCCAACTTATATATCCACATCAAGCGTAACATCAATTAAGTCAACCTAATTAGATGTAACACCCAAAATATACCTTGTTGGCTCCAAAACATTTCATCCACACAACGTACCACAATTCAAAACTCAAAACACCTTAAGATAGGTCAACATGGACCTATAATAGATCCCACATAAGATAGCAATACATATTTAACCTTCACATACCTTCAAACATATTAGGTCTATTGAGCATAAGACCTAAAAGAAAAAACCTTCAAGTATGTATCCATATCTCAATACGTGGACCTCAAAACTTGATGCCAACTAGAATTCATATTCTTCTGACATCTGAACAATTATCCTAAAAAGTGCAACACCAACAAATCATTTGCAGAGACGTGTGGAATCTCCCACACAACTGTACTATACAAAAACAACTGTAATTGTCTAGGCCGAACTCTATTACTCATAACTTTCAAACCACTTGCCAAAACCTAATGAAATCTTGGAACTAAATACATCTAACATTCACCAAAATAATGATAGAAGTGCAGAGTGATATCTTCATTTGCAGAGTGGTGCGGATTGAGAAACTAGAACACAATAACATTGTATTCGTAGAATTGACACTTAGTCAATTTCCCTTTATGACTATTTTTATTGGACCAAACCATTATAAAAAAATGTCATCCTTATCAACTCCAAAACTAGGTAGAACTTATCAAAATGGTCTGCAATCAAAATATTCATATGAGTTACAATGTTGACATCAATGACAACAATGCAACACATCGTTATGTACCTTTCATGCTCATGTTGCCAAGCAACATCATCAATGACATTCTTCCAATGCATTCCATTCATATTAAGTAACATAACATCCTTCTCCTCTGCCCTTTGGATCAAAGGTGCCTTAAAATAATTTCTATCCTCCTTCATGAAATTTGCATAACACTATTACAAAGGGGAAGATAGGTGTATTATAGAATCAACCCAAAACTAAAGGTGGATGGAAAAGAATTAATTGAAATAGGTGAAACCAAGGAATTTTTTGTCATAGGATTGAAATCTTGAAACCATGGCTTCACCAATACAAAATATTTCTTTATTTTCTCTCTCCATATATCTTTCTATCTTTTATTTGTTATCTATTTTTCTAATCCTCTTAATTATCTCTCTTTGTCTATCTAGCTTCCTTGCCCATTTCTATATTTTCACATTTTTATATTTTTTCTTAGTTTTTTTCTCTTTATTCTCTCTCTCTCTCTTGCTTTCTCACTCACTCTTTATTTTTTTTATTCTCTCCATCTATCTTTTATCTTTCTCTTTTTTCATTTCTTTGTCATTTTTTCCTTTTTATTTTTAATTGTAGATTTGTCATTTTCTCCCTCCCTCTATTTATCATATTTTTTCTCTTTTTTTCAATCTCTTTTTTCCATAATCTTTTGCTTGTTGGCTAAGTTTGATTGAGAATCTCTTGTAGGCCACATAATTTTCATTTACTTGTTCACATGGGGTGCAAGTAGAGAGATTGATATTTTGGACATATTCTCGGAGACTATGTATTTGTAGTGTAATCTTTATTAATGAGATAATGCATTGTGTGGATAGTTTTGGAAGCTTGGTTTTCCATCATGTAGATTTTTTTGCAATAAATCTTGTGCCATCTTATTGTATGTTTTTCTATTCTTTTGCATATTTTTCACTCATGAAGTTTTGTGGAAATAGTTTTATATTGATGCAAAGTTTTCTTCCTTTGGTATCAAAGCCTAGTTGTTAGGTTGTGGGTAGAGATCACCTTAATATTGTTAATGCTTGGAAGGAGTAGATTTTTGTGCACAATTAATTCCATGAGTTTGTAAGAAATTAATAAAGGCATTTTAAAAATAATTCTATATGGATTTTTGAAAATAATTTTGTAAAACTACAATTTTTTTAATAAGATTATATTTAGTGATAAAAAAATTCCTAACTATGCCTTTTCTAGCCAAAGGATTTTGGGGACCAGGACTTGGCTCAATGATCGACCAAATGGGCAATCACAACCAACATGTGGAGACTAATGCATTGTTCATTGAGGCGGTGAACGAAAATTATTCATTGTTGGTGTGAATATATGTATTGTACCTAGCTAATTCACTTGCTAGGTAATTAGGGGACATATTCACATGTTAAGTTTACTTAGGATAAACTTCTAGAAGTCTTAGTTGTCATATCTAGACTACATCTTATCCTAGGTTGTTAGTTTGTTAGTTGTCTCATGTAATAGGATTAAGACACTTGTCAAGATCTTGGCTAATCCTATCTACCCCCTTGCCTTTATATGTAAGGCATCTTATGTACATTTTCATATTCAACCATTATTCAATCTTGCATTGTTGAAGCAAGATTTCTTTCCATTTTTCTCTCTTGTGGAAGATATTTTGGTCTAGCAACTATTCTTGGGGGTGTTGGGGAGTCACCATTAACTCCCACATGGTATCAGAGCTATATCTTAGCTCTTACATGGTATTAGAGTTGAGATATATCTATGATACTATGTGGGAGTTAATGGTGACTCCCAACACCCCTAGGAATAGTTGCTAGGCCAAAATGTCTTCCACAAGAGAGAAAAATGGAAAGAAAGCTTGCTTCAACAATGTAAGATTGAATAATGGTTGAATATGGAAATGTACATAAGATTCCTTTCTTATAAAGGCAAGGAGGTAGATAGGATTAGAAAAAATCATGACAAGCGTCTTAATCCTATTACATGAGACAACTAATGAACTAATAACATAGGATAATAAAAAGTCTAGATATGACAACTAAGACTTCTAGAAGGAATATTTTATTTTAAGTTATTAGCTTGTTAATTGTCTCATATAATAGGATTAAGACACTTGTCATGATCTTGTCTAATCCTATCTACCCCCTTGCCTTTATAAGCAAGCCCTCTTATGTACATTTGCATATTCAACCATTATTCGATCTTGCATTGTTGAAGCAAGCTTTCTTGCCATTTTTCTCTCTTTTGGAAGATATTTTGGTCTAGCAACTATTCCTGGTGGTGTTGGGGAGTCACCATTTACTCCCACATGGTATCAGAGAAAGATTTAGATGACCAAACTTCTCACACATGTGGTTCACACTCGATGGAGTGTGAGATGCAGTCAAAGGAACATTATCTTTTTCTGAAGAAAAATGTGAAAATGAATACAAACAAGATGAATGATCAACCATCTCAATAGCAATAATATCCCTAGTACCCAAGTCCCTTATGTACATTCTATCAGGAGTGAACTCGAATGTTTTATCTTGACCTCCATTAGTAATTTGATAAATAGAAAGGAGATTTGATGTCAAGGAAGGAACAAAAGGCACAACATAAAAAGTCCCTTCCCCCATGTGAAGGTAAAATATCTTCCACAAGAGGGAGAATGGCAAGAAAGTTTGCTTCAACAATGCAAGATTGAATAATGGTTGAAAATGGTTGAATATCCAAATGTACATGAGAGCCCTTGCTTATAAAGGAAAGGTGAGAGAGAATTACACGAGATCATGAAAAGTATCTCAATCCTATTACATGAGACAACTAACAAACTAACTACCTAGGAATCAAACAATAAAGCTAGATAAGATAAGTTCTAAAAATCCAACTAAAACTTCTAGAAAGAATCTTATATCCTAAGTAAACTTAACATGTGAATATGTCCCCTAATTCCCTAGTGAGTGAATTAACTAGCTACAAGAAATTTATTCACACCAACAACTAAGACTAATTGTTTGATATGTCGTTGACACAAATGTTATTGGCTTGTTTACTCACACTTAAGACTTTAGATTTTCATTTAGGTTCATACTTCCTGAATTTTCCACTTGTTTCTACTTGTTTTTCCAAAGGTTGAAGATGACGATTGATTTATTATGAATGGAGTTTTATTGCGAGTGAAAGCAAAATGGGATGGGTAGTTTTAGACTTTTGGGAATATTTCAATGTTTTTGAAGTTTTTTGCAATGTTTTGAGGCTATTTTTGATCTTTTTGGGTATATGCGAGTGTTTAGGTTTTTAGGTTATGTGAGGTTGTTTAAGGTTTTTGAATGTTTTCCAATGTTTTTGGGTTTTCAAATTTTCAAATGTTTTTGTGTTTTCCAAGTTTTGACCAAGACCTAAGAGGGGCTAACCTACCCTTAATAAAGGGTGTACTTACAATGACCCATCTCTATGTGGCCCACCTGTATATATTAAATGCATTTTCCAAATGTCGCATATAATAAATCTCTAGGAACATTTTGAACAACCCAAAGTATGACATCTCACCCCAAGGTGGACCACACAATTTACAAAATATTTATCATTTTATGCAAATCATACAACACCTTCCACAATAATTTTTTTCTTATGATTAACCTAGGCTAATTATTTAAATGCAACCAATTAAGCACAATAAAACCTATAAAACCTATATTAGCTAATTATACTTGGAAGTGAAAACTAGATAAATGTGTTGACTATTATAAGAAATATAAATGAGCCAATTGGGGTACTTAGTTCTATTTACAAAAAAAAAAAATTCTTTGAAGAAGGCTCTTCTAGTAGACTTATCTATGCTTATGAAATAATGTCTCCATTAGTGGAATGCCTCAAAATCTACATTGGATATGTGCTTTAATAGTGGAAAAGTTCATAGATTTGAGATGAAATTCAATTGTAGATTGGTTATCTAAGTTCAAACTCATTCTTGCATAATGATGTTTAATCCTTCTACATGGACTAATGATATTTAGAAATACATAAAAGGGTTATTGATTCATCTTAAGGACACAAGTTCTCTTAGATCAACTTTGATAGTGTATGCACAATAACATGCATATTTGTTGCTATTTTTTAGTGCACCAAAATGAGATTTGTCACTATTAATTTTTTCCAATGCTGTAAGATGGATAATTTGATTAATAATTCAATGTGTTAGAATCTTGATAGGAGACAAGTTCATGGATTTGTGGCAAAATCCAACTCTAGGTTGGTCTTTTGAGTTCAAATTATTCCCTACATATAGTGATGTTCTATTCTTTTACTCAATGGATAATTTTGAAGATATGGGGACTAGTGATTTTTAAAAATATTTTAAGGCTTCTTGATTCGTTCTTCTAGATCAACCTTGAGAAATTGTATGTGCATAAAGATTGAAAATAAAAGGAGAGGGCCCTAACATGCAAAATTGTTACATTTTTTAGTGCACCAAATTGAAACATGTTGCTATTAATTTGTTCCAATGCTATTGGATGAATGCTTTATTTGATGATTCAATGTGTTAGAATGGGTGTATTGAATAAATTTAAATAGTAGCATATAACATCAAAGTACCCTGAATGTGTGTTTAGTCATCTCAAGATGAGAGGGTGAATGGGCCTAGTTAGCCTAATTTTGAATTTAAACTTTTTTAAAGAGGACAAGCTTAAGACTACAAGGTCAACCCCATGATTACAAAAATGCCCTAATGTGGGTAAATGGTTAAATCCACATGGCTAACAAATAAATGGAGGTAGGTAAATAAACAAATGTGATAATTATGGAAAATATGATGAATGTGAATAAGTGTGTGCGTACACATGAGAATATGGTACTTGGATAAATGTGTAGTGATATGTGATATATGATAGATAAAAAGCTTGGGGAATGAACTCCCGATGAACCCATCTTTGCATAAAATCTTGCCATTTGTCACTATGTACATTTATAGAAGATATTTTCTGAAAATACACAGAAAACTAAATAGAACATAACATGGATATACAAATTTCATAATAACAACAAACTCAAAATTCATTTTAATTTATACAATTGAATAATAATGCATTTCAAGATCCTCAAACTCAATTTGATCTAGTAAAAATATTAAAATCATCATCACAAATAAAACACTCTACAGTACATTATAATCTATTAAGAAACAATGAGATGCATTATTCATAATTGACACTTTCAACATTGGAAGATATCAAATTGTTCTACTTAAAATATAATCTTCCAAGCTTGTATGTGAATACATCTTTCCACTGTCCCTTCAACGAAGTTATATGCTTAAGGGCTCCCTTAAGAACGAGACAATCCTTGGAACCATCATCTAGTTTTGAAAGCCTGACTAACTGCAAACGGCCTGAATTGCAATATGCTTCTGCATTTGAGGGCATGGATCTCCAAAGAGTTCACTAGAAATAGGTAAGGAGCAAGTTCGCAGTCCCACGCATTTCTACAAAACAACCTCTTTCAGATTAGATTATATCAATAGTCTTATGGCGAAAAAAGAAACTACACATTATATGTAGATATATTTGTAAATATCTATATATTACCAGGCTTGTGAAACAAAATGACATGTGACATCTTAAGGAGCGTGTGTTAATAGTATGATCTATAATAGCAAATTCTACCTGTGAAATGCTCAGTTTTTATTAGAGGTTACCAGCACTGCTTTTCCAATTGGTGGTTACCAAAGTTTCACTCACATCCCTTGCAGAATTATATAATGAACTATTCAATACAAGCATTGGTCTATCAGGGGGAGCAGAAAAAATGGCTAGCAAATTCTAAAATTAGGCATAGTTAAAAGACCTAATTCCTAGAGGTGCTTTTGTAAAGTTGCAAGATGGAATTGTTGTATCAATATGGATTTCAAAACTTGTCCCGGCATGTTGAAGGCCAAAGCAGTGAAATCTCGAAGAAGTAGAAAACTTAACGTATCCAACATCAAAAGTACTTTCACACATTACTTGAAATTGCTTCGAACTACATTGTCTACATACATTAGACCCAAGTTTGTTGCTTATGAATTTACAATGGAGTACTCCCTTTGGAACAAAAAATACACTTATCAGTGTGCCTATCTAATCTGTTCACATGGCAAAGAGTGATTTGTAACCCAAACATTTAATGGGTCATGAATCATACAGAGGGTCATGAGTGATAAGGAGAAAGCTTTTTTAGATAAGAGAATGTGTGCTTTAAAGTTTAAACAAAAGAAACGGTAATCCTTTCGAGCAAAACTAGATTAGTTGCCACTGTGGGACTTGAATTCAAATAATTTTACTAATAAACTAAATCCATACCAAAAAAAAAATATGTGCTTGTAGTCTGTTCCCGGCAGAGGTTTAAATCTCCAAAGGCCATTTTTGGATCTTCAGTGAAGCACCTCTCAAACATAGCTTTCAAGCTTGCTAGAAGTAGAACAAATAACAGTGGGATTTGAAATTGAACCATTGTAATTGTGTATGTCAATCCACATCATGAGACCAAATAAATGTCCCAAGCAGACTGACTTTGGTGCTTCAATTAAAGAAATTTTTAACACTAAAATTAATTTTATTGTATCATTTCTGTGACTCATACGTGGAAGTTGGTGCTCCAATCGCTTCCCTTTACCTTCTTTCCCCCGATTCCCTTTCACTTTTTGTGTGTGTTGATCTGTGAAGTAGCTAATTCAAAATCTACCCCCTATTGTTGTGTTCATCTATGAAAAATAAATAAACAAAATTTAGAATCTTCCATAGATTCAATTAGTAACAAACCTTGTTTACAACTGCAAATGACTGTCGAGAATGACATGATCCTTTCTGGAAACTTCCACATTCTCCAGATGGAGTTCCAAAACTTGCAAACTTGATGGCAGATATCTTTTGTCCCATACCACATTTGAGACGGATGTTTGGTATGCGTAATTTCCGCCCTTTGATTCTTTGAGGATGTGATTCAGACACAACAACACAAACAAAGTCTGTAGCTCTTGTTCCAATAGAAACTTTTGACACATCGCCTCCCATTTCCTCTAGAAGTACCAAAAGATTTTCCTTTGGTTGCAGCCAGGATCGAGGAACATGATACCTGAAACCATGAAAATTGTTGTCAATCATCTCCAAATCTTCTTTGTGACTACATTGAAGATTGTTTAGAGCTCTCAAAATCAAATCTTACGACAACAAACTTAATGTTTTTACACACTATCATCTATAAGAAAGCATTAAGTAGCAAGTCCTTAGTCAAGACACAGAAATACAAATCCCTCACCAGTGCTGAGAAAAATGGCTACAATATGTGGTACATTTAGTTGGACGAAATGGTCCTCGATAATCGCATCCATTTGAGCAGTTACCGTGTGTAACAAATGGATGCCAATATCGTCCAATGCTCTGTCCATTTATCCAAGCCTCACCTTTTCCCATCATGCTCAAATCCAATCCCACCGGTTCTTGGCCATCTGGTGCATCAAATACAGCCTAAACAAACAATTCAAAAGCATGGCACATAAATAATCGTACAGACCGATTATCCTGATCCAAAATAAAAAGTCATATGACGGTGATATGAATTTTCTGTTATGACATGTAATATACAAAGACTACCTTGTACCAGGTTAGTGGTTGTCTCTGAGGAACAGCCGCTCCTTCCATCCATTGAACAGAGGATTGCCCAGATGTTGTATGGAGAGCCTTTGATTGACCTTTGAAGCCGATCTGTACACAAAAGCAATACAATATTCATATATCTAGAGCACTTTTACAAAACCACTATATGCATATTTTTTTTATCATTAACAAAGGCTAAACAAAGATATTTAGGAAAAAAACATTTTTCCTTTGATAATTCATCCTAGAATTTGCGGTCTATAGAATGTTTTCTGGTCTTTTGCTTACAAGATCCACAAGATCATTCTTGATGCCCAAGTATCAATGTTGTTTGCTTATTCAGGATACAAGCCTCTTATATTTTAGAATCTCAAGAGAAAATAAAGATGAACCATTCCCAGGTTCCACAAAATTGTGGCGGAAAATGTTAGCAAACCAAACGATATATTGTTAGTGGATAAAGGAACATCAAAGAAAGTTGCTTAATTTTAGAACTTAACAAGGAGTATGAAGAGCATAAAGTATAAATGGGTGTTAAAAACCCTTAAAAACGTCTTAACCTTGATTTAGAACCTGATTACTATGAACCAAAAGCCTTTAAAATTGCCCAATGCCCGTCATATCACCACATGTCCGAACATCTTTCTATTTTGTTCCATATATTTACTTTGCATTCCATTAATGAGGAAGTATTATCATTTTGCAATGAACACAGAGCCCCTCAATGTAACATGTTCTCCAACCTTCTAGCATGCTGCATCAGAGTCTCAGACCAATTGCAAGTGACTTATTTCATATGAATCCTGATCTGATTATTGGTATATTACCTATATGCTTGCAAATATCAAAGATATCCTATGTGAAAAATTAAGTCATCATTACCTATATGTTTGCAAAATCAAAGATATCCTATGTGAAAAATTAAGTTATCATTTTGGACTTGAGATCCCAACTATCTCATCAAGAAAGTATATCCATTAGGAAGTGAAGGAATGATTTGCATTGATGTGACCCAAACCTGGTATGACCACTTTTGCCTGGATAAGCTACGCGTTCCTTCATTAAAACCACTTAGTGTTATCGGACCAATGATTCCTGCCATCCGAGATTCAAAATTGGGCCCAATATACTGTAACCAGAAACAAATGATCCATGTATTAGTATCTAGAGTAGAAAAAAGCACTACAATGACAAGCATTTACCCTCTGTCATCATGGCATGCTTCATATTGATAATGTGAATGATGGTTCTGATTAAACATTTGAATGTTTAAATTGCTGTAATATTTCAGCAAGCAATTTTCCAGTTTTTCCCATATTGTAGGTGAACAAATTTCTATTTGAGAATTTATTGGCTTGTGGATTACAACTGTATACAGAATTTTGGGTGGATGTTTCTCCCTCTTCATGGTGCTTGATCAGGAGAAGTGATAAATTGGATTTGCAAATAACCTCTGAACCAGGTGAAGGTCAGGATTTGGAGATCCAATCCATCTTTGCTCCCAATTAAGGGTCATGAAGAGCGACTTGAAGCATCCACTCAAAACTCTGTACACAGTTGCAAACCTGAAGCCAGAATGCTCTCCATTAGAATATACTATGAAAACTTAAAATCCTTCTATTTTCTATTTATTTATTTATTAGAATTATATTGAATGCTCCTTTTGTCTATTAATATTCCACAGAAAAGAAATGAATGATTTATTTAGTATTATTGTATCAAAATTATGCATTCAAGACATACACACACCGAGCTTCTTCTCACTTGTGTATCTAACAACTGAAAAAGCCACATGAGAAGAAAAATAGGTACAATTTGAAACCAACCTGTAGACCAACTGTCATACTCAAGAGAGCAATTGTATTTGTCCCAACTCTTAGTTTCACATCAGATGAATACCTCAGCCTCGGGCTTTGCTTGCTTCCAAACTGAGTCCCTGAAAGCATCCAAAGAAAAATATAAATCTATTTTACAAAAAGCTTCCAAATCTAGATCCTCCACATTTTCAAAATTTTCCCACAAATGTACTACACAAGAAAATTTACCACTTATCAATCCATTTTCAAATGCCTTACTGAACAACACCAAATTAGTCAATAATGCCTGATTGTACTCATGTTTTTATGTTGTTTGGGCTTATACCTAAATATTCACCATTTACAAAAATATGAAATGCATGTCCTGCTGATTGTATTGAAAGATTTGATATGCCTCCATTCTTTAGGAGCGGCTCATCATCACCAACTTCCACTCTGCATTACACAGGATTCAATGAGTGATTTTAGTACGTTAAACTACTAATTCATGCCTGACCAAAGAAAACTCTTAATCAGGTCATGCATCTTTCTCTAAAAAACAAATAAAATGACCATCATTATGCATTTTTTGTCTCTTTTAAGAAGGAAATTAAAAAGCAATTGAATCCACACAATTTCAACCAAGAAACAAGGATATATTGATATAGAGTTAAAAAGCTTCAGTATACATGGACAAGAAAATAATGCTGCAACTTACTTTTTCCTTTGTTATTTCTCTTAAAATAAATCAGTGTACTTGGACAAGAAAGCAATACTTCAACTGTTCCCAATGGCGACTATAATTTTTTAGGAGTTAAGCTAGTTGAACAATCAGACACATTAAATACATCAGATTTATTTTAGACGTATGAAATATACAAGATAGGCAATGCATATTCAAGTGAGGTGTCCAAATAGGAAAGTCTAAACATGCAAAATACTGAAAAGAATTATAAGAAAATCTATAAAGTTAAATTTAAGAAATAAGTTAACATCTCTAGACAAAAACTAGCAAACCAATAGTCTGAAAAATGAAATTAACGAACAATACTAGCATGCTCATTCATAAAAACTCTCAACAACATTATCACTCAGCTACCAAGCGAAAACTCCATTGAGAAGTAAAAACTCAGAAAATTATTCTCACCTTGTAATATACCACAAGTAATCAGTATAGTCTCTTGTAGTATTTATCTGCTCTAGCAAACCCATATCAGTGGTGGAGCTATCTTCGTACAAGGCAACATTTTCTTTAAAGGATTTCCAAACTAATCTCCCAACAGGTGTCATTTTCATTTCAGATGTTTGTACACCAACCTAGAATAGAGAAATTGGTATTTTAGTCGCATATTTTCTGTGACAACTCAGATATGTGAGGTGTTTTTAAAATAAATTTCATCTATGCACAAAGAAAAGCACTTCATTCAACTAGAGAACTTAGTATTATATGCCACTTGAAATGTTAAGGTGGAAAAGATTACAAAGTACCACAAAATATTCCCTAGATACCCAAACCTTTCATGAACATTAGCTTGAACATACATGTAACCACATATAGGTATTCTAGACATTAATAACACAAAAATGGAAAAACCTCCACTTTACTCTATTCTATCATCAAGCACTTTGTGGGATACCAATCTTCGTTATATGCAAGAAGCAAATCCCATTGCAAACTGTTAATGAATCATTTAAATATCATCAACCTTTTTTTGACTAAGTTGCAAAAGAGATATGCTAAAAATACAATATGCAAGGTTTAGCATGCAACACACATTGGGCCAAAACCATACGGATACAAAAAGCAATCAACGTCTCATAAAGTATTATGAGGCAATAGCCATTTGAATGAAAATGCAAGAGAGGAAAATGATAACCCACATCCTTGAGAATTGAAACCAAAAGGATGCCCTCAGTAGTAATCTTCCTCATCAACAGGTTTTATCTTTCCATTGGGCAAGTGATGAACATTGGACTTCCTTCGTTCTCCAAAGTATTATCCACAAGCACTAGCTTGTATATGGTGGCCTCACAAATCACTTGCATTTCTTGGATTGGGTTTCTATAGACACATAGTTGTCCTAGAAAATTTCAATCCAAACCCACATTGTCCTTTTAGGCTTAAAGTCAAGCAATTACAACTTGCTAGTGTTGGAAGAAAGAAGAAATTAGCTTTCATTGGAGATGGGATTTTGATTGTTGGCAATGAGAGTTTGAAGGATTTTGGGCATGCTACGCCCTTAATATTAGAGTATAGATAGGGTTATGAGTAGTTGGCTTGTGGTTACCTTAACTCTTAATTAAGCCATATTGTCATTGTTATATTGTTATTTAGTTATTTAGATTGACCTAAGGCTTCTATAGGGTTATCTAGGTCGGTCTGGGTGATATCCTAGGCATAAGTAGGGTATATATAAGAGATAGTGAGTCTTGTTTGATCATCAAATTGTGAATTGTGTTCTCATTGGAGTTATTTGGATGTTTTCCCCCTCGAAGAGCTTATTATTCTCAGCTATTATCAAGTATTTTCAGCATATTTTATATTATATCTTCTATTGTGCAAGTTATTTCATTACACGTGGTATCAAAGCATGATCTTGGCACCATGAAGGCAAGGCATTTTTTTTCAATTTTGGAGGTAATTTTGTGAAACACATATCTCTCAGATTTTGGCTAATTTTTTCCTAATTTTTAAAGGGTTTTTGAAGAACATATTGAATCATCTACAATACAAATTTCAAAGGAAATAGAGCATAATTGATCAACTTATTGCAAAATTAGGGTTTCCAACAAATTCACACTCAAGTTTGCAAATTTGCTCTTGGAGATTTTTATGGGTAAGTGGTATCTTGGCCCTTGTGATTTATTGCAAAATTATTGGTTTCCATTATGACAGGGCCTCAAACAAGAAGCAAAAAGAATGTTGTTACATCAAGAAAAACTCTTGATAAGGATGAGGTAATAATTGAGGATATTACTCCCAATGTGGAAATCAGAAAGGTTAAGGAAGACATTTCACCACTGAAGATGGAGATGAGGGGAGATATGGATCAACTGCAAGGAGATATACTTTGCCTAAGATGAGATATATCAAACATACAAAGCATGCTAAATGCTTATATAAATGGACCAAGAAAGGTTGTCTTAAGCGACCAAGATGAATCATCCAGGTCAGCTAAAATTGATCCAAATTTTAATACTCATATGGGATCTAGGAACTTGATACCAAAGGTGGATCTGCACACGTTTGATGACAAGGACCCACTAACATGGATAAACCAAATGGAGATTGTTTTTGATGTACATCAAGTCCCAAGTGTACATAATGTTACAATGGCTTCCCTATATCTAAAACCGGATCAATTCATTTGGTATCAATGGCTTTGTACTCATCGACAAAAAAAGGGTCTCACTATCTCATGGTCAATTTTTATAGAGCTACAATCATAGTATAGCAATAGTGTGACAAACAACTTCTTTAGCTAGCTAGCTAAACTTCAACAAACACGATTAGTCAAGGATTATATTCAACAATTCCAAAATTTATTCTTAATAGTGGATACAATTACAAAAGAGAATTTGAATTATTTATTTTTGGGTGGTCTCAAAGATCACATTCAACATGAAGTACTCATGTTTAGTCCTAGCTCTATATCTTAGTCTTTTATTTTAGCACACAAGGTAAAGAAGTATTTGATTCCTAGAAAGAAAGAGGCTAATAGGATGAGAGAGAAAGGATATTCAACACCTTCTCTTCCTCAATCTACTAGATTAACACCACAACAAATTAAGGAGAAGTGAGAAACTGTAATGTCCCCTTTTCCTAGGTAGTTATCAGTTGCAAAGGTTAGTCCATCACTTGGTCCTCGTGGACTAATTGTCATGTCCCCAATTTTGGAGGAATTTTAATTAAATTAAATTAATTAATTAAGTTGTCCAAATTAATGATATTTCATAAGGATGACTAATTGATTAGTTTAATTAAATTAGTTATTTATAAGGTTATCAAACAATTAAATATTAAAAGGTGACCTTATATTTAATTAATTTAATAAAGTGACAAATAAATATTATATTATAGTCACTTGAATAAAATAATACTTTATTTCTAGAAGCTTCTGGGAGATGTGGTTGAAAAAGTATAAAAGAAGCTTTGGCTAAGCATTTTGGCATGGTTGAGTTAACTACTTCATTTTCTACATTTGGTGAGCTTAATGTTTGGAAAACTTCGCTTGTGAGATAACAAGCCTAGCTGATTCCTAGTTTCGCTTGTGAGATATCAAGCCTAGCTAGTTTGGGAAAGGATACCTCAGTCCTTTCATCTGCAATATAATTTTATGGCCTTTGGCCAAATTATCATCATTTGAAGGGGATCGATCCAAGAAGATAACATCAGATTTCTTTGGTTGGAGAATATCAGTCCTTTGAGGGACAATTTTGCTTGGCATTGGAGGACGATTTTGTGACATTGAAGGACGACTTGCAGCTGCTTTAATCTAAGACCTTGGGTTAGCTGGGCGCTACCTCTTGGTGGTGCGATTTTGGCTTGGAAGGCTAGGAAAATTCCAAATAAATTCTTGAGGGTTTGCTGGTTGCTGAGACAGCAGGGCGCATGTGTTAGGAGGTCATATTTGATGGTTGCAAGGAGAATCGACTTCATCTTGGCTGGCTGCTATCAACATTTCCAAGTTCTTCATTGTATAAGTTTGCATTGTATATGGAGGATGCGGCCTTAGGCAGTCATTATCATTGTATAAGCATAGTCATTATCATAGCTAGTTTGCATTTAGTTGAGATCACTGCTCTATGACAGTCATAAACATTAATGTAATTTCAATCATGTATGGAGATTTGATATAAGAAGTAGAAGATATCTAGCATCTCATCATCAGCATTGTAACACATTCATATTGGCAAATCTAATCATTGGAGGTTGGCTGCAATTTGTATGTGTAGATGATAGTTTCATATCAGCTTCCCTAGTTTGCATATAAAGTGTATGACAAAATGCTAGTTGCTGTAAGCTTCTCATTTGCACAATTAGTTTGCATGCCAATTGTTTGACAAAATGTCAATTGGCTGTAGGGGGTCATTTTCATGAAGTTAAGTCTATTTTTTGCATTGAAAAATACAAAAACACATCTGCACATCATCAATATTGTTGTTAGACTTCTTAGTTATCAATTCCAAGCATTTAAACATCATTGTCAAGTGCCAAAAACCAAAACACAGCAATCAGAAGTTTATATCAGCATATATCAGCTTTACATGACAACTGTTTGACAAAATGTCCAAGGCATAAAGAGGTGGAAATAAGGTCAGATTTTGCCAGGGACATTACACTAACAGGGTGGTTAGGGGAGCCCTTTGAGGGCATTTGTGGACTTGGAAAGTCAACCTTTTGAGCTCATTTGGTGTTTCCCAACACAGTGTTTTCCAGGGATTTCGTTGTGTGCTTTCCGAAGCTTATTTGGACACTTTTGTCCACACTTACTATTTTTAGTAAGTCACAAGAGGTCACAAGCATGGTCAGATAGCGATATTACTATATTGGGCATGATGGCAAATTTCTATCATGGATTTATCTTGGCTTTATCATAGTCCAATGTATTAAGTTTTAATAACATCAATAATAAAGTTAAATTAAAATATTTAACTTTATGCGTTATTAATATATATTTAAATGACTTTATTAAAAGGGGATATAAGTGACTTTCTAAAAAGGATATTTTATAATATAAAGTTGAGCACCCATTTAAAGAGGATAAAAGGTGGGAATTTAAATTAACTGAAATAAGTTCAAAATCCAACTTGGGCGTGGAGTTTGGAGAAATATAAAAGCCATTTGTGAGATCATTTGCATTATTCATGTTGAAGAAGAAATTTTGATAAGGGTTTTATAGGAGGATTGGAGAGTCTAGAAATACTCAACTTCACCTAGGACAAAAACCCTCATGGAGAACAATACGCTATAGGAGTGAAAGATCTCCCAAGACTACTTGTTGATAGTTACATTTTAGGAGTTATGCTTGCGCTTCAAAGGATTGTTCGATTAGATGATAAGGATTTGAAAATATCACATCATTTATTCTTTATCCAATAATGAATATTGAGTTTATTGTTCAGATTTGAAGGCATTTGCACAAGGAAAATTGGATGCCATAATCAGGGGTTTTCAGGGATTAGCAGTGGTGACTAAATACACTCAGATTTGGTGCCTTAATACTATAGCTGGGCATAGGGTTTGTTGGAATATTTGCTTCATACACTTGGGCAATTGGAAATCTATTCCTAGGTAATGCAACAACATTCAGGGAAGGGTTTGTATTCATTTGGGGGTCAAAGTATGGAAGAAAAGTGCATATTTAATTAAATTGATAGCTACAACCAGCTCAGTCTACCACTATCTACTGTTATAGCCTGTCCGTGAGGTCTTAAGGAGGCCACCAATCTATTGCAGAGCCTCCTAGCATTCAAGTGAGCCATTGGCAAGAAACTATGACCTTTCAGGGGCACGAGTTAGCTCCAAAACCATTTGCAGGAGCCATGGATAGTGGGTAGGGCATGCCCATTGTGTAGGGGGCCGATTCTATTACCAATGCTAGATTTATACTCAGTTCTATTACTTGTCAGTCCAAGGGTTTACATCAGGTGTTGCACTTCATCAAGGAACAATTTACAATCATATATGCTCAAAAATAAATATTTAAGGGTTTCAAAACTATGAATGTGTTTTACAAACCCGCAACTTTGGTTTCAGACCTGGCTTATTATTGGCTGAAGCTACACACAAATATTATTTCTAGATTTACATTGTTACCCATAAATCCTGATTATTTTCAGTTGGTGTTATGTGAGGAGAGAAAATCTGAATGTTCAAGTTAGCTTAATAATTGTTGATCACTTGTGAATGTATGTCATGTTTACACTTGTTAGTATAAATGATAAATACACTTGCAATTTTGTAAGCATTGTTTATGAACTCCATATGGAAAAATGAATATGCAATATAACTTTCTTTGATGATATTTTGAAACTAGTTTTCAAAAAATTATATGCATGCATTACGTTTGACAAAATGTCCCATATGTCAAACTGAATAATCAAGCAAATTGTGAAGTCCAAAATCTAGATTGGGGTGAAAAAGGATTACGTTTCAATTGTGATAGCAAATATAATCGAGGACATAAATGCAATGAAAAGAAATTGTTTTATATTGAAGGTCCATGTGAGGAAGAAGAGGAGGAACCAATATTGGAGGGTGATAGGGAATCAAATGAGGAATCACAAGATTCCCAACCAATCATTTCTTGTTGTGCACTCTCAAGTTTTACCACACCACAAACTCTCAAGGTAGTGGGTTTCTTAAAGGAGCAGAGAGTAATGGTAATTTTTTTTTATTCAAGGGGTAAATGCTTTCGAAATGGAGCTATGAACCGGTGCGATCACAAACGGGGGACCTCATCCCCAATACAACCACTCAACAATACCACCCCAATGGGGTTTGAACCTTGGTGGCAAGAACAACAATGCCACCTTTAAGCTATCACACCATGCCAATATTGGCACAAAGAGTAACGGTATTAATAGAATTAGGTAGTCCTCATAATTTCATCAACGAAAAGTTGGCTACTTGTCTAAACTGTTTTATATATCTAGCTTAAGAGTTACAGGTTTTGATTGTAGATGGTAGTACTATTAGTTGCTTCGAGAAATACCACAACATTAAATTATCCATGGGAGATTATCATCTTGATAGCCCAATTTTCGCTATCTCCATGGGTGTAGCAGATATTTTTTTGGGAGTACAATGTCTTACTACTTTGGAAACAATTGAGATGAACTTCAAGGAGCTATTCATGAGATTTCAATCAAAAGGAAATATAGTGGAGCTAAGGGGGTTGTGTGCAAAGTCCCCATAGATGGTAAGCTCTCACCAAATGCAAAATTTTCTTAAGAAAGGAGCTACGAGGTTTGTAGCCCAATTATGTTCATTAGAAGCCTATTAATCCAATGCTCCTACCCATCTCAATTTACAAGCAACTATAGATCGTCATTCAATGGTTTTTGGAGACATGCCTAAAGAAATTCCTCCTAAGAGGGATCATGATCATGCCATACAACTAGTGCCAAGGAGCCAACCACCCAACATCAAGCCTTACAGGCACCCATATATTCAAAAAAGTGAGATTGAAAAGATTTTTTAGGAGATGCTAGAGGCAAGAATTATCAGGCATAGCAAAAGTTCTTACTCCTTGCTTGCAGTGATGGTGCATAAGAAGGATGAAACTTGGCACACGTGCCTAGACTATAGAGTGCTTAACATGTACACCATCAAAGATAAATTTCCTATTCTAGCCATTGCTAATTTGCTAGATGAATTGAATGGATCCATATATTTTACAAAGTTAGATCTTAGATCAAGTTATCACCAAGTTCAAATTAAGGAAGAAAATGTTTCTAAGATAGCATTTAGGACTCATGAGGGTCATTATGAATTTTTGATGATGCCATTTGATCTTTTATCAATGTACCATCTACATTTCAAAGTTCGATGAACTCCATCTTTAATAAATTTTTGAGGAGGTTTGTATTAGTGTTCTTTGGTGATATATTGATTTATAGCAAGAAATGGGAAACTTGCATGATATAGATCAAACATTACAAGTTCTCAAAGATCATCACTATGCTAAGCCATCCAAGTGTGCTTTTGGTCTCAACGAGGTGGAGTACTTCAAACAAAGTTTCACATGGAGTAAAGGTGGACCCTAACAAATTAAGGCTATCATGGAATGGCCTATTCCAAAAACCATTAACAAATTGAGGGGCTTCTTGGGATTGGTTGGATACTATAGAATATTTGTGAAGAATTATGGCCTTATAGCATCACCCTTCACAACTTTATTGAAGAAGGATTCTTTTCATTGGAATGAGTCCACTAATGCAACATTTGAGAGATTGAAGGAGTTTATGTGTACAACAACAGTGCTTGCTGCTCCAAACTTCACCAAGGATTTTATTGTGGAATGTGATGCTTTGAGAAATGTTATAGGAGCACTTCTCATGCAGGAGGGTCAACCCATTTCTATTGAGAGTTGTTAATTAAAGGGAAAGAATCAACTCAAACCTATTCATGAGAAGTAAATTCTATCTATTCTTCATGTAGTAAAACAATGGAGACCTTATCTAATGGGTAGACACTTCATGGTTAAGACAAATCATGACAGTATAAAATATCTTTTGGAACAAAAATTATCTTTTGAAGAGCCAAAAAAACATGGGTTACTAAGATGTTGGCATATGAATTTGAGATTGTATATAAGAAAGGGAAGGAAAATATTGTGTCACATTCACTATCTAGGAAGGATGAGAAGAATGAAGTTTTATTGTGTGCCATCTCAATATTACAAGAAGATTGGGTAGCAAAATTCAAAGCAGAGTGGTTGAATGATGTTGCTACAAGTAATTTCATTCATTAGTTATAGAGTGATCCCAGTAGTTCAGATAAGTTTTGTTGGAAGGGAGATGATTTTTGGTATAAAGAACGATTGTATCTCTGCAAGAATTCCACTCTCAAACAAAATATTCTCATAGAGCTTCATGAGTCTCCAGTGGGTGGTCATTTAGGATTTTTGAAGACTTATCATTGAGTTAAGAAATATTTCTTTTGGGAAAGGCTAAAAGGTGATGCTCAAAAATTTGTGGCTGAATGTTTGGTTTGTTAGAGAAATAAAGTAAAGACAATTAAGACAATTGGTCTCTTGTAGCCCTTAGTTATTCCTAGCCAGCATTGGGAAGATGTCTCCATGGAATTCATCACAGGGATTCCAAGATCTAAAGGTAAGAATGTCATCATGGAAATTGTGGATTGCCTCACTAAATATGCACATTTCATTGCATTATCACATCCTTTACAACAAGTATAGCGGTAAAATATTTCTTGGACAATATACAAAAGCTACATGGTACACCTAAGGTTATTGTCAGTGACCATGATCCTATGTTTACTAGTCACTTTTGGATAGATTTATTCTTATGTTTGGGTACTCAATTGGCTCATAATTCTTCATACAATCTTCAATTTGATTGGAAAATTGAGGTTTTTAATAAGTGTTTGGAAGGCTATCTACAATTTTTCACTTCAAATAAGCAATCTCAATGGGTAGGTTGGCTACCACTATTAGAATGGTGGTACAACACTTTCATAGTTCATAAAAAATGTCTCTATTTATGGCACTATATGGATATCAGATTCCTTCAATCACATCATTATTTAAGGTGTCACCAAAAGTTCAGGCAATGGAGGACCACGCATTTCATCAACAAGTACTTTCGAGACTCAACGAGAATCTAGCCATGGCACAAAATTGAATGAAGCAACAAGCAGACCAACACCGTAGTGAAATAAGTTTTAAATTTGGGGACTGGGTTTTCGTGAGATTGCAACCTTACAAGAAAATGTCATTGAAGAAACAAACAAAGAACAAGTTGTCCCCAAAATATTATGGCCCATACCAAATCATGCAAAAGATAGGTAGTGTTGCTTATAAGCTTGATTTTCCGCCAACAACAAAGATACATCTAGTTTTTCATGTTTCCTATTTGAGGCATAATATCCCTACTCAAACAATATTACTAGAGCTTTATGGAGAAGGAAGAATCATATTGGAACCAAAGTTCATTTGTTAGACATGCACAAAGAAGCTAAAAACTAGAACACTCACTAAGCATCTTATCCAATGGAAGAATTTACCAATTGAAGATGCCACATGGGAGGATGAAGAGTTCATTCAGAAGCATCCACACTTGATTAGCATTGAGGACAATGCTTCTCTAAAGAAGGGGGGCATGCTACACCCTCAATATTAGAGTATACATAGGTTATGAGTAGTTGGCTTGTGGCTACCTTAACTCCTAATTAATTCATATTATCATTATCATATTTTTATTTAGTTATTTAGATCGGCCTAAGACTTCTATAGGGTTCTCTAGGTCAGCCTAGGTGATATCCTAAGCATAATTAAGGTATGTATATGAGGTAGTGAGTCTTGTTTGATCATTAGATTGTGAATTGTGTTCTCATTGAAGATATTTGGAGGTTTTCCCCCTAGAAGTGGCTTGTTATTCTCAGCTATTATCAAGTATTTTCATCATATTTCATATTATATCTTCTATTGTGCAAGTTATTTCATTACATGGCATTTTTTTGACCTTGGTTTCAAGTTGGGCATTATCCATCCGGGCTTGAAGTTAAGCAATTACAACTTGCTATTGGTTGGAGATTAAAAGTGATTGGATGTCATTTAAGAGGATATTCTTATTTTTGGCAATAAGGGTTTCAAGTGTTTGACCTTTGGCATAGTAGGGAAGTTTAGGACATTGTTGGCCATCATAATTTTTTAAATTTTTCTTTGAGGAATCAAGTGTGAGGTTGAAAGAGGAAAGGATATTTTCAGTTTAGATAGTTTGTGAAGTGCAATTAGAGGTTGTTGATCCTTCCCTTGAGGATTCTAATGCAGGTTAAGAGACTGGTTCTTTGGATACACAATTGATTGGCTAGATTGTGAGAATAAATTTTTGATTCAAGTTAAGAGTGGAGGAAAATTTGGAGTGACAAATATGAGGAGTTGGAGGAGGGAAGATGAGGAAGGAGATAAAGGAATGGTATATATGAAGGCTTGTAGGGGGCCAAATCTCATGATGTGAAATTCCTTAAAATTTGGTTTTGGCTGAAAAGGCTTCATTTGTTGCCTATTGGAAGAAGGATCAAGATTACTATTGAAGAAAAGTTGCATTTGGTGAGGAAACAAACCCACATAAACCTAGCTCCATTACTAAAATTCATTAGTCTAGTTGCAAGAGTGTATAGGCAAGTTATGTGACCAAAGTCAAAGTTGTGTAGCATGTTAGATTTCTGCCTATTGTGCAGAGTCTTCCTCCCTATGGCCTTGTTTACCTTTTAGTGGCTATCACATTGTATTACATGCCCTTTTTCTTAGGTTAAGACCTGTGATCTTAGTTGTGTATGTGAGTAGGGAAAACAATGTTGCTTGGAGCATTGAGTTTATTTGTTATACCATACTCCTTTCTATGATCAATTTAATGGGAGGTTGGATTTAACCAATAATATGATGAAATGATGGATATCTCATGTAGTTGGGGAAGGTATTTTCATTTTAAAATTAAGAGAAAATCCCAACTAATTATATTCCTAAACGTTTGGGTACTTTTGTTGAAAATTGAGATTGAAAACAATAATAGGGGGATATTATAGACTTTTGTCATGGTTCTTGTGCATTCTATTTCATTGTAGGTATAGGTTTCAAAGATTAAGACTTCCTAAGAGTTCGATACTCTTGCATCCACTCATCATGAATAGGCTATCATTTTGTCTATTAGTTGTTGAATGGAAAATGGGCAACATGCAGTGAATGGTAATGGTAAGAAGTGAAAAAACACCAAAAATAGAGAGTTCCTCAATGAAAATTCATAGTGGGTTGGTGAAGGGGGTCAACGGATTTCATGTTAAATTTAGTCAATATTGAGTAGACAATAGGGGATGGAAGCATAAATAAGGAATTTAGAGGGTGAGAAAGTTTCTTTCATTTCCATGTGTTAGTGGATTGATAAGGATAACCAAGCGTGGGAGAGGGTTGAGGGATCTAGGGAATAGGATGTGATGTAGCAAGAAAGGGAGAGCTGTAAATAACATTGGTAAAAATGACACATGATGATGAAGAATATTTCTTTAGGAATGATGAAGAAAGCTTAATCGAGGGATAAACATTGGAGGAGGCCATTTAAATGACCTTTTAGCCTAATACAACATTGTCCATCCAAGTTTAAAGTTAAGCAATTAAAACTTGCTAATGGTTGGATGAAAGAAGCAATTGATATTCATTTGGAGATGGGACTTTGATTGTTGGCAAAGAGGGTTGAAGTGTTTGGGATGTCTCATTGAGTTTTCCTTAAGTTGAGCATTTTCCATCTAAGTTTGAAATTAAGTTTGATCCTTGGCATTAGTAGGTCAATTCAAGACATTATTGGCCATCATAATTTTTATATCCTTCATTGAGGCATCAATTGAGGGAAGGAAAGTGGCAAGAATATTTTCACTCTAGACAATTTGTGAAGTGAAGTTAGAGATGGTTGATCCTCCCTTTGAGGTTTCTTGTGTAGGTTGAGAGGTAAATTATTTAGCTATAGGATTGATTGGCTAGACTAGGCAATATTTTTTAGACCAAAATTAGGAAGAATGGAAAAATTGTAGTGACATGTGTGAAGGGTTGGGGGAGGAAAGGGGGGAAGGAGAGAGTGAAATGGAATATACAAAGGATTGCAAGGGGCAAAGATAAGGTGTGATATCATAAAATGTGGTTTGGCTCAAAAGGATTTATTCAATACATATTGGAGGAAGGAGTAAGGTTAATATTGAACAAAAGTTGCATTTGATAAGGAGATAAACCCAATTGTACCTACCTTCACTACAACAAATTGTGAGTTTGGAGTGTGTAGGCATGTTAATTGTCCAAAGTAAGAGTTGAGTAGCATGTTAGGTCTCTCTTGATTGTGGGAAATCTTCCTCCTCCTTATGGCCTCTCACACATTAGTGTGGCTATCACATTGTATTAGACATCCATTTTCATTGATAGTGTGTCATGTGATCTTAGTTATGTTTGAGTAGAGCAAATAGAGGTTCTTGAAGCATGGGATTTATTTCTTATCCTAATATTGCTGCTCATAATCAATTGGATGGGATAATACTGGCTTTAGCCAAATATGATATAACTATAGATATGCTCTGTAGTTGGGGAAGGGATTTTAAGGTTAGAAGCAAATTCCAACTAATTATTCTCTTAAGTATTTGAGGATTTTGGTTGATAATTTAGATTGACAACATTAATGGGGAGGATGTTATAGACTTTGGACATGGTTCAAATACCTTCTATTATGTTTTAAGTACATTTTTCAAAGACGAAGAATTCCCAAGAGTTTGATACACTTGCATCTAGTCATTGTGAATGGGGTTATCAATGCCATATTAGTAGGGGGGTATTCCATCTATTATTGGTTAATTGAAATATTGAAAATATGAAGTGAATGGTAATGGTAAGTGAAGAAGACACCAAAAAAGAGGAGAGTTCCTTAGTGGCAAGTCATGGGGGACCATTGAAGGGGGGTTAAAGGATTTCTCATTGATGGTTGTCAATGTGAGGTAGACAAGAGGGGATGTAAGTATAAACAAGGACATATAGGGGTGAATAAATTTCTTTCATTCCCATGTGTTGCAATGTAAATGGATCGCTCCAGAGAATCAAGGGTGGGTTGAGGAATCGAGAGTAGGGTGTACAAGATATTTTTATTAGGAATTGGCATGTGTGGTGATTTAAAAGCCATAGCTGAAATTGGCATGTGTGGTGAACAAGATATTTTTATTAGGAATGATGAAGGGAACTTAATGGGGAGATAAATGTTGGGAAGAGTCATTTAATGGACCTTTAAAAAAGTAACTTGGTTTTAGGATAGTCCCAGCTTTACTTAGACAATAGAGTGAGTCACTCTTGTTGTACTTGATAGTTATTGTTCTTTTTATATTGTTGGGAAAAACATTGCCTTCTAATTCTACAACACAAATTTTATTTAGGGTTGTATAGGAGTGAATTTGCACCCCTCTTGCAAATTCCTCTTTTACACCCTTCCGCCTTAGAAAATCAAACTTGACTAAGAAATTCCACATCACCCATTTGCAATGCATCCACTTGGCGCTTGTCCTTTGTGTCGGTGGGGGAATTTTTTTTGTGGACGTGCGTGTGATGTGCGGATGTCTACATGGCGCATTGTCGTCCTTGACAGATTCCTGCCTTTGGAATCCGTAGGGACATTATGTTCCCCATTGGGGATGAAAAGTAACGCCTTTGTGTCGACCAGCCGACCCAAGAATGGCTCTTTCCCTCCGATTTTGATCTTCAAATGCATCTATCTCATTTTCATTCCATCTTCTACAATCTCTTGGATAATTTTACACACTAGCTTGATCTCTCGAGCACTGCTTAACAATTTATTACTCCATCAACTTCATCAATAACGTGTTGTGCTACCATAGAAGCTGCGATTTTGGTGTCTTGTGAGACCCCCTTCGTCACTGCTGCGGCCATGTCAACTTTTCCAAATTTGTAGTCTTGCATTCTCCCTTCATTGGCCTTGAGTGCCTTTGGGTGGAGGTGGTATTGCTTCACTATCCTTCTTTCGTTGTGGTTTGATAGAGTAGCATTGTGTTTTTCACAGTGTCCAATATTCTCCTTTCCAACATTTCCTTTATTGTATTTCTATTTCTCTTTATCTATCTGGTTGTTTGTGGAGGTGGAAACACCAAAGTGGGGGTTTGATTGAGGCAAACCCCTATACAACCCCAACATTTTTCCTCTCTTGGTTGTGTGTAGGTATGTGTATGTGTGGAGCTTGTTGGCAAACTAGACTCTTAGTAAGTTGATCTTCACCACCTTCATTTTTGTCATCTCCTTTATTATCTTTACAGTCATTTCTTGTATTTTGTTGTTTACCATTTTGTTTAATAAATTGAACTTCATTAGCTAGATTGTCAATAGGTATTTTGGTATTCAGTACTATACTTTTCACTTTCTAGCCATATGGATGCTAGCACCCGAAAGAGACGCCAGTGCGTCGCGCTGTCGTCCTTGACCCATGTTGTTGTCCTCATGCAGAGAGCTGTCTGAGGTACAGTTCGGATTCCAAAAATTGGCTAGTTTAGTCCCATCCAAACATTTGGATCAGTAGAGTGATAGAAGCACTTGAGAGTGCTCTTCATTCTCTATCCTTGACCAAAAACATTTGCCTAGCTTGAGGTAAGTTAGGGTAGCCCTCCGCTCTCAGCTCTCCGTGACCTGGAGCTTTTGTGTGGTTGGACCCCCTATCTTGCATTTTGGTGAACCTGATGTGAACAACGTCTACCCATTTCTTTGCGTCAGAACTTTTTCCTTTGCACTCGATAGCCGAATTAGACTCGAGTGTTGCGAGGGTTTATGAGCATCACAACATGGTCTACGACTTCCAGGTACATTGTTAGGAGAAATCTACGACAATTACCAATGGAAAAGACGAAGGTCACTTATAGTTTTACTACTGGTTTTTCTACAGGATTTTTAGATGAGATGGGTTTCATAGACGAGACCACTCACACACCTACTCCTCCAGCGTCCCCTACGGCTTCGTCCGTGGATGAGGATGACGTTGTGCATTTTCCTCTAGAAAACCTGTTAGCATTAGACAAGAGGTTGTTGGACCTTGTGAATCATTTGGAAAAAGCACCGAATATGGCAAGAGCCGCCCAACTTGCTAGCAAGGTGAGATACATGTTAGGAAAGGATCAAACAGGTATAGAGTTCTTACGTGGCCTTACGGATCTGACCAAAGCATCCATCCCTTCGTATAACACTAGATCGGGTACTACCTGAGGAGGGGTGCTCGATGCCTACAAAAGACAAATAGGCATCTCCATGCCTACCACATCTATATGCATGGAAAAAACAGGCCCCTCGATCAGTGTTTCCTCTGCTTCTCAAAAGCCTAACACTGTCAAGGTAAGTAGGATACCCCTTGGTTTCAATTTCACCCCTCCTACACCGCTGGTGGTGGGGGCTCTGGTGGGATGAGTGGTGGTGGCTTTGGTAGCGGTGGTGGTGGTGGCCCTGGTGGAGTTTATGGTGGTGGCTTCGGTGGTGGCTCTGGCGGTGGCCACAACGGTGGCTCTAGAGGTGGTTCTGGAAGTTACAGTTTTGGAAGAGGTTCCATTGGACCTTTGTCCTCTTCAGACCCTGTTTTGAATGCTCTTCTTTAAAACATGGCCCAGATGCAAAACCAGTTGGCGAGCCTTTCCCAAGCCTCTGCCCAACCTATCTTCTAACCTTTCTTCTGACATAGCCCATTGTCGATGATGATTTTGAGTACTCCTTTCCCACAGGGAATGGAGATTCCTAAGTTAGAAAAGTATGGTGGTAAAGGGGATCTGTAGATGCATGTGTCAACCTTCAATGCCATATGTATGGATTTCTTTCATTATGATGCTCTCATGGAAAAACTCTTCCCTCAATCTCTCAAGGACATAACACTCGAGTGATACTATTCCTTGCCTGATAATTCTATATTCTCATTTGACAAGCTTGTAAATCAATTTCTTCATCAATTCCAAGCTAACATCAGTCTGAAGAAGACCTTCTCAGATCTCGTTCAATGTAAGCAGGGAGAAAATAAGAAGATAACTAACTTTATCACATGGTACCAAGTGCTCTTTTCCCAAATTTCGTACCCGTTTCCCAACTCAGATGTGCAGAAGGTATTCATAGGAAACCTGCAGCGAGCCTGGCAGGAGAAGTTCTCCCTAATGAAGTATCCTTCTCTCGCACACCTATGTGCCGCATTGCATGAGTATCAACAAACGGTGGTTTAGTTCAGGGGATCTTCCTCGTGCTCCAGTTTCGAAGGAAAATCTATTGTGTTTATTTTAGGAAAAGGAAAAGTTGTTAAGAATGTAGTTGTTATGACTAATGATCACAGCCTCAACTGCAACAAAAAGTTTACAAAGTTAGCTAAATCTTATTCTTCTATTTTACAAAAGTTATTGAAGGATAAGATCATAACTTTGGAAAACCTCGACCTTTGAAGGAGCCTTATCCTAATTGGTATGATGGGAATGCTTTTTTTTAGTACCATTATGTTAATGGGCATGATACTGAGTGTTGCATGCACCCGCGTTAGGAGATGCAGGATTGCATTGATGACGGTACCATCCGTCTCGATGGGAAGAAGCAAAACACAGATAAGTCAGTAGCGAAGGCCAATAGCGAGTTGCAGATTTATACGGACCCATTTCCGTCCCATTCTGTGAACTTGATTATTGATCCCTTTGATGTTTCTCCTAAACCCTAGATGTATGTTAATATGGTTTTGATTACTCCTCTCCCACAGCTTGCGACTGGCTCGCCAAATGTGACTTTCACCTCGTAGGACTTTCCTTTGAATAATAAGCCATCTCCCCTATACATTCCTGCTTGCCTCAATGGAAACATTGTGACAGGAGTCGTAGTTGACCCCACAAGCTGAGTAAATGTTATTACAAAGGAGACATTATGGATAAATTCATTACAGAGGGAGGAATATGAGAAAACGAAATCTATCATACGTATGCATGACGGTCTCTCTCTTAAGCCATACGGCTCTATAACTCTTTCCATCCTAGTTGGACCTAGGGCTGTGGATACAACTTTTGATGTTATTCCAGTATCCGATCTATTCAAAACAAAGTTAGGCATTCCATGGCTAGCTTTCACGAATGGAATTGATCTGTTATTCACAAATGTTTAAAGTTCTCCCATGAAGGTGTCATGCACATTGTGCATGACATTGGAATCAGCCATTGGTATTCTGTGGGGGTTATTCCTTGAATCGTTTTTGGCCCGCCCTGGTTGGCCCACTCCCTCCTAGGATGGACTTGCTTTACCAGAACTATGTGAAGTACAAAACTGGGGGCAAAGGACAACCGAAAGCGACTAACCCGATAGTGCAACAATAGGCTACCTCTTCCTCTCAAAAGGGAAAGGAGAATTCTGCACGTGCTTAGGGTGCCACCTTTGCCTCCCTTCTTGAAGAACTTTGGGTTACTACTCCTGGATTTCACTTAAGAAGTTCGATGGCACACGCTTGGCATAAAACTAAGATTCGAGTATTCAACCTTCCTACTTTACCCACAAGCCCTCGTCCTGGCATGTATGGTAAGGGGAAGGGTCCTCGTGGGGAGTCCTCTATGTCTTGGCCTTTGTGGCCTCCTACTACTCCTGCCCCCAAGGTAGTGAATGGAAGAGGCTCATTGCCAAGGCATTGGAGCCCACTCCCCCCGCTATTGTTCCAACCTCTTCTCAGTCTCTCCCTCCTACTCTTGTCCAGGAGTCCCTCCCTCCATCAAATACAACTGTGATGGACACTCCAATGGCCGAGCAGGAGCCTTCTGTCCCCTCCTAGCTTTCGGCCTCTAGCTCATGGAGTTGCAGGAATCGCCTTGCACGTGAGTGCAAGCATCGACAAAAGGCTCTGGCCACTGAGCAGGCCACTTTTTAGAGGAAGGAGGGGGAGTCAACAATTTTTTCTTTGGCACCTTCCGCTACGTCTTCCTCTCCTATCTCCTCTGCTTCAGTTCCCTTATCCTCGGTGCTACTTCCAACTCCTACTACGAGCATAAAGGACCCTAACCCGAAATGGTGCAGGTGTTTATTGCTCCTTCGGTCGAGCCGCCTCTTTTGATGTCCCTCTTAGACATCTTGCCATTTTCGAAGCCCGTGGACATGCCGAACATCTCGGTGGTGTCTGCCACGGTTTTCTCCTCCTCCTTTGTGCCTTTTTCCTCGCCTGTGGGGATCTCGCATCCACCGACGAAGCAAAAGATGGAGGTTGGCCCTGCTAGTAAAGGGGGTCGAAAGAGGGGTTACCTTCTTCGGAAGGTGGTTCTACATTAGTGTGTGCCGTCCTAGTGACAAAGGAAGTTCCGACATCCCCGGAGTTTGTCACTACTCCTGAGTCTCTCTGTGAGCCTAGCAGTGAATCTTGGGTGCCGCCTCCCTCACCCATTGAATTAACACATGGCACTCCGGTGAAGAGCATGTTTAATTATTTGGACGAGGTCCTAGCCCTTGCAGCAATCTTTGCGAGGTCGCTGACCTTCACCCCATAGGAACTGAGCGGAGGAGACCCCGAAGAGTCTCCTTCCTTGACTCTTGTTGCAGGGGGGTCGAAGGGTTCCCCCCTTGATATTCGGCCCTTGTAGGATTGTCCACCTTCCTCGTATAATGATCTAAATTGGGAGGCTAATGACCTCTTGGTTGATGAGGTAGGGGGTTCTTCTTCTTCATCTGTAGAGTAGAGTGTGTGTGTGTGTGTTTTTGTTCCCCTGTGCTTGCGTTGTATGTTCTTGGATGACCCTTGTCACCCTTGTAGGTCCTTAGATACATGAGTGTTTTTTGTGTCATAAAACTTCCTCTATTTGTTGCATCGTTCTTCATCCATTATGTGTACTGATTTTCGACAATTGGGGACAATGCAAAGTGTTGGGGGCATTTAGGATTCCCTTCCATGTTGACCCAATTTTTTATTTTTATTTTGTCTTCTCGTGCATTCTTCATATGGTCTGATATAGTAAGGGGCTGATGACAGTTCATCTATATACTATTATTATACTTATATATATTTATAAGTAGCTTTGACCCCAAAATATTAGATTGCCCCTGTGTCCCTTGTTTGTGATGATATTGTCTTTCTTTACATTGTTGTTCTCTTATCTTTCGTGCTTGTTTTGTGATGTTGTGGTGCTCATGTGTTGTCCCTCGCATGTGTGACAACATTACCACGACTACATCTTGCTATGTTCCATGGGCCACAACATCACTTTCTGCATTCTTGCTTTTCTCTCCTTAGGATGTCATGTGCCTTTGCATTTAGCATGGACAATCCTAAGGGGGGGGCTATCATGTCGCTCTGATTTTCAAGAAATGCATTCGGTGGCCAATGAATCTTTTCTTGAAAATCCCTTCAAAACATTTTTTCAAAAATTTGCATTCTTCACAAGAACCCCTAGAGGAATATTTTTCCTTCATCATGGGTTTGTAAAGAAAGAATTTGAAAAGCCTTCCTCTGAGGAGGAAGCATCTTCTCCTACAGGCGAAGTTCTGACCTTCCCATCATGAGGGGACTTTCTTCCTTTTGAATTCCTTGATGAAGTGAACATCTTTCAAAAGGGCTCCTTGATGTTGAATCAATTTGCGAAAAATACTCTTACACTTGCAACATGCGCGTCCCTTGAGTGGACCCCTTTTCTTTTGAAGGGTTCTCGAGGGACCCCTTTGAAAGCTCTTCCTTCAATTTTCAATTGTCTGCTTGTTTGCCTACGTGATTGCTTTTTGTTTTTTAACATGTTTTATCTGTGGATTAACATGTTGCTTTGTAGGTGAACTTGTGAAGTTGCTTTCTAGTCTAACTCTATGGAGTGCCCTACATTGGGCTTCCTCAGGAGAGAGTACCTGGGGGTGCCTTCTTTGCAGGTCCGAGGATCTATAAAGCGCTTGCATCCTGCGGGATTTGTCCATCGTTGGTTTGCAAGCCTTCAATGTACTTTGTCCAACTCTGTAGTTCCGAGGATCTGCAGAGTCCTTTGTTCGAACCTCCTTAGGAGAGAGTACCTGTGGAGTTATTTTCTTGCTCTGTGCTTTCAAGTTTTCCATATTGCAGTCTGCTTCCTTGACAGTTCAGATAAACATTCCCAAACTCTTCAATCTACTTTACCGAACACTTATTGACACTCATGCTCGCTAAAGTGGGGGAAAAATATATAGGAGAAAATTTGCACCCCTCTCACAAATTCCCCTTTTACACCCCTCCACCTTAGAAAATCAAATCTGACTAAGAAATTTCACATCACCCATCTGCAATGCATCCACTCTATGCTTGTCCTTTGTGTCGATGGGGGAATTTTTGTCAGGGATGCGCATGAAGTGCGCGAATGTCTGTGCAGAGCGCTGTCGTCCTTGACAGATCCTTGCCTCTGGAATCTGCAGGGATGTTGCGTTCCCCATTGGGGATGAAGCGTAACACCTCTATGTTGACCAACTGACCCGAGAATGGATCTTTCCCTCCCAATTTGATCTTCAAATGCATCTATCTCATTTTCATTCCATCTTCTACAATCTCTTGGATAATTTTACAAACTAGCTTGATTTCTTGAGCATTGCTTAGAAATTTGTTACTCCATCAACTTCATCAAGAACGTGTTGTGCTACCATAAAAGCTACGAGTTTGGTGTCTTGCGAGACCTCCTTGTCACCACTACAGCTGTGTCGACTTTGCCAAATTTGTAGTCTTGCATTCTCCCTTCATTGGCCTTGAGTGCCTTTGGGTGGAGGTGGTATTGCTTCACTATCCTTCTTTCATTGTGGTTTGATAGAGTAGCATTGTGTTTTTCGTAGTGTTCAATATTCTCCTTTCCAACATTTCCTTTATCATATTTCTATCTCTTTATCTATCTAGTTGTTCGTGGAGGTGGAAACACCAAAGTGGGGGTTTGACTGAGGCAAACCACTATATAGCCCCAACATTTTTCCTCTCTTGGTTGTGTGTAGATATGTGTACATGTCGAGCTTGTTGGCGAACTGGACTCTTAGTGAGTTGATCTTCGTCGCCTTTGTTTTTGTCATCTCCTTTATCATCTTTATAGTCATTTCTTATATTTTGTCGTTTACCATTTCGTTTAATACATTGAACTTCATTAGCTAGACTGTTAGTATGATTTTTGGTCTTCAGTATTGTACTTCTCACTTTCTGGCCATACGAATGCCAGTGCCCCAGAGAGACGCTAGCACGCCGTGCTGGGCGTGCTGTCGTCCTTCACCAACGCTGTTGTCCTCGGGTAGAGAGTTGTCTGAGGTATGGTTTAGGTTCCAAAAACTGGCTCATTTAGTCCCATCCAAACATTTGGATCAGTAGAGTGACAGAAGCACTTGAGAGTGCTCTTCATTCTCTATCCTTGGCCAAAAACACCCGCCTAGCTTGAGGTAAGTTAGGGCAGCCTTGCGCTCTCGGCTCTTCGTGACTTGGAGCCTCGGTGTGATTGGTCCCCCTATTTTACATGGGTATATTAAATAATCTGAAGAGCCTTGTTCACTGGGATTTGTAATGCAAGATTGGCTAGAGCATTGGCCATTTTTTCTTTGCCTACTTTATATGTATTGAACTTATTTTTCAAGGTGTAAGAGATTTGAGAATATACATGATTTCAATCCATATATTTTACAAGTTCCAATGGATTTCCATTAGTGGAAAGTGATTGTTATTAGGTGTTGTTGAGGATTTTTTTATAGGACCTTGATTATTAGAAGTGGATCACTTTTAGTTAACAAATGAGTATAACTGAATTTGATAATCAATTGGATACTTGTGCCAGGGGAGAGAAGTTTACCAAAGTTGGTGTTGATGCCTACTACTTGCGTTACTTGCCTACTACTTGTGTTACTTGAAGAGAGAAGTTTTGCTGGAATCTTGTTGGATGCCCTGTCTAGCCACTTGTCAAAAATTATCCCTAGCAGCCCACCAAAACTGAGTTTCACTTGGATATGGAGGGGAAGTACCATTCTTAAAATGGCATAATGTAAATTATTGCGTATATATCTAATACAAAGCTTCTAGTTTTAGGCAAATTTGGAGATCCATCATGGATGTTTGGGGCTGCTATGAATCCATTTTGTCTTATCTATCATCCATGTTTGTCAAACTTCTCGGGACATAATATTGATGCATTCCGTAGATCTTAAGAAAGGGTTGTTGAACAAAGAATTTTTCTTTTTCTTCCATATGCTCCATGCAGTGATGGGAGGAACTATCTAGTATAGAAGATTGAGGTGCTTCTGATTTGTTTTTCTTGCTGCCCACTTAGTCATTAAGACTTTATATTGAAATTTGAATTTGAAAACATCATTGTAGCAGTTAGAGGCCAATCTTTCTTTCCAAATTCACAATTCAAAATGAGATGATGGAGAATCTCTATAACTTTTTTGCAAGGGGCACCAATTTGGTCCTTGCCATCCCTTATTTTGAAGGATATAAATGGTGGGGATTTTGTTATGCACAACAAGCCACTGTGAGGTTGGAGAGAGGCCTATTTGGAAGATTAAAAACTTTGTGGACTAAATAGACTGCATTTCCCTTAAGTTTGATGCAGCCAAATTAGTCGATCTGTTTTTACTGTGGTAATTAGCATTCTGTTTGAAAGTTCTTCCAATAGAACTCTGTTTTCTTCAGGCCATTCATTTCCTATGGAGTTGATTTTTGTTCTCATTCCAGGCCTTAGTGAGGTAGTCTGTGTTTGTAATTCTGAAATTTAAGACCTTTTCTAATCCCTTAGTGATTTCTAAGTTTTGCAAGTCTTCAAGCTGGAAGTCTGATAGAGGAAAAAGACTTACCAAATACTATTCTAGAAATAGGTGTTGATGTCATTGCCTATTTTTCTAGGAGATGTGTTCCATTATTGCGTTAACTCCTTTCCTTAAGAATATTATTGTTGAAGAGAAGTTTAATGGCCATTGCCAATGAAGAAGGAATTTGGGTTCTTTAGTAGATAGTTTATAGTTTATACTTGTGTAGGATGATGCTACACCAAAGGTTGGTGGAATGGTCGACGAGAAACCAGGAAGTTTTCATACCAAAAGAAAGGTTGAAGTCATCAGCTTCTCTGATGTTTAGGCCACCTGCTTCCATAAGGGTAGTAATCATAGTACTGCTCATGAGAGATATATGGTTTGAACTCAGTTCCACACCAAGCGATTTTCTCTGGAGTTTTGTAATTTGAAGTGCCAAAGACCTCAGTAGAGGGAGTAGAGATAGAAAATAACCTGGTATGCCCTGCAAAACAATTTGAATTATCTTTTTCCAGTTAGTGACAGCAAACTGTTAGTAGAGCATTATCTATTGTTTTGTGTTCTAGCCATAACCAAGTCCCTGTCAAAAGAGTTCTATTTCCACTATAAGGAGAGCCCAAAGTAAGTAGTAGGTACTTTTTGCTCCCTAAAATTGAGAATGTTCTTGAGCTTTCTTTTTCTTGCTGATTTAACATTTGAAAGAAAAATGCAAGATTTGTTGTCGTTGATGACTTGGCCCAATGACTGAGTTTATGCTTTGTATTTAAGGATAGAAGTGGTCATAAATGTATCATCAACAAATTGAAAGATAGTAATTACTAATTCTTCTGACATTGGAAGCTTGCTTGGATTTCATATATTTTTCCTTGTTTCTGATTTTTCGTCTATTACCCTAAAAAGGTTCTCATTTGTGAAGTGAGAATGAAAAAATATGAGCTGAGAAGATGCCATTCGTGTATTCATCTCAATGAACTGAATGGTAGCCAAGGGTGTCATGCAGTAAGATTTTAAAGAGAAGGGAGTTATGCAACTGAAACCCAAGAGACAAAATTGTTGTCAAACCACATATCTTGAAGAGAAATAAAGACTGGTGTCCAATTGTTTTTTAACAAATCTTTGGCAATAAGAAGGTTAATAAGAACTCTTAGCTTTGATATTTTTTTGATAAATGGGGTATTTCTTGCACCATTATCATATTGTCAGTAATTTGTTTCCCTTAAATGAAGGCAGGTTGGGAGGGGCAAATGAGTTTTAAGATAGGATGCTTGATTCTGGTAGCAATGATTATGCTAATGATTTTGTATGACAGTGTTTCATAAGGAAATAGAGTGAAAAGGGGAGATTTCATTTGATTTTGATTGTTTAGGAATCAGGAAAGAGGGGGTGACATTAAGCATTTTTAGCATCTCAAAGTTTTCCTCGACTCTTCTGCTACCTTGAGCAGTTCAGTTTTAAGAAGAGGCCAAAACTTTTTCATTGTTCTGTTTAATTTCAACATGCTGTCCGTTGCTCATACACAACCCACAGATTGTAGTTCAAAAACAAAAAGCATTTGAATGATCTGGATTTGTATATAATAGCTTTATTTAATAAGCTGTATGATCATGGGGCAGAGTGTAAAATAAATTAAGGAATCAACTGAATTACATAGCAAACATGTATAATAGCAGTAATATTTTAAAGAAATCAGCTATTACCTTTGCAGTATTGAACACCACACTCCTACAATCAGGGAGAATGCTGACAGACCAAGCAGGTATGTTAAAATGTTTATTGTTAAATATGACTGTTGCATCAGATTTTTCATCAAAGTTTGCAAGGAATGCAGCGCAATTTCCAGGCCCTGCAGAATATACATAAGACTGAAATGACAGTGCTGTCAGATTGTTCTATCTCATAATAACAATCTCAACTTTAGAAAAACAAGTCAAAAGTGTTTTTCTGTTACAATCGGAACTGAAATTAAAGCAGTCTCACAACAAAGTCAAAATGTCAAAATATACCTTCTTGTTTTTTCCTAGAGATTTCACAACAGGATCACCACTAACTAAAGCAGGTTCACAGAGCTTTATAGCCTTATGTAAATCCCTCAGGTGTCCCCACTTTGGCATCCTGATAAGCCCTGCCAGAAAGAGTTAAAACTGACAGGTAAGATTTAACAGGCCTTTTGGAGTGCTGAAAATTAAAAAAAGAAAAAATCAAAATTCCAAACAATATACATTATTAAGAATAAATAAGAATCCAACATTCTGTGTTTCATTTGACAATAGTTTTTCTATTTCAACTGCTCTATATTGATACCACAGACACCAGGGAACTTAAAAGCAGGTTTTTAATCGTATTCTAAACAGAAAAGCTAATGCATTGTTTCCAAAGTTTATATGTAGACCAGAAGAAGAATTTTCTCTTCTTGTATCATAAAGATTGAAATATAATCAAGTGGCACATCTCCACAAAACCAACTTCTAAGACACCCTTAGTCCCCATGTAATGAAGATTAGAGGGGACACTTATCAATTGAGAACTTGATTTATTTTACTTAATATGCACCATGGAATTATCATGTCAATTATGATTTCATCTAGTTAAATCTTTGAGAAAGATTATTAGACCAAACTGCTCCTTCAACTGCTTAAGTGTATGCTCGGTCCAGGTTGAGGTTTGACCAATTGTAAGTACTTTGTAAACAAAATAACTCTTAACCCTAGTTCCAATCATCTAATTGATTTGAGTTTGCCCATCTTGCTAGTTTATATGGAAGATCCCTTAAATATATCTATTTAATAACTCTAATTGATAATTATAAATGTATATATATTATCATTATAATAATAATCTACATTTTAAACATCTTTTGATATTATATAATATTTAATATTAAATATGTTATCATTATCTTATTAATAAATTAATCCCCAACATTTTACTAGTTTTTGATAAAATATAAACAAAATAAAACTACAAACCATACGTAAAAGGGAAGTTATGGTAAGAAATTCAAAAAAACCCGGCGGCTGGAAATAAATCCCTTGTGGAGCATAATGCAAGGGCATTTTATATGGACTGCAAAAACTCTGCAAAATGCGCTTGAAGAAACAAAAAGATATAATTCTGGAATGAATCTGCACCGCTAACGTTAGGATGGTAGCAATTTTATAAGAGCTCCCTGTGCATATTTTATTCAGGCACGGTAGAGAAGAATGGGAAAGATTATTGGGAAATGACAGAAGTTGTGTGGCTGCAGGAGCTTGGAGAGAAAATAAATGAATGTTGTTAGAAAGGTCAATAAAATGAAGAGAAAGGTTAAAGAAAAGGGGCAGACAGCAGGGCATGAGCAGGAGCTTTCAAAGCTGTAGGGATGCTGGGGGCTAAAACTCAGATGCTGGAATACCAGGTGAGTACTCAAAGGAAGTTTTAACCCTTCTATTGCTGTTCTCATATATTAATCTCAGACTTGGGTACTCATTGAGATATATTTCACTATATCTGGACCTCAAGCTGCAATTAAATGTAATGTAACAAGTTATATGTAAAATGAAATAGCTATTTACTCTAAAATGTCTACACCCCTATGCCTTAGTAATAGGAAACTCCATATGCACATTGATTGATCTGCATACTGGGTTTCTTATTCACCTATTTATAAGGATAGAGCTTAGATTCTGGTGGCGTTTTAGTTAAGATAATTGCAGATTCTCCACTCTCCATGCCTATCACATCTTTCCAACGGTTAGGAGTACCTAAGTCACACCTTCCTATTCTTCACAGCATAGAAAGCCTAAAATTGATGACTCAACCTTATTGGATTCCAAACAATCAAACTAGTAGACAGTCAACACCAGCAATTACACTCAAGCATTAAAGCTTCAGCTAATTCATTCTTTATTCAAGGAATAGACATCAACTACAGGCGACCAAGAAAGACAAACAAAACTGGCATAAGCCCATTCTTATTCAATGCAAAGAAACAGAGCATCCAATTCACTAGGCTTAACCAATGTTCCAGGGTGATTGAAGCGATCCCCAAGCTCATCCCACATGGCAAGCAACAGTTTTACAAAGTTCACCAAAACATCAATAATAAAGATTATACAACATGGAAACTACAAATGGCAAGGCAGCCAAATTCTGTATGTGCGGGCTGCACTCTCTTCTACCCAGCCTCTCCTTACTTGTCGACCTCTCAGTTTCAGAACAGGCTGCCATTGTTATCTCAAACTTCAAAACTGGCTTCCCTCTTTCCAGCACAGAATATGTCCTCTTCCTCATGCACATTCCAGCATTGGCTGTTTTTTCCAAGACAAAAACGTGGAACTCGTTTCAGAACGGTTTTAATCTTTTTTTTTTCCAAAACATTTGGCTCAGCCTCTTTTCCTTCCAAAAATCGTCCCTTTCTCCACCGTTTCTCCTTCTCCTCTGTCTCTTATCCAAACATAGATCAGCCTCTCCAAAGATTTTCGATCCTTCTTTTCTTTTCCAACCGAAACTCCAGCTACAAACTGTCCGGTCGCTCTGTTCTCTCTAACTGCCTTCCCTGTTGCTTTGGCACGAAAATGGATTTAGAAGAACAACACTACAAGAATCTTGCATGCAAACAACACAACGACGCATGTCCACAACAAGAAAAGGGACAAGAAACCGGCTCCAACAAAACAACACCATCAAAACATGCCAAAAACCAAAAATTGAAATCAAAATAGCAAGCAAAACTAACGAAGCATGATGCTCCTGCATCAGACTCCCCAAGAGACAAAAGGAAGCATGTGCTCCTGCACATGAGATCTCCAGCCAAAAATTACCTTCATTCTCTTCTTCTGATGTCTTTTTCATCTACAAGCCTCCAAAATTCCATCTCTCGTTCATATATATCATTGTCACCATTTGATTTCACATCTTTTTCATCTTCTACTTTTAAACTCTTCCCTTAAACAATTGTCTTCAAAGATTCAGAAGCATCATTACTAAAATCATCAGGAACAACTGGCTTACCATTTACCTTGCATGTGTGCTCCTCAAACTTCTTCCACGCTACTTTCGAAGGAATGTCCCTCTTCGTTTTGTTGATATTTCATTAGTCAATACTTGTGTTTTTTCATCTTCATTTACATCATCTGTTTTTGCCTTCTCAAGGTTTCTTGCATCCTCCTAACCAACATTTTCCTTTACATCTTCCATTCTCTTGAACTTCTTGTTCTTTTCTTCAGGCTTGACTTCCATGTCAGCTTCATGATGTGGCAAGACTTCTTCTTCTTTCAAGGCAGCCATCTTCTGCCCTCTTCTTTGGTTGACATTTGTTTGCACAGGCCACTTCAACTTCTTTTTCAATGGCCAACCCCAATCATATTCTTGACATCTTTCCTCAAGCTGTTGCTTCACCAATAACTTGCATCTCTCCAAATCTCTTCTCAACTCTAACATTTCTTGATCAAACTCTACATCATCCGGTCTTATCTTGTTGTCCTTCAACTTGTCCTTCTGTTTGAGTCTCTCTCACTGCTGTGTCTTTTATTTTCTCTTCTCCACTTCGTGATACCTCACCTAGGGCTTCTCTCCTTTTCCTTTGCCCAGTCTCTTGGTATCCAAGGTCTTCCTTTTAACCTGTCAAAACTTCCACACACACATACTTGTCAAAAATCCCACCAAACCTTTTTACAGATTCAGTAGATAGTCAACACCAACAATTACACTCAAAAATTAAAGTTTCAACTAATTCATTCTTTATTCAAGGAATAGACATCAACTATAGGCAACCAAGAAAGATGAACAAAACAAAACTAGCATAAGCCCATTCTTATTCAACGCAAAGAAACAGAGCATCCAATTCACTAGGCTTAACCAATGTTCCAGGGTGATTGAAGCAATCCCCAAGCTCATCCCACACGGCAAGTAACAATTTTACAAAGTTCACCCAAACATCAATAACAGAGGAAATGGAGATTATATGACATGGAAACTACAAATGGCAAGGCAGCCAAATTCTGTACGCGTGGGCTGCACTCTCTTCTACCCAGCCTCTACTTACTTGTCGACCTCTCAGCTTCAGAACAGGCCACCATTGTTATCTCAAACTTCAAAACTGGCTTCCCTCTTTCCAGCGCAAAATATGCCCTCTTCCTCATGCACACTCCAGCATTGGCTGTTTTTTCCAAGATAAAAATGTGGAACTCGTTTCAAAACGGTTTTAATCTTTTTTTTCCAAAACATTTGGCTCAGCCTCTTTTCCTTTCCAAAAACTGTTCCCTTCTCCACCGTTTCTCCTTCTCTTTGTCTCTTATCCAAACACAAATCGGCCTCTCCAAATATTTTTGATCCTCCTTTTCTTTTTCCAACCAAAATTCCAACTACAAACTGTCCGGTCACTCTGTTCTCTCTAACTGTTGGCATAACTGCCTTCCCCCTTGTTTTGGCACGAAAACGGATTTAGAAGAACAACATTGCAAGAATCTTGTGTGCAAACAACACAACGACACATGTCCACAACAAGACAAGGGACAAGAATCCGGCTCCAACAAAACAGCACCATCAACGCACAACCAAAAACCAAAAATTGAAATCAAAATCGCAAGCAAAACTGACGGAGCATGATGCTCCTGCATCAAAAATATTAACATACCTCAAGGAATGGATGCCTAACAATTGTTCTTTTGAAATTATTTTGACCAAAAATGAGAAGAACTCCAACAAGAAGGATGGGCAAGTAAGAATATTAAAAATAAAAGGGTGGTCAAGCAAAATAGCTTGAGCTTTTAGTTCAGCCAACCCAATACATACTATTCTGTAAAATCCACTTAAATCTCTTATGTTTGGAGTTCAATTTGACACTACTGTGACGGATTTATGTGTGCATAGTGAAGATATACAATACCCATGAACTATTTGACAAAAGCTCACTATGAAATGCTGGCTTATGTACTCCAATCATTGCTGAAAGTAAATCATTGGAGACTTAAACATGGCAACATTTGGCTTCCTATTCTAAACTATGATATCCTTTTCTATCATCCTCCGGACTCATGCAAAATAGGGGCTTTGAAATAGGTTAGGCAAATCATCCAAAGTTATTGAAATGTGATTTCAATGGAAATGCACTTAAAACTGGTTTTACTAAAATGTTTGTAAAACATTTATTCATATAAACAACATACAAATTGTTTTGTAAATTGTTTCTACTTAAGATGGTAATAGATGGATGGGTTAGGAGCCTTGTTGAAGGCTTGAGTTTAGTGTGTTGAAATTGTACTCAAACGGAATATTGGTAACATGAAGAAAGTTAGAGAACAAACCTAAAATTTAGGGGTCTCTAATCTATCCCAACCTTATCGTTTTGTAGATATATGGGTGAATTCTCATGGATTAAATTAATGTGTTTTTTTTTGTGTTGAGACATTTGAGTGGGTAGGAAGGAAAGTTTTGAAACTTTGTACTAGTGAGACTAATGCATACTTATCATGAGGAATACATGGATGTTATATCCCCAGTGGATTTCACCCCAAATTTTCACCCTTTCCAACTGAGTTATTTTGTCAAACAGTTTACTTGCAAGGAGGTTAGGGTTTCAGATTCATTGTTTTTGCTGATTGTTGTATATGGTAATGACATACATAACAGAAGAAAAGCACAAGATATGCTTTAAAGTAAAAATGAACACAATAAGTTCAAGATTTGCAAATAATCTCAGGCCTTCAATGCTGCAATATTAAGTCTGATATTAGATCAGAAATACAATACAGAGAAGATAATAACATATCCTGACCTTTTGTACATTTTCAACTGCAGAAGATTATCCAGCACTCAATAACATCAATCAGCAGACATAGCAGATGTAATCAGACCTGTAGAACAGCGCTATAACATCCCAATTCATACAACAGGCTCAAACAGCATTTGACAAAGTCTGAAAACTGCAACTGTAGGCTCAATGATAAATTATTAATGTTTACTTCAAAGTTTAGTAGTTTCTAAGTTTTACTACTTTGCCAAAGTTTCATTTGTATTTCTTATACACATCTTTTTATGACTAATTTTCAAGTACTATATGCATTTTAGCACCGTTGCCCTGTCGTCGTCCCTCCGCTGTCCCCAAACTTGGGCCCTTGTTCCCCCCATCCTCAAACCCGTCTCCACATCCCTCCATCAAGAAACTCCATGGAACTATGGTTTATACTTATGTGATCGATGTATACTTGTGTATGTGATCAAAGTAGCTTCTATTTTATGAGTTTATTGTGTCATTAAGCTTTTTTTATTAAAGGATGCATGGAACAAGTTTTAAATATCATTAAAAATTTCTGAATTTCATGGGTTTTTCAATTCACTGAGTTTGAGCGTCAAGTCAAGGTCTGGGTCCGAGTCAAAAACCAGCTTGCCCAGTCTGGGCATTGAGTTCGGGTCCAGGTCAAAAATCAGCTTGCCAAGTCTTGGGTGAGTCTAAATCTTGTAACACTAGTTTAAATTGCTGACTTAAATCATATTCTAAGTGTTTATTCCATGAAATTAATTCTGCTTAGAAGTTCATATGCTCTTCAAAATTGTGGAAAAATGGATTCATCTATTAGTGCTGGCCTATCCTCGTGAACTGATTTGTAATGAAATTATGTCCATTGTTAATGTACTGTTTTGTAGATGCATGATGTATAACATTTATGGTTAGTCATTTGCATATTGATGAGGCTCTTAGTATGGGTTTGCATTGGTAGATAGCATAAAAGAACTATAGATATTTGATTGAAAAATAGATTATTTCAGAATGTGATTAAATTTGTTAGTGAATAAAAATGGTATAGCCAGATGGTATTTTTTACTTCAAGAAGTACAATCTCATGCCAAATGTAACATACCATATTCATCTATAGGTGCATCATAATCATAGCTCGTTGTGATGAAAGGCCCTCCTACTGTACGACCAAAATTTGTGCCACCGTGATACTGCAAGGAAAATTAATTGGATTTTTTAATATAGTCACAGTTTGCACACAAGAATAGCAAGAATGATAGACATAGAATAGCAATCAGTTTGCTAGGAAGTAATCCTACCATATAGTAATTCACAAAGGACCCTCCTCCCATGAAAAAGCGAGCAACTGCAAAGGCCAAATCTTCTACTGGTCTTTGAGTAGTACCTTCTCCGTATTCGGTAAACCTACAGAGAACAGTAGGCAACTTTTGATCTCACTGTAAATTTTAAATAGATTTCAACATCCTTAGTTATTGCAAATTTGAAATACCATTCTTTAAGTAACATTCAAAGTTCAAAATATCACAACAATATTAAGGACTCAGAAGTTAATTTCCGTACCAGCCAGTCCAGGCCTCTGTCCAGAATGCTGGCTTGTAGGGTTTGTTAGGTACAAATTTGTCACAATAGAAACCATTGCAAGTGTTAATCTGTTTGGAATATAGACCGAGCAAATTTGTCAAAAGAGTGAAAGCTCAGATTTCAATTACAAATTCCAACAAAACAAGCAACACGCAGATCACTGGAAAATCTGCAATTTATTGTGTTTTCTGCATCAGTTTCAATTACCTTTCAAGGTTAAAAAACAACATCACTTTCAATTACCTTTCAAGGTTAAAAAACAACATTAACTTCTTTGCAAGATGCATTGCTACTTGTTTATGTTTAAATTGCATTTATGTGGACAGCATACAAAGATAAGGTCAGACCAAAAAGATGATGCAAACGACACTTGACAATTAGCTTAGTGTGCGTTATATGTTTTCATATTTAAATTCCAATATCCTGAACGCCATTATACAAGATAGCTTGGTGTAAATTACACAAGATATTTTGTAATGGGATAAGTTAATCCCTGGTCAGGCATTAGAAATTGATCAGGACATTTTCTATTCTCCAAGAAAAGTGGTCATTAATAATAAAACTCACAAGAGGATCTGGTGCATCATCTTGTTTGCACATAATCCAGGGCACGCCTGTATCCAATGCCACAGCCATATGTGCAGCCCAATTCATATAGGCAACTCCAGGGGGGCCGTAAACCATTTGTGTGCCTTTATATTCATTCTCTATCTGTAAGGAAGAAGGTTTAGCATTTTGCTAGAGTTAAAGACAATTAGCAAGTGCAAGCTGATTTATAAAAACTTTGAAAGGTGGCCGTTTTGTGCCAGTTTAATGACACAGATGCAGGGCCACATGGCACAATAAGAAGAAGATTGTGACTTGTACCTGGGCCATAATAATAGGTCCTCCTTGTGGTTCAAAAAGCCGTTCACTTTTCATTAAGTCTACAATCTTCTTGGTAAACTTTTGCATTGCATTCTACGACACTCAAACCATGCAAACATGAAAGTTTGTAAAATATCAAAGAAAAAGGGTATTTGCAATTATGTAAAATTTCATTTAGTTATGAATTATAAGTAAACCAATAACGGTGATCAACCTTGAAAGGTTCATTGTCTGTTCTAAAACTGATGCCAGGGACAAACTTTAACCAAACTGGAAGGCCCCTGCACATAGATCATAAAAGCAGTGGCATCCAGTGTCAACTATACCAGATGGAATAAAACCACTTCATAAATAATCCTAATCTTTAACAAGCAAATATACCCAAAATTCCATTCGGCAGAATCCTAATCTTTAACAAGCAAATATACCCAAAATTCCATTCGGCAGAAACATAAGGACCAATGCGCAGGCTAACATATAGTCCTTCTTGCTGGACAAGCTTTACAAACTTCACTAGATCAAATCTTCCCTCGAAATTGTACTGCAAAACCCAATATGTATGCGAGTTAAATTAAGGTGCAGCAGAAAACATACACATCCTTTTTGAATCTTCAAAATATGAGACAGAATCAAATTTCAGTATATTATTGGAAACTAAATTTCTATACTAAGTACGGATTCCCATAATTCAACAAATGTGATAGTACTCTTGAACAGTTAGTGGAAGTTTATTGCATGTCATTAACTGTAAAGAAAACACGAATCATTGACCACCAACCAAACAATAGAAAGTGCATGAAATAATCTATTATTGAATTGGCATTAAAAGGTTAATAACAATTCTTGAAGATATCAACTGTTTCAGATAAATTTAGATAAAAACTACCAAATGGAAACGTTTTTCCAAACTAGTCTTAATAAACTAATCATAGTAACAAATCGGAACCAAAATTATAATGCGAACTGAAATCTACCCTTGCCAAAACAATCCACTAAAAACTAAACAAGTACGATAAATTTTGTAACGTGCAAACGACAAACTGTGTGAAAACAAATCATACGTTGCCTGGGGATGGTTCGTGACCATTCCAGAATACATAAGTCTGTATAACGTCCAATCCTCCTTTTCTAGCATATCTGATAAGCTTTGGCCACATCTGTAACAGTATGTCATTAACCATCAAGATTATAATCAAAATAATCAAAAACCCACTCCTGAAAATAATGTTGCATCTTAAAAAGAAGCTTCAAACCAGTTTTGAAGAGTCTATTTTATTTTGTAATCATAGATATCTTTCACCCTTTTCATTCTAAATACCCAATCAGGGAAGCCATTGCATTGTAAGGTGTTTTTGCTTCCCTTTCTCTTGTTAAGTATGATCATTGTGCTCACTATTGGCTTAGCAATTACATTCAAAGGTGGTATACTAGTACATATACCTCAGGAGTACTCCTTGGGTAGTGAATGTCCCCAGAAAGCAAAATCCTGCGCTGCCCATTGATAACCAGAGCCTTGTGATCGTAAGTGACTTTGCACTCCACCAAATGTGTAAGTACAAAGGCGCTTAGTAGCAGAAGCAACTGCCACCAGCCGCCTTCCATTTGTTTTGTGTATTATCTGTATCTGAACCACAATTCAAGTACGTGTCTGCCTGCTGAGATAAGCTGGAAAATCAAGATCAGAGCCCAATGTGAAGCTGTTGCCAAGCTAACAAACTCTCCTATAATTGAGGAAGTTTAAACGCCAAAAATATAACGGTTCTCATTAATAGATGCTAAATAAGTATAGCTTTGCCCGTATAGTGCTCGGACGACCTGGCGCAGAATTCGGATTTATTAAGTGTCAAAATTTTTCTGCGGTTGAAATGGCTCTTCCACCCGATTATAACGAGGAAAATATAATCACAGCCTCAATACTCTACAAAGGATTCCTTATGTTTCTAGAATTGTTTTTAAAATTTATAAATGTTAGTTAGGAATGAGTTTTCCAGAGTCTATTAAAATTGTTGTCAGTTTTTGGATTCAACCGTGTATGTTTTTGTGTGACATTAGTTGAATCCAAAAGCTGACAACAATTTATAAATGTTATTGAAGGGTTGTTGTTTAATTGATGAGGATGATGGTATATTATTTGATTTCATTGTATTTAAAATATATAAATGTTATGGAAGGGTTGGAGTTTAATCGGTGAGGATGATGGTATATTAGTTTCATTATAGCTCAAATTTTGAAGAGGCCTGGTTGAGTTAATCTGAAGAGAGTGAATGGATTTTATTTATGTTTAGAATATTTAATGTTAATAAATTACTAATAATAATATTAAGAGAAAAATTGTTATATAGATTATAGAATTTAAAATTAGTATTATAGAATAATGAATCAAAACATACACATATATAAATATCAATTATTTTAGAATTCTTTTAGAGGAAAAAGATCTAACAAGAAATAAAAAAAATTACTTGTAATTGTAGAATAGGGTTAAATCAAGGTGCAAAGCATGAATCATGTAGTATCAACCACCAACTACCTAAAACTCAAGCCTTAAAAACCTTAATCCAACAACGAAGCACAAATGAACATAGAAACATAAAATAATAAAGCAATTATACCACAATTCCTATGCCATGGTTGAAGCACCTTCATTGCTCTTCTCCATTTTGCTTTATATGCTAGCTTGCCCTCAGATTTGTAGTATGCTAGAATAAGTCTAGTGATGGTGACAGTAAAATATCAAAGATAGTGGTTGTAGGGTTGAAATGAAAGGGATAGGTCTCTTTTATAGAAAACCAAATTTGAATGAAGGGTCAAGATTAAATGATGAAGATCAATGGATGAGATTGCTTTGAGAAGCAAGGAAATAGGGTTAGGGCAAAAATAGGGTGTAGTTAAGGATGGACGGTGAAGATTAAAATGTAATAAAACCTTATCAAGGGTGGAAGTTAATTGAGATAAAAGACGAGATTAACACAAAAAAAGAGGTTGCTAGAGTAAATTAAATAATTATAAAACTATTTAATTTAGGAGGGAAAATGAATAATTAAATAATAAGAGTAATTATTTAATTAGAGAAGAAGAGAGAAAAGTTGACTTTTAATTCAATAACTATTTAATCAAAAGTAGAGGAAAAGGACAAAATTGTAAATAATTAAAATAATTATTTAATAATAGAGGGAAAAGTGGGAAATAATTAAATAAATGAGATTTATTTAATTATGGAAGAAAATGTTAATGACTAATTAAATAATTAAAATAATTATTTAACTATAGAATGAAAAAGAAAGTGAATAATTAAAATAATAAGAATTTATTTAATTATTGAGAGGAAATATTATTAGTAGCACAATTAATCAAAGGAAGAATAGAAAAGGAGAAATGAATTAATTAAATAATTAAAACTATTTAATTAATAGGAGAACATGACTTTAGACAGTAATCAAATAATTAAAATTATTCAATTATGCAAGGAAGAAGGGAAATTAATGTGAAAAATCATGTTCATAGACTTAGGGCATTTTTCAGTGTCTATAGTAATCAAACAATTTCCTTAGCTTGTCAAATCCAACAACATGCATCTTCAAAGAACATGTCCTAAATACAAATCCACTCTTAGAAATCCTCTTCTCGATGCATTGTATGCATATAGCTATAAGGAGATAGAATCATCATGGCATGTAATTCCAAGAGTATCTTTGTAAAGTGCAACAATTTCATGTGTAATAGGTGTAACTTCACCACATAATATAATATGCATAATAATGGAAGGCAAGGGCCTATTGTAAATATCCTCCACAATAGATGCATATCATAAATAAAGTCATGTGAAGAAAAGGAGCTCAAAGATAGTGTATCATAATTATAAACAATAGTATAACTATCACAATCCAAGGAGAAGAAGGAAACATGTGAGATCATGGGTAAGTATAGTAAGAGTATCTAAAATGTAAGGAAAAGCAATTATCAAATCTCTAAAGGAGGAAAAAAGATATATATATGATCTAGTATGTGCAATGCATCCATAGATGGTGTGATTCCATTCATATAATAAAATATCATAAATGAATTAGGTACTAAAATGAATGGGGAAAGGGAACCCTTTGTGGATTTGACACCTTTCCCAAAATGTTTCAATATGTGTATATATGTGTAGGGGTTATGAGATGCAATGATCTAATTTTCCCAATGATGTAAATTATCACTTTTATGCAGAAACAATAGATTTGAAAAATCACAAAGGAAATCAGATGCTAGAAATAGAAAGGGGAGGACACTATGCCCTTGTGATATAAGTTTCAGCGAAAATTGTCAGGATGTTGGTGTTGGGGATGCCATTATCCTACTAGTTCCTTTTTGGATCTGTTTTGGTAGTCTTTTGATGTTAGATTTGTACTTTTGTTTCCTTCTTGCAAACTATCTAGATTGCTTTGGGAGTTTTCGTGAGTTGTCAAGAACCAGGGTTTCAAATGCAATAATAAGAAAAGTGTCTTCAAACTTCCTCTGATCCTCTTCAACTTGTAGCTTGCACATTAACAAAGAGAGAAAATGTTGTGCCATTTTAGGGGCTTTCCTAAGTCAAACCTTATGTTAGTGTTTCCACTTCCACAATGGCAATGCCAATGATAAACTAATAAAGGAAAGGAAGGAAATGATGAATGAACCACTTGTTACAACTCACCACCCTTTAATGGCTTCCTTGAAGGACGGAAGTCACACAAATCACTTTAAGGATCTTGGATCTTGCTTGATAGATTTGCTTGAATGCTTGAATGCTTGGAGACCTACAACACTTCTAGCCTTCACAAAGTAACAAGAATACACGTAAACTTGGACATGATGTTGGATCTTGAATTGTTGTAATAATGCTCAAAAAATGTTGCTCTTGACAATAGTATTTTCTCTTGAATTGATAGATAGAGTGTGTTAGTTTTGAAATGATGCAATAACTAGGTATTTATGCCATTTACTCAATTTTCCAAAAATTAAATCCCAATAGTTGACTTTAAGTATTTGAATTTCAAATAATAAAGTGACACAACCGACACATTTGAATTTGGAGCCAAAATAGAGGGACATAGGCACCCTAGGCGCTAGTGTCCCAACCCTATTTTTAGAAAGTTTAAAAGTTGGGGACAAAGTATTAAATGAGAGAATTTGTTTTATGCTTGCAAATAATCATAAAATATGTAAAATAAGCTGTGAAATGTGTAATTTAGGAAATTGAACGCTCAGTTAGGTCATGAAATTATCAAGGGTGACAATTTATGAAGCTATATTTAGCCCCAACTTTACTGAGAGTATGAACTTACACTTAGAATCACACTAAAGTAGAGAAATATATGTCAAGAGGGGTCCAATTGTACACATGTTGAAGAGATAGGATGACTAAGGATCAAGGAGGTGCCCAAGCCCCTGGGATCTAAGATCCCATGGCAAACCAACATAGGCACAAAAGGAACACACATGCATTATACGTAGCAAGAAAATACACACAAACATGTACAATGTCAAAGTAAATGCAAAGAAAAAAGAAAAGGGGGTATGGGCTAACAAGTTGTATTATGCTAGCGACCATACAAAAACATTTATGACTCACACAATAGAAAAGTTTGATATTTGCTAGGTGAAACATAAGCAGGGAAGGTGCATAGGCTAGTGAAGTCTAATATTCACTAGGTGAGCCCCCAAAATAGGTAGCAAAATGAGAAACACACACTAGGTCTACAAGGTGTGTACCCTTAAAAAGGTGGCGAAATGGGAAGGATGCACCACGTCTACAAGTGTGTACCCATGTCAACCATACCAAGAGTTATACTCCCTGATAACTTTGCTAAGGTGCCTCAGAAATGATCAAAATGTTATGCCAATGCTTGCACTAAGTCTAACCCCTATGAACAAAGTGAAGCGAAGAAAAAAATGTGAAAATGTCAAATGTCAATGCACCACTAAGTTCAGCCTTTGTGAACAAAGTGAAGCAAAATAATGTTAATGTATGCCCCCACTTTAAATAAATTACTAAATACCATTTTATGAGCAATTACTTTAAAGTAGAAAAATGATAAATTCCATGCAACAAGAGATCACGAGAGCTTATTTGGAAAGTCCTATGCCAATGATATGTTTCCAAATAAAGTTATTTCATGACAAGGGGTTGTCCCCAAGCGCAATACTACAAACATCATAGAAAGGCGTTGATGGTGTTTTCTGCACAGCAACAACTTAGACAAAATGCAATATTCTATCTCTCTTGAAAGGTTATTTTCAACAATAAGTTACTGAAAATCACCCCAAGGTCTCTCGGGTGTCAGGTCATGACAATGCATAAACAACTCAGATAATATGTGAAATGCTGGTAATCACAATCAGACCTTACTACAAGCAAACTGTACTTTTCCAATTTATCAGATTGTGCAATATGATGATCTCAAATCCTAAATCTAACCGAATGATAAAGAAATAGCAAAAGATAAGGGTGCAAGAATATGATAAGATCTAAACTATTCCTAGAATGAACAATGCAAATAACAGATATCTGGAATGGACCAATCTCAAATAACCAATCCTTGATCAACCCATAATGGAATAGCACAAGAACGGTGCAATCTTCTAAGGTATATAGATTTTCAAATCATAGATATTCATCCACAATCAAACTTAAGCACATATAAATATATGGTCCAAGTTGACTTCACCAGCCCACTACAATCAGATAGTTACTGGGAGTATAGACCAGAGATTGCTACAAACATTCCAAAATATGAAATCATGAACATCATTCACCAACTAATCTAATTCCAAGACACTAAACCCTAAATCTTTAAGCAATTTGAAAGATGAAACAACAGGAACCATGCAAGATAAAATAACACAAGAGATTTCACCAGGAAAACCACAATGCCTTCTATTGTATTAGATCACCAAAATGCTGCAACAATTCCACTGTTTGTTATAATATTTGCTTCAAGAAATTGACTACTACTCCTACTACAAAATGCTCTAGCTCTTACTGATCTAACTTAACTCTATTATCTCTTCTCTTTTATTCTCTCTCCTTTACAATGAGGCATGAATGCCCTTTATCGCAAATTCTCAAGACATGTCGGCCCAACCAAACATTTACAAAATAAGAACCGCCAGAATAAGTCGGCCTTAGGAATTCAAAATAAGGCACACATTAAATGTCGATATATCATCAAGGTCAGCCTAGACACAATCCCCAATGTAGTCTGGATCAATACATGCCCTACAATAATAGGGAAGCACAAATCTCAAGACAAGCATTAGCTACCACCTCCCTTATCCTTGCTCTGGGCCAACAATCCTTGAACCCTCAAAAACATTTTATCCAGCTCGGTGACAGGTGGAAAGGGCAAGATCTTAAGTCTGCATTTAATGGAATCAATCTCCTCCTTTGACTGCTCAACAGTCTTATTCCAATCATCCTTGTGAGATTGATACTTATCCATTACTGCTAGATAGGTTGCAGCATCATCCAACTAGTGCCCTGTTATGACATTCTTAGAATCTGGAGCATACACATCATACCACCATTCCCTTAACTGCTCTAGGATCAAGAATTTAGGAGCAATTTTTCTCCTGCCAGTCATAACCTCAAAAAATGCAATGCAACCCTCATAGACACCAGTTAAATCACCTTATATCAATTTCTTTCATTTTGAATCTTCCTCATGGCCTTCTACCGAATCTGCAAAGCCTCAAACCATTCCCAAGGCTCATTAAGTCTGGAGGAAGGAAGGATCCCATCTGCTACCAATTGATCTTTACCATATTCCATGATGACTTTGGATTTCTGTAGTAGAAGGTCAATATCCTCCTTATCTTGGGATAGCACATATTCCAACAGTTCCTTGGTTCTAACTACATCTTTCCCAACTGAAAGGATATCCTTGATTGCATTATCTCCTTTCATTTGCACATCCTTCAACCAATTCGTTGTAGTTTGAACAGAGGCTTTCATCTTTTCAATCTCAGAGATGGTTTCCTTAGGCAAGAAGCCAGGAGTAGTTGAGGAAGAAGGGTGGAGAGATTGTAGAGGTTTCATTACCTCTTCCAGGCATTTCCTAAGTCTCATTTTCCTTTCTCAGCTCATGCTTGGTCTGAGTCTCCTTCATTAATCTGTCAACTATCACAACACTGGACCCTTCATATTCCTCAATATCTTGCTCCATAGATGTTGGTCCAAGGTTGAAAGTCTACACATTATAATCCTCACCAGTGACATCTTCTCTAGTCTTGTCTGCAGCAGGGGTGGCAATGTGGATTACTCTGTTATTTACCTCATCCCTTTCTATTCTTGAAACCACCTTAGCTGCCTTCTTCTTCTTACCTTTACTGATCTTAGACAGCATCTCATCCCAATCCAAAGGAGTGTCCTCAACAACTACCTGTTTCTTCCTTGTGATCTCCTTTTCAAGCCAATCTGGGACAACAGATTCTACCCGAATTTCTTCTGTCTTTGCCTCTTCCTGTTGTTCTGTTGTTTTATCCTCTTCCTTTTCAGGGAGCTGCTCACCTTGATCACCCACTTCAATCTCCACCTCTTGTACCGGCGATGGGGTTCTAATAGGGATATTCTCCTTTTCAGGTGACTCATGGCCTCTGTTGCTTGCCGAAGAATCTTCGTATTGTACCAATGGAGAAGGATGTTTTTCTTTTTCTTCAATCTCGAGCCCAGCTGCCACACCAAAGAGCTCTCCTTCCTTGAAAGGTTCTGCCTCTCCGCTAGTCTCATGTTCTTCAAGAGTCTCCTGCTCATGCACGCTTGGTGGAGGAGAAGCAGTCTCAGATTGCCCCACAACTGGTGATTTTGGCAGAGGATCCATCTTTTGCACTGTTTCCTTAGGGGATGGAGTCCTTGATCTCCTCGAATAAACCTTTGTTTTCTCCCCTGAACTTTCCACATCAACAATCGGAGTCTCATCCTTAGAGGTATCTCGACCCTTCTTCTTTGAAACTCTAGCTTTCCTTGTCTTCTTTGGTGGTGGAGGAGCATCCTCTTCTTCTAGCTTTTCAACTCCTTCCTCATCAGAGGACCTGCCTATCTTCAAAGCTCTACTTCTTTTCTTTCCTTTTGGTTTTCTTTTTGGTTCCGACTCACTTTCCTTAGGGCCTCTGATTTTGATTTTGAAGGGTGAGCTCTCTTTAGTTTTCCCTTTGGGGTCATCTTCCCCGGATTCTTCTAAAGTAGACATAGGATTTAGGTTTCCCATCAAATTAAAGGTACAAGGTACCTTCTCACTTTCCAGCTCCCAAACCTTATGCTTCAACCAAGAAGTGGTGAATCTCATGACAGGGGCCATTAGGTCTTCCAACTCTGTGACCTCATCTTCATTCCAGTTTACTTCCCCGATTGACCTGTCCTTAACGGACTCATAGGCATGATCTTGCACCAGATTTCCATCATCCTCTAGCTGGTCAGGGATCAACTTAACATTATATTGCCTGATCACATCAACAGGAAGCCTAGAGTACCTTTTCTTCCTGGCTTCAAAATCATCTTTGATGTTAGCCCAATAGTCTTCTAGGTCATCTTTATGATGGTACTCTTTGGTAGCCTTCTTCTGTGCTTCCCCGGTGATGTCAAAATTTGTCCTTTTGGAATGGAAGGAGAAACCATGAGCCGCCAATTCATCCCCTGCTGCGTGTGCTGATTGAATGGAAGGGCACACTTCTGCTATGCCAATTCCAAGAGGGAAATCCCCACCAAAACTTGTTTTATGCTTCTCCTTTTTGAAAATTGCATCGAACTCACATATTTGTCTAACCAACTCCAATAACACAATATGATCAGTAGGGTACCTAAGTAACCTATATGGAGCAGCTGAGCATCCATCAATTCTGATGTAAGAGAAGGTAGGAAATTGAATGAACTAGGCCCCATATCTCTTTATCAAATCCTTCGCTCCATCTGACAGTCTCACATGCTCCGCATTTTGAAGCATCCTAGTGATATGCATTGTGAATGCATCATTAGCTCTTTGGTAATCTCGGTGTCCTAGATGCAATTCCGGGTAAATCTCATAAACAATGTCCTGCCCAAATGTCCCCCGTGGATTCAAACCCCTGTATGGGTAGAATCTGGCTAGCACATACATCACATAAGAGGACATGGTGAACCTCTTGGTTTCTAGGACATCCCTCAGCTGTTTGTCAATTATAGTGCTAATAAGCCCTACCCAATGATAGTTGGTTCCTTGTTCAATCTTATTAATCACATGGACCATCCAACTCTCCAATATTCCAGCACTCTTCAATCCTGCTACCTTGCTCAAAAATGTAATTGCATCATAAATATCTGATCTGAATCTAACCCTATGCAACTACTTGGGAAATTTAGAGTGGTGTGACTTCGGCTTTTCCAACTAGGAATTGATCATCTGTTGAGCTTTGGTTGGCTCATTCTCATAATACGTTCTAGCCAAGTCCATGTTCAAAGCACACACAGAAGGCAAATCTGGCATGTCAAAGGCCTGGGCAATAGAAACAGGATTGAAATTCACTAAGACTCTCCCCTCAGTGCTGACAACCCTTTGTGTGTCGAAGTCATACTGTCAGGCACACTCTAGGATTAATTCATAGCATTGGATTGCCAGAGGGAACCCTGCCACATGGACCAGTCCAGACTTCATCATTCCCTGTCTCAGGACCGATAGATCCTTCTGAGCTGTTCTCTCTTTAAACTCCTCATATCTCCATGCTCCAACATTGGTGTCCGAGACCTCAGACCACACCAAAGATATCTTGCTTTCAGGGAGCTGGCTCTTAGTGTCCAATCTTAATCTTTCTGCATCTGAAATGGAAGACCCCTCCATATCACCCTTAGATTTCCCTGCAGCAGCTTTGCTTGATTTGGCCTGTATTTGCAAAAGGACGTCATGAGTATCCAATTATCATTCATATTCCAATCCAAGGGTTAGCATAAAATCATATAAAGCCATTGAAATCCATCACAAATCATTAGTCCTTGAAAATCCAGAAAAGTAGAGCAATCCGGAAAAACAAGGTAAGCCGGGAAAATCCAGTCGGGGCAGAATTTCAGAGAAATCCTACCCAAACGGATTCCTGCTACCGAGACACCATGTGCCAAATAAATCATTAGTATGGACAAAATATTATAAGATTATCATGAAATCCATCCATTAGTAACAAGAAGCCAACATTTAGCACCTACTCCATTAATCCTATCTTCGGGAAATCGAAAGAAGTAAAACCAGATAGGAAAACTGGAAAATTTTGGACAGGAAGGATTTTCGCGGATAGTTCAAATACTCTGGAATTCGCTATACTCCGCGGAATTGGCCGAAACCAGGAAAATCTGGGTGCGCAGGAATTCCGTGGACGCCTTGGAAACCCGATGGATGACAACACGCGAACCAACGACCGAATGATCATGTAAACTCTTCTACCTAGATTCTAATGGTCCTAAAAATCGATGCCAATAGACAAGACCTCAAATGCAAACGAATTCAAATTTCCAAAACCTTTAAATGACTAATCCTCATGGCAAAACAGTGATGCCCTAGTTTTGACAAATAAAAACCTCCCGCCATGAAAACCAGGGTTAATTCGGGGTTTGGAATACTAAAAGCATTCAAATCTTCACAAGGCAAGGAACTCGTTTAATCTTGGTGCAAGATATAAAAAATCATGACGGTTTAACCATTCTTAACAGTTTCGAGCAAAACACCCAAAACCCTAATCTCGCCAAATATAATGAATTGCGTATCTAGAACAAAATCCTACCTTGAACACCCATCAACACTGACCCATCCGACATTTATTGGGAAAACAAAGTAGTGCATAGTGCGAGTGATGAAAAATGGGTCAAACCCTAATTCGATAAAACAAAATCGTGACCAAACATACGCCGACCCGAAATGACCATCAATCAACATAAAATAGTTCAATCATCACGCAAACAGATGAAAGAGTCAGTGATAACCTACCATGGATTAGTCCAGATGATACTCGCACTCGAGGAAGCGACTGGAAAGTGAATATGCCCTAGCAACGAAAACCCAGACACCGGTACCCAAACAATCCACCCGCAAGCGGTTCAAGATCAATCCTCAAAGCTCGAATGGAAACTCTCAATCGCCAAAGCAGCAAGCAAGTGAATAATGAAATTGAAATGATGCCAAAAAGACTTTAAGTCCACCCATATACGCATCTGAGCAAAGGTACCTCGGGCATTAATGAGCAACAAGACATGTCTGAAAAATCCAGAAACCCGAGCCTAGGACGGAATTTTGGAAAATCCCAAGATATGCAAAAAATTCGAATGAACACGAATTCTGCGGAAATGGCAGAAATTGAGATTTTAACAAAGTTCGAGATTTTGGTGTAGTTCGGGAAAATCCACCAGAACCGAAAAATCCCGAAGTCAAGCAGAAACCTGGATTTGGGAAATTCCGCAGTAAACAGACAAAGAACCAGAGCCTAGGAAAATCCACCGGAGCTGGAAAATCCCAGATTCAGGTCAAAACCCGGATTTTCACCAAAAGCCAAATTTAAAGAATTCAAGCCTCAAGGCAAGACCAAAACCAGTAAGACCAATATCTCAAGACCTTAAAAGGCAAATCTAATAAAACCAAAGGTCAAAAGACATCATCAAAAGAGGGTCCCTACTCCAAGTGGGGCGTGTGTGCAAAACTGCACAACAAAAGGTACACTGAGGAATCCATGGATATGGTGGTAGCATACGTCTTCGTTATAGCGATATAATAGAGCTCAGATTTGACATCATCCCCTAAATACTCATGGAACAACGAATACAAAGGAGGAATGCCATGTATAGAGAGAAAACAAAGAAGCTTTTGGGTCAACATAAAAGAGACCTAAATGTCTCAATGCCTTGCATCACCCCAAAAAGGAAAACATAAGACAAAAAGAAAAGATAATGTTTACGACATAAAGAAGAATGAAGATACAAATAGAAGAATGTCACGATAGGTTTGTTTCCTTTGTATCTTTGCACCAACGAAGCAACAAGGGTCATCCAAAGTAAAATCACAAACATAAAACATGCCAAGTGGCACAACACAGGAGATCACATCACATACAGGAAAACACAAAGAACTCATGAACAAACATAAAAGAGTACGTCACATGTGAGCCAACCTAAAGCAGATCATCCACATCCCAATCTTGCTCATCGTAAATGGAAGATAGATAAATAGCTAAAGGGACTACAACAAGTGTCATACTAGGAGCATCTCTAGGTGTAACACATTGTGGGTCACTCTCATTAGGAGGATTAGCATGACTGCCCCATCTAAATTCATTTTCTTTGAAAATAAAACATTAAGCTCATTATGCACCTCCTCATCAATTTTAGCAATTTCATCATCATCATCCAAATTGATCACAATAGGAGGTTTTATGACAATTGCAGTTGAATCTTCTTGTTTGATTTCTTGCTTTGGTTCCATATTTTATTTTGGTGAAAGTTGGATTTCTTCTTGATTTATTTTCGTAGGTGTTGGATTATCATGCATTGTTTTGTTCATTTCTTCCAATTTGTGAGCAATAGCATGACATCTTCACCTACACTCTTTAGCATTTTGGTTTCTTCTTACATGATTTACTAGTTGTGATTATGTAGGAGCGGGTTTCTCCACCATCAATCTCTTTTCTTTCCTTAAGTGAGGAACTAAAGGAACCACTGGGGGTTGGGCAACCACTGTCTCTTTAGGGTTATACGATTGTTTTATCTTCGAAGGCACAAAAGGGACCATTTTATCATCTCTTGGTATTTTGGAGGAGAGTGGTGGAGGAACAACAACATACTTTTCTTGGTTATTTGGGAGATTTTTTGGTTCAAGCTTAGGTTCATTCACAATGGGTTGGGGAGAAGGAACAATCATGGACCTATCACACTCAGGAATACTGCTAAGAGATAATTCAATTATGATGAAAAATAAATCTTTATGAGGCTTTATAGGTTCCATAGGTTTAGGCCAAAAGAAATCCAATGAAAAATTCCCATGAGAAGACAAAGAATTAAATCCACTTTGATGCAATGTAAATATCTCATTTTGAAAGGGGAATTTTATGCACTTATGAATGGCTGAGGGAACAATGTTCATGGAGTGGAGCCATGGATAGCCTAGCTTCACACAAAATTTCTCCGATGACGGGATGATGGATAATGAGACATCTTCTTCTTCTTCTTCTTCTTCTTCATCTTCTTCTGATAATCACAAAGCACCGTACATAGGGTTATAAATGATGGAAATTTCATTAATACGACTTTTTCCCTTATGTTCCCTTGCAAGTTATCAATGAACATTCTTTGGATTTTCGCACCAGGAAGAGTTAGACTAAATTGTGATAATATCAACTAATAGAGGCTTATGAAATATGTAACCTTCTCACCTTCTCTTTGTTTCCATCACATTAAATTAGTTATGTTGATCTTGGGACCAATGTTGACTTGGAAATGATTGAGGAAAGCATTAAAAATCTCATTAACTGAGTGGATTGAGTTATTGGGTAATGCACAAAACCATTCCAAGGCCACATCTTTCAATGACCTAGGGAAAATTTTAGCTAGGAGCTTGTCTTCAAGGATAATGTCACTACACATGGTAGTATATGTTTATATATGATTACAAGGATCCCCTTTACCTTATACTTTTCAATTGGGGTATCTTTATGTGTTGTGGCAGTCGAGTTTTCAATATTTCAAGTGACAATGGGCTACTTTTGATTTATTGCAATGGTTGTCCATTTTGGTTTTGGTTCAAGGTTGAGATTTGTTGTTGAAGTGAGGTGACATTTTGCAAAAGTTGGTTGATAATGTAATCATTGATTGGCATTTTTTTGGAATGTGGTGAACATGGTGGAATTATGTATGTGCTAGGTGGGATACTATGTTAGAAATCCATTAAGGGTGATGAAACTTGAGGTATAACATGGGAAGATCCAAAACCATAAGGATGTCTAGTGGAAAGACTTGTGTTTTAAGTTATGCTAATGGTTGGTTGTATTGTTGAAGCAACAGTTGGATTTGTGTATGTAGGAATAGAGGCTATAGTTGTAGGGAGGGATACTTGATTTCCTCCCTGGCTTTGAGTGTATCCAAAAGTTTGAGTGCAACTAGCCATGGTAGGTATATTATTATCAACTATATGGGCTAGACTACACACAACTTCTATTCCACGATCATCATTAAGAAACCTCCTCATTGTAGAAGTTGATAATCCAACCTCACAGATCTCAATAAACACTTGCAAGCAAATAACCTGTCACCAAAGGATATCAAGAGACACAAGAATGGTGCTCTACAAATATGAAGCAAAAATGCATTACTCGAGAAGTGAATAATTACAAAGAGATCAATCCTTAAGAAAGGAGATCAAAACCCTAAAGGTGAGAACCCTAGGATGAGGATTAAATTAGCATGTGACAAGTGTCAAGATCATAATGAACGAGATGACATGACTAATAAAGATCCCTAAATTTAGCTTAAGTGAAATAAAGTAAAGGTGACTTAATTAATTAATCAATATGATTAAATTAATCAAGTAAACAACCTATTACTCTAACACCCCCCCTTAAGATGAACTTAGGGAGAAGCTAAGAAACTAAGGAGAAAATGCATGAAAGCAAAGACGGGTCTCGACGACTAGTCCAGATGAGGTACCCATGTACAAATGTAAAAGATCTCTCACAACAGGAGAAAAGGAGAAAACCTCATGGGAAAAACTCCCCTCCAAAAGAGAGAAATATAAGTGAAGGACTAAGAAGCCTCCAAACAAGAGTGAATGACAAAGAAGGCTCCAATCAAGAAGAAATTGTCCCAAAAGATAGGAACAAATGATGAACATGGAAAACACCACTAAAGTATGAAGAAGTTGAAAACACTATTGTATAATGACTATTGAAATGTTGAAAGAAAAGCCCTCTTTAAAACAAATGATGATCAAGATCAAGAAGACAAGAATCTGTATGAGTGTCCTCAATGACACTACTTGAATCTGGTGGCAAACCAAGGCAAAACATCTAGAACTTGAAAACACAAATGGCACAAGTACCAATAGTTTGAAGAACTAATCAAGTGAAAGTGGAAGGTCGCCTCCAGAAATAGGAATGTAAGAGTGTCCATATGGTAAGTGCTCCATCTCACCGAAATTCATGGGTAACCAACCACTGCATCCGCTTAGTACATAGGAATAAATACTGTATACATAGCTCACTCCAACGTAAAACCAAGGAAGCATTAACACCAACAGTAGAAACCCCCCCATAATGCTGACAAGGGAGAGGTATGATAGGTACACTGAAACTGAATGCCTGAATGTAGTGCATGATAAAGAACCAAGAACATCTGAATGTCTAGACATGAAAGTGCAAGCAAATATAGAGGATGTGAAAACAAAAGTCACATACGCATGAGAAAGGTATGAAGACAAAACAAAGGAAAACATCAACCCCCATGACACTTTATATCATAGTGCGAGTACAAGGCACAAAGTGATGTGCAAGAATCCCAATACTACACATACAAAGTTGAGACACTTTATTTTAGTGCATTTACATATGATAAATACATGCAATGTGAACCCATAAGGTCCAAAAAAGACTACAGCTGAGAAGAAGGATTTCTGGAAAAAATCTATTTCAAACTTCCTACATATAAATATCACACAAAAGAATTAAATGAATCTAACAAAATAAAATAGAACTTGTTCATCTATTGACTTGCACTATCTCCACCTAAAACTCTGATACCATATAAAAGTTGATAATCCAATCTTACAGATCCCAATGAATAGCTGTAAATAAATAACCTGTCACCAAAGGAGATTAAGAGACACAAGAATGGTGCTCTACAAACATGAAGCAAAAATGTATTACATGAGAAGTGAATAATTACAAAGAGATCAATCCTTAAGAAAGGAGATCAAAACCCTAAAGGTGAGAACCCTAGGATGAGGATTAAATTAGCATGTGATGAGTGTCAAGATCATAATGATGTCAAGATCATAATGAATGAGACAACATGACTAATAAAGATTCCTAAGTTTAGCTTAAGTGAAATAAAGTAAAGGTGACTTAATTAATTAATCAATATGATTAAATTAATCAAGTAAACAACCTATTACTCAAACACTCGTGTTGTCAATTATAGGGATTACTATACCAACAAAGTATTTAGTACTCACATAGTTTTGAAGTTTTTCTAAGTCCTCCAATTTTTTTAGTTTATCTTCGAGAACATGGGCAACCATAGTTTCAACATTTGTAAAGGTAGGTTCTTGTGAGGTTGTCACTGGCATGGTAACATCAAGAATAGAGTCCAAAATGGGTTGAGTATTGACAACACTTGTTGTGAAAGGATTGGAGAACACAAGATCCACAACGGATGTACCAATAGCATGGGATGCCATGAGTCTCGAACTACATCTCATTGAAGTATTGGTAATCAGACACTAGGTTGTAAAACTCATACAAGATTCAAAACACTTAATTATACCCAAGACGAACACTAAACTAACAAAAAAACACAACAAAAAAGCTAAACACATAAATCAAATCCTAAAAGCCAACAAAAAACATAGAGACAAATACTAGACAAAAATCTGAGCTAGAAAAGGAAGGATAGGGGTGCCAAGGGCACCTATGTCCTAGGCAGGCTTTTACAAAACTACAAGTTTTGTTTGTCTGTTATGTTGTTTAAGGTTTCTGTGAGTGGTTGCAGATAGGTATAATAGTGAATTATTTTCTAGATTTTATTGATTTTAAGATTGTGAATTGAGGAATGCAAACACATAACAATACTGAAAGAAAATGACAATTTAAAAAATACAACAAAATTCATATAGTAGAATACAATAGAGAACACATAGACATAAATGTGATACAAATTTCAAGCACAAAATATAGTATAGAGGCACCTAGGGCACCTATGTCCTAGATAGGGTGTTTAAAAATTCAAATTTTAAATGTGTAGACTATTGTTTAAGATTCTCAAATTTAAGTGCAGACAATTCTGACAGTAAATATTTTTCTAGATTTTAGTGATTTTATGACTATGTAAATGAAAATTGTAAATAAGCAAATGTATGAATGATGAATGACAAAATTTGAATGCAATTTTCAGATCTAGGATGAACTAATTGACTTATATGTAGATGCAACAATCTGAAAATGATGATTTAATGCAATTTTAAAGCAAAACTATGCATTTTTATTTTTATTTTTAGTAATATGCAAGACACCTAAATGGATGTAAATGACACTTTTTTTTTTAAAGATTTTAAATGACCTAATGCAACTTATAAATGCAATTTTAAATGCAAATATAACCTAAAATGACTGAAACAAACCCTATCAATGCATTATGAATGCAATGTTTTGGATTTTTATGCCTTTTTATGATAAAGAAGATGAAAAATACAATAAAATGATATGTAAAACCTAGATCTAGGGTGAATTTTCAAAAGGTATATAATGTTAACAGGTCGGGTTCACCAAAATGAAATGAAAGGGAAAGGGAACCCTTTGTGGACTTGTCACCTTTCCCAAAATGTTTCAATATGTGTATGTATGTGTAGGGGGTTATGAGATGCAATGATCTAATTGTCCTAATGATGCAAATTATCACTTTTATGAAGAAACAACAAATATGGAATATCACAAAAAAATTGGATGCTAGAAACAAAAAGGGGAGGACACTATGCACTTGTGATATAAATTTCAATGAAAATTGTCGAGATGTTGGTGTTGGGGTTGCCACTATCCTACTAGAGATTTTTTGGATATGTTTTTGCAGTCCTTTGATGTTTGATCTGTACTTCCATTTTCTGCTTGCAAACTATCCAAATCTCTTCCAAATATTTATGTAATGGAGTTTCCATGAGTTGTCAAGGACTAGGGTTTCAAATGCAACAATAAGCAAAGTTCCTTCAAACTTCCTTTGATCATTTTCAACCTGTAACCTGCACATTCACAAAGAGGGAAAATATTGTGCCATTTTAGGGGCTTGTCTTAGTCAAACCCTACATGTTAGTGTTTCCACTTCCACAATGGCAATGTCAATGATAAACTGATAAACGAAGAAAATTATGAATGAACCACTTGTTACAATTCACCACCCTTCAATGGCTTCCTTGAAGGAATAAAGTCACGCACATCACTTCAAGGATCTTGGATCTTGCTTGATAGATCTACTTGAATGCTTGGAGACCTACAATAATGTTAGCCTTCACAAAGTAACATGAGCACACATAAACTTGGACATGATGTTTCCAGACCTTCAATTGTTATAATAATGCTCATAAAATGTTACTCTTGAATGCTATTGACAATAGTATTTTCTCATGAATTGCTAGATTGAGTGTGTTTTGAAATGATGCAATAACTAGGTATTTATAGGCATTTATTCAATTTCCCAAAAAATAAATCTTGACAACTGACTTTAAATATTTGTATTTCAAATAATAAAGTGCCACAATTGACATATTTGAATTTGGAGCCAAATTAGGGGGACATAGGTGCCTTAGGCGCTAATGTCCTAGCCCTATTTTTGAAAAGTTTAAAAGTCAAGGACAATATTTAATTGAGAGCATTTATTTTATTCTTGCAAATTATCACAAAATATTTGAAATAAGTTATGGAATGCGTAAATTAAGAAGTTGAATGCTTAGTTAGGTCCAATACCTTAAATGGGAGAAAAATATAGTGTGAAATTGTCAAGGGTGACAATTTACGATGCTACACGTAAAAATGGATTACATGTAAAAAAATGTGTAAATATGTTAAAATTAGTAATGGGAGTGTGGATAAAAACCAAAGGTAAGGAGGAGATACATGATATAAAAATGTGGTGTTACTAGCTATGAATTATAATTGTAGTCAAGAATCATAATAATTTTTCAACTCTATGGTAGGTTGATCTCTTGGTTTTGAATTATTTATATGGTTGCAAATTTGTCTTGTAGACCATGGATTTGATTCGGAACATTACACACTAATGCCTTATGATTTATCAAATTCTCTACCTCTATTTGATTATTGAGGATTGATAGTATTTAAGAGTACTTTGGTGATGGTGTCTAATTGCTAGAATCAAGTTATCTTAGGCTGACCCCCTAGAAAGATTGACTTTGAGGTCAAGCTACAATCGTAAGAAACAATCTTTGAACATGCAATTGCTATAAATGATGATGAAATATTATATTCCTTTTAGTGCTCTAAGTGAATAGTTCCTACAATGATATACAAATGATATAATCAATGAATTCTTGATTCCCCCTTGATGCTAAATGAATGAACATCAAATTCCTTTAAGTACAAGTACAGAGCAATAAATTGCACCAACTGTGTACCAAATTAGCTCATGCCAATAAATAAATGGGTTGAGGACCAGCAAAAATTGAATTTAAATTTAAAAAAAGGGGGTAAAATTTGTAAATGCAAACTTGAAGATTGTTAATGTAGGATTGACCTATGATTACATGCTAGTAGATTTGATATAGGGAATGAATGTGAAATCATGGCGATTGCAATAAATATAAATTTAATAAAATATGTAGAAATGGATTTGGGATAAGGTCAATGTAAGAATGTATATGAGAATAGAGAAAAGATCAAGAAATGAGCCCATCTTCACTCAAAATTATGCTAATTGTATTAATTCATTTAAGAAAAATAGATCCTTAAAATAAAATGCAAATTAATATAAATATATAAATTTCACAATTACAAGGCCAATATCTATTGATATGCATATAGATGACTAGCATATATATCTTTTAATTTTTTTACATAAAACATGTTGAGAAATATCCTTCTTAAGGCACCTATTTTTTAATCAATTTCTCATATATAAGTGAAATAGGCACCTCGAGAATGATTTTTCTTGATGTATGCTATATATATTTTTTAGAAGATATATATGCTAGTAGCATATGTAGTTGCAACATATAAGTTGCTAATTTAGTCCCAACATCATACTTGTACATTAAGATAAGTAAATTTTAGGGAAGGGTTAGGATTATGTAATTATGGTTACAATTATAGTTATAATTAGGGTTAGAGTTTGAAATAAGGCTATTGTAAGGATTGCAACTATGGTTACAAATAGGTTTGCATTATAGTTAGAATTATGATTATAACTAGAACTTGCACTAGAGGGGGTGCAAGGGTTACGTCGATAGAAAAATATATAGAAGTAAGCATGGGAGTGAAGTGCACTTTTAAACTTTTACAAAATATCTGTAATTGCCCATTCCTAAATGAAATTAAATTTTTTAAATGCTAAACAATATACTATATGTGTAGTGATGTATATGTATTTGTGGCTTGTCTTTTGGAGGATGACAATCTTTATCATAATATAGAAAAACTATTTTAAATTGTTTTACTTTACAAATATAGTAGAAGCTTTAACATTTTGAATATAACTTAAATAGTTATAAAGTTGAGCATTAAAATTTTGATTAAATATAAAAAAACTAAGATTTGCATATCCTTCAAATTTTACATATATGTAGAATACTTTAGAGACATGAGATTTGTTTCAAGCTCAATTCTTACACTATATACACATCCCACTGATTAAAAAAAAAGAAGAAAATTATGTGTATATATGTAGAATACTTTAGTTAAATCCACACACCTGTAATAAATTGAATAAGGTAGCATAAATATTAAGTATAAGGGAGGACTCTAGCCTTCAACTCTATTAATGATACATGGCCCTTAAGGTGATATTATCAATAAAAATAAAAATCTTAAATAATATGCTCTATAAATTTAAAATATTGTGAGAAAAAGAAATGACAAAAAAAAGTAGAGAATTATGTTTTTAAACAAAGAGAAAGAAATGCCAAAAAAAGTAGAGAATTATGATTGCTTTCAGCAAGGAATGCACCACGTGTATGCCTATTGGCAAAATAGTGTGTTTAATAATATACAATGAACCCGTTCATCATTAGTAGACACTATCATATATATAACAAATCCATTCAATGTCACCTTATCTATTCTTTTTGAAGTCTTTGCAAACATACAACATCCAACTAATTACATCAAAGAGCTATTGTGAGGGAATAAATTACATCTATATAAATAATTTAAGATTAATAAATCTAAATAAAGAATATTAAATAATTTACTTTAGATTTTAATTGTGCCACTTGATTTTTAGTTAAACTTTAATGTCCGATTTGAGATGAATAATAAGATCCACAACATCCAAAATTGTGTATGAATCCAAGTTAAAAGACAAATGTCAATTTGCATGCAAATAGTTGTCAAAAGGTGTAAAATTAATACAAAATCCTATCATCGACACTGTTGACAACAAAACACAATTTGTGTTGAATCTTGAGGTAAGTCACTTGCCACAAGTTTAGTGAGCTTTTTATGTACTTGACAGGATCAATTTATGTTTTTTTTTATTTCATTTAAAAACAATTTTGTTGTTAGCTGTTAAATGAAGATATTATATTCTATGGTTTTATCTATATCTTTTTCATATATGATAATAGGCTACAATATTACTTTTCATCATGTTTCAACTTGCAATCTTTATCTTACAACTTAGTAGTTTCTTTAATTTGCAGGCTTCCTCTCAGATGATCAGTATCTTAATTATATGATCATATCTAAAAATAGCAAAAGCTTAAAGGTGGATCCAACAATTGCCAATTAGAGGGAATAGTTATCACATGAATGGAGAATGGAAAATAGATTAACATATACTCTATTGCATCATGCTCAAACTCTGCATTTGTTTTTGGTTTGAATTTCAGATGCCTTTGTTTGAGACACTTTTCTAGATCTTTAAATTAGGGTTTTGGATTTTTGTTTTTTCTTTAAATTAAAATTTTAAAGGTTTTCTAATTATTGCAGCTATTTGAGAACCACTTAGATTTAATGATGGGTCTCTTCAATTGTTATGTAGGTGAATATTCGTATGTAAAACAACAGGTAGAATGATGTGCTCAAGATTTAACCTTTAATATTGGCTGAATCTTGAGTCTGTATCAATGCAAGATGATTAAATGAATATCAATTGTTCATTTTTTGCCATTTTTCGGTTGCTTTTCACCCATTTTTTATTGCTTTCCCCATACTCCTTTTCAGCATACTTAACTATGTAGGATAAAAGGTGCTCTAATTTTACAACCTAAATGTGCTCATTAGGATCTTGGTTGTAATTTTCATTTTAATAAACATACTCTAAAATCCTCCTTGAAACCTTATTTTCAGGTCGCAACTTGCCAAATTGGATAAGTGAAAGGTCAATAAACCAATAGCAGCGGGGAAAGCAGTGAAAAGCTCACTCACAAAGATATAAAGTGAAGAAAAACCAGAAAGAAGTTAGTTCGTTGAGCAAGGAATGGTGTAGCAATCAAAATAATAGTGTAGAGTTGGTCTTAAAATGGTTATATAGACTACAAAGTAGAGAGCCATGATTGCCCAAAATACTTGTGAGGAGCAATGAAAAATTAACTAAAGAGTATAATTTTTGTTGAGAAACAATGGCGGAAAGCAAACTATCATGGATTGTTCTTATGCTTTTTGCTGGATACAAACTTCTATTGCAGTGTCCTCAATTTGCTTCTAGTTGCTCTGATTGCTTAGTAATTTATGTTGAAAGATATTTTATTTATTAACTGATTCATTATTTTTGTAAGCATATTGGTCGGTGAGCAAACTGAGCACTGAGATAGTTACTATTGAAGGGACGTTTTAACATAGCTGGAGATAAGATATTTTTGACCTCCTTAACTCCCTTCAAGCAGTCGTGTCGTCGATTGTGCACCTCAGTAAAATCGATGCAACTCTCATTGACCAAATTCAATGCCATTTAATGCATTTAAGATATTTCGGTGGTTGCTTGCAAACTAGAAGTTGTTTATTCAAAACCTCTAGCAGTACACGACGTGAGATAGGTTTCAGGCCAAAGCCTTACACCATATATAGCCTATCAGCTAATTAGGGTTAGAATTATTCTTAAAATTATGGTTATAATTAGGTTAGTTTGGAAATATGGTTGAAGAAAGGGCTATAGCTATGGTTGGAATTGGGGTTAGAATTATGATTAGAAATAGAATCAAACTTACCAATATGTTTAGCAATATGGTTAGAATTAGGATTAGAGTTAGAAATAGAATTGTGGTGAGAAATAGGATTAATTAGGGTTAGGGTTAGAAATACAGTTAGAAATAGGTTAGAATTAAGGTTATGATTAGAAATAGGGTTGTACATAAGGTTACAATCAAGGTTAGAACATAGATGTTAGGAATAGGGTTATGTTAGGGTTAGGGTTAGCATTAGAATTATTGTTAGGTTTAGGATTAGGGTTAGAATAAGGATTAAAATTAGAAACTTTACAAATATAATTAGGATTATGGTTAGAATTTGAGTTAGAATTAGGGGAAGGGTTAAAATATGGCTAGAAACAGGGCTATGTTGTGTTAGAATTAGGGGTAGAAATAAGGTTATAATTGAAATTAGAGTTAGACTTATAATTAGGGTTAGGGCCAATATTATAATTACAGTTAGTGTTAGGTTTAGAAATAGAATTAGAAATATGATGAGGATTAGACTTACAATTAAGCTTGGGGTTTTTGGTTAGAATTAGGGTTAGGGATAGGTGTATTGCATGCAAATAATATAACTAAAATATGCATCAAATATAGCCTAGATCAAACCAAATACATGCAAACCTCAGAATGATCAAGCATAATATGTTGATAGATTGATAGCTTGGATGTGGCTGCTCAAGATTTCAGCAACATGATGGTATGATAAAACAAGATTCAATAGAAATTTAGACAATATAACAATAACATAAGATTAGATATTTAAATGGGATGAGAGGCCTTTCATTTATAGAATTTCCATGAGAAAAATCAAGGGCCAAGATGCATTGAGTGATGGATGGCTAAGATTAGATGGGGATTATGTTTGGATTGAAGTTTTAGTCACGTGACAAGTGTCACATGAGGGATAAGGTCTAGGTTTAGGATTAGGGAAACATCTTTATGTTAATGGATAAGATTAAGCTTGACGTGATATGCAATGAATGGATGAGATGGAAAGTTAGTTTGATTTTTGGGAAGTTTCTAAGTTCAATGAATCTAGACAAGGTCTTAGTTAGATATGTGAAAGGGACACTTGTCACATGATGACACGTTTAGATTATGAGCCATGTGAACAAGATAAAGGGCTATCATTAAATGGACAAGGATAGATGATAAATGGGAATTAATTAAATAAATAAAATATTTAATTAACTAATGGGATCATGATGAAGAGCAAAGTAATTAAATAAATAGTAAATATTTATTTAATTAAACGATTAGGATAAAGAAAGGAGAGGATGAGAATTTAATTAAATAAATAATAAATATTTATATAATTAAAGGGATTAGTATAGGCTAAAATTGGGTGTGGTTGGGTAAGGTCAAATTTTAGGTGCCTACATTTTGTCCCTCTTTGAGATGATGTTGTGACTAAAAAGAAGTAGCATCATTTCAAAGAAGAATAAAAAATAGTGGGTAGGAAGGGATAAGGACTAGTGGCATGATGCCCCAATCACAAGAAGGATGGGAGTTAGGTATGCCCTCTTGGGAGGACATGTGAGTTCAAAGAACATGGGTGTGCTCTTAAAATAGATGAGAGCACCAGAGGATGAAGGGTAAAAGATATGGAAGAAGCCATAGATGATGAAGGTATGAATGAAGATGGAGGATGGATGATCATCATGCTGCAATGGTATAAGAAACCTAGATTTGATACTAAACTTGATGTTATGCATGAAGGTATAAGGAACCAAGATGACAATGTGCCAAGTACGTGATAAAAAAGGTCCAAATGTAAACATATGCCTTATAACACCATAATATGGAAGACCATGAAGCCCTTGTGGCAATATGATGCAAAGACCATGATAAATGCAAACAATGATAAAATATAAAAGAAATAAGAAAGCATGAACACAAATCTAAAAAAACCAAGATGATGCCTCTAGTCAAGCTAAATATTGATTGATAGATTAATTGATCATTGATGATGAGCATAAAAAAGTTAACAATAAGAACAATGTGTACCCCAAATTTATTTTTTTAATGATAAAAACAAGACTAAGATTGGGAATGATACATCCCTATTATGATAATTTGATAGTGGATCAATAGATTTCAGCTGATTTGGATCAAAATGATGGATTTCTTTTGGATGATGGGTTAGATTGCAAGATTAGATTGTATGGATTAGGATTGATCACATTGGATGAAAAAATGGATTAGGTAGGATAAGATTGGATAGAGGATAGAGGAATGTATGGGATCCAATGAAAAGGGAGAACCAAGTCTTGGAATAAGAATGAAATGATGTAGGGATGGGATTGGATGGAGGATACAACAATAGGATAGATAAATGAATGTGATCCAATGACAAGGAAGTACCAAGGATTGGTAGAAGGATGGAAGGATAAAGGGAATTTTTGGATAGTAGATAGGGGGATCAAGGGCGAATTGGGAGGATGAATTGGATAGGATAGGAGGAGATAACATGAGAGATATGGGATAGAGGATAATAAAGGATATGGATAAGGTATGGATGGAAGGAAAGCATGGAGGATCCTTATCAAGATCGAAGATGTGAAGGGAGGATGGAATTGGATAGGATGAATTCTATGGATATCACAAGGTAGGTAGGATATGGGACATTTATGAAGATTCTTACCCTTGTCAAGATCAAAGGTGGAAAAGGGAGGATGAACTTAGATAGGATGATGGATAGGAGATGAGGGATAGTAAAGTATGGATAGGGTGTGGTAGTATGGATGAAGCTTACTCCCAAGTGTATAGTGCAAGAGGATGGGGAGATTACACATGATTCATGTTTGCTTGGTTTTCATCATGGTACTTGCCCAAGGTGCCACAAGAAGTGGTTTACACCATTGGATGAACGATTTCTCTTTATTGTTTTTTTTTAATTTTTTAAAATTTGAAATAGTATGGACGGATAAGGATGAGGATAAGCATGCAAATAGGTGGCTTTGGAAGATAATTGACATATGATAGGGGAATGTTGGAAGGACTCAAACATCTAGTTTCATGGATGGTATCCCTTGAATATTTGCTATAATGGATTGTGACATTTACAGGCATGCTCATAGACATTAGTAGAATGATGGTAAGGGGGATGAAATGGATAAGGGTCTATGGAAATGATTAGATAAGAAGGATGGAATAATGGAGGGTAGATGTTGGATAATGGATGGGGGATTCTAATATTTATGGATGAATGGATGGAAATATTGGCAAGATCAAAATTGGCACACACCTTGAAGGGTGGTGGAGTTATGGAAGTGAATTTAATGTTGAATTTGGAGATTTAAATGGAGGAGCGAGTAAGGAGTTTGGGATATAGGGGCCCAAAATGGATGGATGATATGGTGGAGGACTTAGGATAGTGGATTTTGGGATATAGGGACCCACAATGGATTTGAAATATCTAGGATTATTAGATGGATGATTATAGACTTAGGATTGGGTGAAGATATTGAATTAGAAAATTTGGATGCTAATTTGCATTGTGCTTTGGGATGCACTACTTCTATGAGTAACTTGGGAATCCACATGGTTTTTAATTTTTTCTTCATGGGATTTTGTGGCCTTTTGGATTTAAAGTTTTTCTTTTGGATAAGATTTTTTTAATTTTTGCATGTCTTTTTTATGAGACATGATGATCCTTGGATTTTTGTGGATTTCTAGCTTAATGCACTTTATGTTTGTAGTCCAAATTACTTCCAAGAGCAATGGGAATGGTGGATAGATTGGAATGATATGGAGATTTTATGGATGGGTTGATGTAAGTGGGATGTTGGAAGGGCTTCAAAGATGTGTGCCTTGGTTGGTCTTGATTGGGAATTTGAGTTGATGGATAAATAAGATAAAGGGATTTTGGAATAGGAGTGATGGGTGGTGGAATGTAATGGCCTAATATGGATGGAGGGGATGAAGGACTTAGTTTTGGGACATAGGGACCCAAAATAGATGGAAGGGATGAAGGCTTGGGCTTTGGAATATAATGAACCAAGATGGATTTGGAGGATGGAGGATATGAATGTTTGGACTTAAGTGGAGGGATTTGGGTTATGGGAGGAGTACAAACATCTTGAGATTGATAGCCAAGATCATGAAAATTATGATTTACTTAGATTTGGATGGGTTCTAATATGCCTTGCTCATGGAGGCCTAATCCTTTGCCTTGATAATGCATAGTTTGACAAATCCTTTTTCCAATGGGATACTTGTTGTTTTGGACATAAGAGGCAAGTCCCTCTTGAGGGGGATATGACATGGAAGGAATGATAGGATCATGGAGGAAACTGGATTAGATGAAGGAGGAGGAACTCATTTGATCAGTGTTGGGTTCATGGGTAGCTTGGATAGGGGTAATGAGATCTTGTGGAGGTATAGGATCATGAAATGGAGATGAAGGGATGCTTTGATCTTGACTTGGGGAGGGATCATGTGATAGAGTGGATGACATAATTTTCTCTTGATTAGGAGATAGAAATGGATCACGACATGGAGTGGGAGGGGTTTCTTGATCATGAGAGGGGAGAGTATCATTGAATGGGGTGGAAGGTGTGTTTTGATCTTGATTTAGAGAGGCATCATGAGATGTAGTGAAAGGTAGGCGATAACAAGATGGAACGGGATCATATTAGATGTCTTCAATAAAAATAAAGTCATGATCAAAGGTTGTATTATCATAGATATCATGATTATACATAGGATTATCATGGACATCAATTTTTTTGGATGGGGTGGATGGTGGTGTTTGATATACGGTTTTGTGGTCATGGACACAATCTTGATTTAGGCTAGGGTGTATATGGGCATGCTTTGAACCAAGTTCTTGGCATGTTTGGATTTGTGTGGATATTGTGGTGGAGGAGGAGTGTGGGATAGACTCTTCAACTTGGGTGGATGGAGGGATGGGAGATGGAGGTGGATGCATGGCATGGGAAGTTTGCACAACTTTATTGGTGCTTGGGTGGTTAGGCTCCTTTACTAATAGTCCTTGGAGGGAATCATGAAGTCCATGGGATGGAGTAAATTTGTAGGATTGGGGTGATGGTTTGTAAGGATGTGGTTGGGATTTAAGGGGAACTTTAGATGGTGATTTGATTTCCCTTGTCAAAGGAGGGTGGAGGATGAGCAATAGGATATGAATTATAATTTGGCGGGGGTGAGGAGAATGGAAGTTTTGCACCAATACTTAGGAAGTATCCAAGCATGAAATCTTTGTCATTTTTGAAGTAGTATGCAAGGATGAAATCAATAGTGGTGGATGGGGATGATGTGAATGGTAAGGATGTGGGTGGAATTTGATGGGAAATTTGGATGGGGTTTGGTTTCCCTCATCAAAGGAAGGTGGAGGATGAGCAATATGAGATGGATTTAAATTTGGTGGAGTTGGGGATGATGAAATTTTAGCACCAATGCTTATGATGTATCTAAGCATGACCTCTTTATAATTATTGAAGTGATAGGTGATAGAAAAAATGGTGAAGGCTTGGCATTTGGAAAAGAGATGGGTAAAATTTTGGATATAGGAAGAGGTGGTAGATGGGGAGAGCTCATTTTTGTTGACAAGACACTTATTATCATCTTAAGGATCATATTCAAGTTGGTCAACAAGGAAATCCTCATTATCATCAATATAATTGGGTTGACCTTAAGTGTGATTTTTGGTCTTGTTAGCCGATAGGCTCTATATGGTGTGAGGTTTCGGCCAGAAACCTGTGTCAGACCATCTTATTGCTAGTGGTTTGGATTAAGCAAATCCTAGTTTTTAGGAAACACTACCAAACAACTGACATATCTTAATTGCATTAAATGATATTGAATTTGGTAGAGGGAGAGTCACATCGATTTTACTGAGGTAAACATTTGTATATACAACTATTTGAGGAGAGTTAAGGAGGTAAACTATCTTATCTCTAGCGATGTTAAAACATCCCTTTGAGTAGTAACTATCTCGGTTCCTGACGATTTGCTTATACTCCATTCAGTGCTACTCGTAAATGCATTTATAGATACTACTGTATACCACCGTCACCACCCAGTGCGCCTACAAAAAGAATGAATCACTTACTATAAAAAAATATCTTTCAACATATATTACTAAGCAGAGTGACTGGAAGCAAACTGAGAACATTGTAGTAGAGATTTGTATCCATTAAAAGGCATTAGAAAAATCCACAATACTTTTCACCTTTGTTTCTCAACAATATTTATAATCTTTAGTTAATTTTCCATTGCTATTCACATGTAGTTCCTACACAATCATATTTATTTTAGCATAAAACTACTTCTATTCCAATATGTATTGCATTTCTACATTCTTGCTACATTCTTACATTATTTGACCCATCTTAGAAGTGAAATGTCATTGTTGTGCCATATCGTGCCAGAAGCACCCTCCAAAATCAAACCTATTTATCGTCATCTTCTTCATGCAACACATAAACTAAAACTTTTCTTCTCACCTTCTTCAACCCTCTATAAATCCAACGCCCCCTAGCAATGCATACTCATCCTCATCTCTCTCTCACACCATTCATTCCAAGAAAACCAAACCAAATCCTATAAACCCATCTATGCAGATAAAACAAGTGAAGAATCTGAAATCTTTGGAAAAAAGGTGGCTAATCAACAATATTTAAACAACACCCACTCATAAAAAGATGTTACAACCATGAGTGACCACCACCTATTTACAAACGTGTTGCATGTTATCAACGTCTTTCAACTTGTCCATCTCTCTTCCAACTGATAACTACCTTGTGTCATTATATCACTTCCTTTTGCCTTCAATAATGCCTTTCCCATTACCGTCTAACAGCTTAATTCTCTGGGGCTTTCATTTTTGCTTTACACCCAAATCCTACCTATATTCCCATAGAGTACAACCCACCGTATATACCACGCCTTCATATATACTAAAATGATTTGTCACATTTGTGTGGGAAAATTGCAGGCCCCATGAACAACCCTTATGAAGAGGGCTCCTTCTAGATTGACATTGGTTTGCCAGATGGGTATCCATTTGAACCCCCAAAGATACAATTTACAACAAATGTTTGGCATCCCAATATCAATAGCCAAAATCGTGCAATATGCCTGGATATCTTAAGAAACATGTGGAGCCCAACTCTGTCCTTGAAAACCGCATTGATTTCTTTGCAAGCTTTGCTTTCAACACCTGAACCTCGTGATCCTCGGGATGCTGTTGTAGCACACCAATACTTGAATGACTACTGGATTTGCTGTATATAGGGTTTGAATGACTACTTAAGAATTGAATCAATTCTTGATGATAATTATTCATTAATCCTAGTTTATATTTGATGGTTGCCATAAATTTTAACATGATTTTATAATTCTCATTATCATTTTAATTAATCATTTATAAACAAAAACAATTAAATTGCATATATATTAGTACGTGTGTTCTTTATGAAAGATGAACGAGTAAACATTTATTTGTTCTTTTGTTGAATTAGTATCATATAAATATTTAATATCAAATTTATTAAAAAATAGATAAAATAATATGTTTACAAGTATAGATTAGATAAAATTTAAATAAAAAATAGGAAAAAATATTAAATTGAAATTTATTTATTATACTTTATTAGACTTTTAGTCAAATTTATCTCAAATAGTGTAGAGATTTTTAATTATATTTATTAGATTTTGTTATATTGTATCTCTTTTAGTCAATTTTACCACAAATAGTGTAAAGATTTTTTAATTATATTTTATTAGATATTTTATTCAAACTTATCTCACATAGTGTAAAGATTTTTTATTATATTTTGTTATATTTTTAATGAGCATAACTCTCAAGGGAGCATCCAAGTCTCTTTTGATTTTGTCATTTCCATATTATTGTAGCCTTAGACAATTTTTAGTGTTGTATGTTGAGTGTGCACCAATTTCTTTTACTTAATTTCTATCTTAAACACTTGCCACTCCATTAGGAAAACAACCACCCCTACGAGTGAATCCAAGGACAAATCCAAGGACAACCCAATCTTCTATCCATAAAAGCAAAAGAACAATTAATTATTAATGATTTAGTTTTCAATGATAGATGACAATTATGGTCCACTTAGTATCCCTTTCCAATAGTTATTTAATTTTGAGACATTATCTTAGATTAGCATGCAAATAAACATTTTTTAAGTTCTTTTATAAAATTCTTGGCCTATCCATTTACCAAATGCTACTTTCAAATTTAAAATACATTATATATAAATTACAATCGACATAGCTATTGCATCTTGATTGCAATATTGATGTCAAATTGCCTAGATGTTAATCAAAACAAACTACTAAAGTATGAAGAAAAATTCACAAGGAGAAATGGTAGCTTGAAGAAAAATCATTAGTTCCTTATGTCAAGATTGTATTTAACAATTGCATACATAAAAAAAGATATTCTATACATAATATTGTAAATCAATTAATGTATCTTTTATGCACATATAAGAATGTACTCTCTAATATATTAACTTCTAATTATTTTTCTATGTATAAGTTTTATCACATTTTAGAAGATTATTAAATTAAAGAAATGTTTACTTCAATATTGATAGAGTAAAGTTTATATTTGCAGGTTAAAGGTATTCATTTGTAAAGTAAAATAATTTAAAATAGGTTTTCTATTTTATGATCAAGATTGCCATCTTCCAAAAGGCAAGCCACAAATACTTATACATCACTACACATATAGTATATTGTTTGCCATTTTAAAATTTTAATTTCATTTTGGAATGGACAATTCACACCAATCTAATGAGATTATTGACATCTCGAGTAGTTTCAATTCCCCTATTTTGTCGATTAGCTCAACACCATCAATCAGTTGGAATGGCACTTCTACAAGCCACATACAAGATTTTGTGAATGATACTATAGTTAATTGCCTTCACTTGCTACAACAAGCAAAGACCACTGTGAGGCCTACCATTTGATACACCATTTGGCTATCTTTTGATTCAATCATGTTGATACTCTATGTGTTTTGGACTATTTTGGATGATCATAGACACTTAATGTTATGCTTGTTTTATGCTTATGATGCTATGATGATTATATGCACATTATGTTTCCTTTATTGATATGCTCATATGATTTGGTTATCACGATTGAAATGGACAATTGTTTTAAAATGAGATGGAATTGATAAGATGCTAAATTTAATTTAGTGATGATGTGATTTCCTTATTATGCCATGACTATATATATGAAATGATAGAATATGTTATTGCTAGAGGAAAAATGATTATAGATATTGAATTTATTTATTCATTGTTAGATTGTGTTAAATATATGCATATGGATTTATGATTTAATTATTGAGTATCATGCATTGGATATTTTGACATGTGGACATTGAGTGTGCAGGTACACGCCCATGGCCAATGGGATTGAAGGTAACCAAGGGTACCCGATTGTGTCAGCCTAGTGAAGCCACTATGGTCCATGAAGAATGGACCATAGCCTCTTGTGTTATATTTTAATTTGTGATTAAAAAGATTTAATGTTGAATCTTGAGATTATGTTTTTAAGGTCAATCAAACTTTTGTTGAGGGTTTTGGGGCATGTTCGAATTTCAATTTCTCTTTTGAGGGTTTTCAAAGGTTTAATTAGTCCTTAAATTGGGTTAATTGGCCCTTAATTAACCCCTAGGATAGTCACCTATGGGTTAGGGGTCAAATCAAACCCATAACTTGTCAAAATTGCAAGTTGTGACCCTTCTTAATTAGCCATCAAGAAGGGTGACGGATTTTAGGGATGGGTTTGGAGTGTTGACTCCAAAATCTCATTTATGAGATTTGAAAACCTTGTTGAGTGTTGAACACTCTTTGGCCTTTCACTTCCCCAAGAGTTCTCACACATGTGTGAGAACTTGTGGGGGGGTGTGTCCATAGGAGTGAATAGGAGTGACATGTGTCACTCTCTCCTTCAAGGGTTTCCAACCCTAAACTCCTATTTGAATCCTTTGGAAAGGAAAAGAAAGGGTTCTTCTTTTTGGGCTTGGTATTTGGAATGCTTGGAAGAAGGAAAATTTTGCTTGGTCTTGAAGAAATAGAGATTTGGAGCTCATCTTCAACCCTCCCTCATTGTTGGCATGGATTTGAGGTAGGTTTTATTCTATCTTTATGTATGTTTTTCTTTTCTATTACCTCTTTGTATGGAAGTGTGAGAACATGGGTTATATGAGTTGTTGTCCATTTATGTGATTTTTTTTTCATTTTCTAATGGGTTTGGGGTTGTATAGGATAAACTCACCCAATGTGGGAAGAGAATCCTTGTGGGGGATAGGAATGTGTAGGAAACTCTATGGGGAGATTGTTCCTCCTTTGGAAAGGAGAGGCACCAAAAAGGGTACGAGTACCCAAATTTGTTTCATGATAGTATGGTGTTTTGGAAAGATTGTTGTATGGAGGGTGTATGATATGAAGAATTTTGATGAATTGGTGGATTGGATAAGAAGGAAAATGGTGATGTTGAATCTTTATTTTATTTTACTTTTTTGCTAGCAACTATCCCCATATAGAAGTGATGTCCACCTCTATTCCCATCTTGGGATCTATTAAGAATCCCTAAGTAAATGTGTGAATCTTGGTTGGGAGTATTTTGTTTTGAGCATTGTGGTTAGAAATGACTTTTGTTTTATTGTTGTGTGTACCAGGTAGCTTGGTTACCTCCTAGCTTGGGGGTGGTTGGTTTTCCAACCCAAGGTTGGGAGGTGAGCATACCCTTTGGCCATTGAAGAGCTTGTCTAAATAGTGCAGGTTGGTAACTTTGGAGAACCTTTCTATTTGAAGGAGTCACTCTACCTTGTGGAGTTTGGAGTTATTTGGAATATATGTATAAAGGATGAAAGCTTGTGATATGTAAAGAAAAAAGAATATATACACTGTGAAAAGTGTGTTATATTGTTTCTTCTTCCTTTCTGTTATAGGACAAAGCTTGGTTTGAAAAGAATCATCTTCTTATCTTGTATCTATCTTTTGTAATAATGTTGGGAAAAGAATACACTATGCATTTAATCCCTATGAGGAACAGTTCTTATTTTAATGCAGTGCTGTTTTATAAGTCTGTTGATAAAATGAAAAGGGTGTATTGCTACGTACATGAAAGAGAAAAAAAAAATTCTTCTTAGTTGCAAAAGAAAGAAAATATGTAACGGACACTTAGAAATAGGATATATTATTCTGTTTAAATTCAATATATTAGTCTACTGAAAATAAAAAGGGGTAGCTTGTTGCTAGTATGTATATAGTGAAAGCATAAATCTGGTTACTTTATCTCTGATATATAGTAAGTACTTTGCTGCGGGATTTATTTCATTTTGCTCATACTGAAAGTATAAAAATGAGGAGATCATTATATTTTACTCCATTTAAGAAAGAGACAAAGAGAAAGGTTTATATATAAATGTAAGAAATTGTGACTCATTGAGGCAAAACCCATTATTTGTCTTTCTCTGGTGAAGACCATCATTTGGAAATTCTTCATAACAAAAATAACAGAAATGATGTCTAAATTTAAATGCAAAGGTTGCAAGTTTTTGTAGAGCTATCATGTCTGTAATTTTTATTTCCAAACACTAACACACCATACAAAATATGGAAATAAAATAGAAGGGAAGGTTGTGTCTGGTTGATTTTATTTTTCCTCTTACATGAAGTCTGAACCTTGTTTCTGAACCAGATTCTTACTTTGTTCCTGCCTTATTCCGTTGTTAAATAGAGACATTAAACCAGTAAACGAATGAGTATTTCCAAAGAAAATAACAACAAAAATTGCAAACAGTAATTTATACCTGCAATTCAAAACAGTGTTGAGAGCTTCACTTTGTTCTCTCCTGCAAACCTTTTTCAGCTCCTTACTTATCTTTTCAGCGCCGCCATACAATAGCAGCAGGCAGGCGCTGGAAAAGAAAATGGGAGAGGTTAAAATTTAGGGTTCTTTCTTTTCTTTGACCGTGACTTGTGCTTAGGGTTCCCTCATGAAATTTTAAAATGGAATCCAAATCCATCTAATTAGAAAAAAATATATTTTCTTTCAATTTTCCAATCCAGCAACGTTCTACTGGCAGGTGAAATAAATTAACTTTGCCTGGAGTGGTTGAACTTTGGGTATTTGTTCATAAATGTTGACTGTAAGCCTTTAATAAAGAAATTAGTTAGACCAGCGTTTACAGCATCAATATATTTATTAATATGATCATTTTAAATGATATATGTTTATTTAAGTATTTATTTCTGATACGCTGAGATTTGTTTTCCCTCGCCAGTTGTAAATTATCTTTAACCATATACACCTTCGTCAGCCAGCCATTAAGACGTTGCATTGGCAGATGGAAGGTTATTATTATTTGTTATTGTTCCTGTAATATCCTCAAATGATATTATTGCTGATGGTGATACAAGCAATAATATTCATGAATCTTTTATACAGAAAAATAGCATAAGTTATCTAATCAAATATAATTATACAGAATAATATGGTTTTAACCTAAGTTAAGATAAGAATAATAACAAATTATTTTAAAATGTTATAACATTAATGAAAATAAAATAAAATTCAAATTAGCTATTTAATATTATCATTCCTTAGTAATATTAGAGAAATAATATTACCTTCAATGTAAAATTTAAACAGTTAGAAATATTAGAGAAATAATATTACCTTCAAAGTAAAATTTAAACAGTTAAAAATAATCGAAACCAAAGCCTTTTGGCATGTTCTGTTCAGTTTCAAATGGGCGCCTTGTAAGCAAATTGGCTCATAATTGATGGTAATTCTGGGTGAGAATTAATTTCCCTGGCTTGACGTCTGACTACCAATATTGGTATAGGAGTAAATCCCAGTCATTAATGGAGCGCCATTATGAGGTGGATATGCAGATTGACCTGAACAACATTTATGGCGAGTGGAGCACCAAGCTTAATGCCACCCTGGACACCTTTGCGTGTATTATGGACATAATTGATAAAACCCCGTTTAAATCAATGCTAAGAGTTGAGTATCCATTACCTATCTCCAACTTGTGATAGCATATCATTATGAATTACTTAAACTTACATTATTACCTTTTTTTCACGTTTAAATAGTCTCCTTTTTAAGGGAAATAAAGATATATTGGCACTCCCTTAAATAAAGATCTTACTAAATTTTAAAATAAAGATTTTGGTAAATTTAAAATAAGAATCTTTCTAAATTTAAAATAAAGATTTTTTGAAAATTTTTAAAATACAGATCTTGGTAATTAAAAATAAAGATCTTGGTAAATTTAAAATAAAAATCTTTCTAAATTTAAAATAAAGATTTTTTTTGGAAATTTTAAAATAAAGATCTTGATAATTAAAAATAAAGATCCTGGTAATTAAAAATAAAGATCTTGGTAATTCTAAAATAGGATCTTACTAATTTTTAAAATAACAATCTTAGTAAATTTAAAATAAAAATCTTAGTAAAATAAGAATATGTAAAAAGGTAAATTTCCTTAGTACTAGGCATCGTCCCTATCCCTAGCTTTAAGGAGTTACCATGTTAAAGATTCCTTACCAAGGGAATGTGGAATATATTCCCCACTATCTTAGAAAAGGGAAGAAATGAGCATAATAATTAGGATAAGAGCATCTTTAAAGAAAAGATTAATAAAGCACGAGAATTACTTAATTCCTAGGAGGGAAAGAATTATGGTTTATTTTAAGCCCCTTAAAGTAAAATAATATTTATAAATATATATATGTATTTATTTATTATTATTTATTAATCATAATAAAAATTTATATTTAGTTCAAATAGATAATTACAACTAGCAATCGCACCTTAGTGTGCAATGAGTATGCCGAAGAATTGTGGAAGGTCAATTGGGGAAAGATTTTCTTTTTCTTTTTGCAATTTGTGTGTGGATGAGGTCAATCAGTAGAGACAGATATAACCCCAAAGATTGGCTGTCTGGCTTATCAAATATGGCACATTATTTAAATTTCAAAACATAAACTTACGTCTATCGAGCTAGTAGAACTTCCTGCACTTGATGAAAAGTAAATGGGGCATCACAGTATTAAAACAGAGACGCAAACTACAAGTTCTTGGAGATTACATTTTAGAAAACATGAAATTTGGGATGGTTGCAACTGTTTGTTTTTGTAAAAGGTAAAGTGGCTGGAAAACTTGTTATTGGAGGGGAAAGAAGTTTTATGTTGGTGAAATGATGCCATCGTACAAACATTGTATTTAGGTTGTTTACAATAAAAATTCAGTTGAAATGGAGCGTGAATGCATTTGATACATTGTAAAGAATAATGAAAAACAATATATAATTTACAAACTTTGCACTACTGTGCAATGATATTGTTATGAATTTGAATTATGTTTTTTTGAAATCATTGATTATCAAAAATAACACATGTATATGTAACAGATTTTGCAGTACCTAAATGGCAACCAAGAAGAAAGGAGCTAAAAAAATGAGAATCAAATAGATGTCAAAAATTAAATATGTATTTTACTGAGCATTATAAGTACATAGAGGTTCTGTACCAGGCCTACAATAATTTTGTATACAAATTTGTGTCTCAATATAAAAAATCTGTATAAACATCTTTTTTTTGTGGAGTCTTTCCAGAGCAGGGAATGCACAATATAGAAGAGGAATAGTAATAGTTGAATGATACAAATTAGCACTGATATTATAAGTTTACAAATTTTTATGTAAAAAATCAAGATATCTCCGAATTGAATATGTGCATTGCCTTGTAAAGAACCTGCATTTGTAATGTTGTCATCCAAAAACTGTAACTGTTATCCAATATAGGAAAAAATGGTGTCATGATACAACAATAGTATCTATAATTGAGCTGAATATTGAAAAATATATAAAACAGTAAACATTCCTTGAGCTGAAGATTGCAAATATATAGAAAGTGTAATGAGGAAAAAGTAGTATCAGTAATTGGGCTGAATATGCCAAAATATATAAAACAGTAGTCGTATTGTGTTTTAACTAAAGTGCATAATTTTACGAGCCTTAGTGATTGTAAAGCCAGACTGAACCAAAAGGTCTGGAACAATAAGAATAGCATACCCTACAAATTTATTTTTCTTTCATGGAATTACAGTAAACCTCGTAGCTTGCTTTAATATTACATAAAATTGAAATTTGTGGTTAAAAGTGAAATGTAGTAAAAATTTCAATGTGAATAAATTAAAACTATATTCACAAGTCTTGTAATTTTGGTTTGACTAATGATCCTAGAATGATTCCTTTGACAAAATTCTCCCTGCATCAGTGAAAATGATAGTGTTTGAACATGGTATGGAAATCTTTCAAGACATAAAAGCAAGGAGAGTTTGGTCAAGCATGTAGACATGTATGCACAATGTGGAAGTGGAGATAAGGTTAATGAATTGTATGATATATTGACCCAATAGAATGGGATCTCATGCCTTGCAAAAAAAAGGGGTCCTTAGGAAAATGGTATAGAGATCGATAAAAGAAAAATGGAAGGGGGATTTTTTAGCAAACATAAAATGGTTTGTTTTAAGTAGCAATGTGCAAGCATAATTAAGTAAACAAGATTAGATTTAATACATGAATGTCAAGAAACAGAGCCAAAAGAGAGGCATTTAGACTCAAAAAGACATGTACAAAGAGGATAAATTGCACACCGTGCAAAGTAAGTTAAAATTAAATCATCCATAACAATAAAAGATGACTCGCCAAAACATACAAAAAAAAAAGCATATCAACTATTTTGATTTATGAACAAATCAGTAGTTTCATTTGAATAAAATTATTACATCGATTGACTTCATCAACAACTATACTTCATTCAAGTATTGTGAAATTCATATTGACTTTCTAAAACCCTCAAAAACAAAATAAAGTACCAAGTAGTAAAGAACCTGGTAAAGTAATTTCTCTTTTTCCTGAGAAAGAGCACTCAGCTTCCCAATAATTTTTGCATTCCTTCGCCTGCAAAACATCCAATAAGCCTTAAAAAACTCTACCTCATTATGAAAAAATGAGGCCAATAAAAATTATTTCACATATGGCAGAGCCTATATATGGCCACAAATTTCAAACATAAAATATGTGTGTGTGTCGGAGTGAGTGCGCCATGCTTGCATGAGCTTGTGCACACATATGAGTGTGCATGCCCGAAGAAAAAAAATCCTTCACTCATTGTAATGTCTATTCATTTAATAATATTATTAGAATAATATTGAATGATTATTGGAAGATAGTGCTTTCTTTTTTAATAAAGTCGCCTTAGTGACATAAGTGAGTTTACTATTTAATTGGAGCAGTCACAGAAGAATGGTTTGCAGAGTTTAATATGGACCAGTCTCGATGATGCGTAAACCAGTCTCAATAGATATGCGAGGGGTACATTAATGTGCAAGTGGTTACTTAAGCCTTCGAACATGAAATGAATAAATATGTTTCAAGTGCCCCCGCCTTGTACTTTCTGATGGGTATTTATGTGAATCAGACTTTATTATTCTTTTGCTTCTGCCTGGACTTGTTCTCTGGAAGTCCCCCTGTTACATTTATCTTCTTTTTCAAAGATCTTCGAGTGTTTACACGAATCTCCAAGTGACTTAAGTGTCGATTTATGCATCATCAAGACTAGTTCATATCAGGAGCATATAAACTTTACACGAATCTTCAAGACTGGTTCATATTAAACTCCACAAACCATTCTTTTGTGACTCCTTGGATGATAAGTGAGTTTACTATTTAATGGTTACTTAAGCTTCATTTCTTTTGTGACTGCTCCAACTCTGTATTTTAGACCATTTGGGTCAAAGTTTTGCATTGGAGGATCTGTTAGAAGTGCAGAAGCAAAGCAGGTGCTATACTGTGATATTTTATCCCCTTAATAATGTTTTTTTTGGTAAAAGGTATAAACACATAGAAATGTATTGTAGTAATAACTAATATCGCAAAGTACCCAGAGATACAGAGTGAGCACTTAAAAAAAAGGAGCCTATACTAGGTATTACAATGAAGCTCAACATTGAAGGAGTCAATAAGGCTATGTAGCCATAGATAGATGGTTTAGTGAAAACAACAAAAAAGAGCAAAAAATGCTTTTTTAAATATCTAGTTGCTATGCTTATTGCTGAGGAAAATGAGTCTCTTCACACCATAGTTTGTTAGGCCTAAGGAAATCTACCCCTGCAACTAGAATAGGAGGGTGATGTTTGATGAGTAAACGTTGGGCACAAAGGGAAGATTTCACTTTCTTCAGGACCTTCAAATCTAGGAGATGTCCATGTGAATTGACAAATTATTTGAAAACAATAGAATGGTTTTTTTGTAGCCCCGAAGTCATTGTGTTGTAGATACATTTCACATCTGAAAATAAGCTTATTTGCGCATTGGAAATGACCCTTCCAATAGGAACAATGCCTTAAAACACACTGTATTGAGTTGGGACATGTTGGAGCTGAGAATCGTTGAAAGATCGCCAAATTGGAGAGGTCAAAGGTCAATACTAGTGAGGAAGAGTTTGGAGCAGCGAAAACCAATAGCGGTGGGGAAAGCATCAAAAAATGGTTAAAAACAGTCAAAAAATTGGCGAACAATGATGACCAGCCGAGATTGGTTTAATGGTAGGGAAAATGGGAACCAAAATTTTGCTACCAAAGACCTTGGAGAGGGCAAGCGACTTACCTGCTGAGGTGAAAAATGTGCAGAGTTTGCAGGAACAGTGTTACGATGCCATAACGAATGGTTTCCAACCTGCACATAAATAACAATACCATTGTTTTAAAATAAGATAAATCTTAACGAAAGATGATATGGCCATGTACAGGTTGCCAAAACCTCATAATGAAACCACGACAAGTGACTTACCTCAAGAGTCTGCAGAAATGGCGTCTTTCTGTCAATGATGCTGAGGAGGAGGAAAATGTCCAGAGCTTGCAGAAAGAATATTACGAAGCCCTAAGGATGCAGATATTTTATTTATCATGAAAGCCCTAGCTATTGTCCACAAAAGGATGCAGATATTTGAAACGATCAACGGTTGGCCATCACCGAACCGTCTTGCAAGCTGTCTCGTTGTTTTTCAACCTTTTTCGAACAAAATGAGCTCGGGCTTCTCTAATAAAGAGACGCCTTTGGCGTAAATATGCAACCAAGAAGTTGTTATTGCCATATTTTGTTCGACAGAAAAATTGGCACATTCTTCGGAAGGATAGCTTCCTGACTGCTGGAGAAAACGCACGATAGTGGACAAGTAATGAATTCAATGACTTTTAACAAAAAAACCACATTTATTTTAAGAAAAACACTTAAAAATATTGTATGGACGAGATTAAATCAACTGTATTGCATTGCGGATAATGAATTTTTGACTGTTGATTTCATAATTTGCTTGGCAATTCTCAAATAAGACATGCCTTTGGCGTAATTATTATAATTTTAAATTATATATATATACAATTTTAAATTATATATATATAATTTTAAATTATTTCGTGGAGTATATATATAATCATAAAAAGGGGTAAATGAATTTCCATAAATTATAATTAATCGAGTAGATAAAACAATAACATTTTATTCTATCTTTTGAGTTTAGTTTTGGATGTTGCATCAACTATTATTGTATTATAATATTAAGGGTATCGATATAGGTTTAGTAGTAACCAATGTGGGTAGCGCTTGCAAATGTCAAGTGATTTTTTTTTCTTTTTGGGGGTTATTGAGTGGTGTATTGATGGTGGAGTTGCACAAGCACCTTCACCCGAAGCGTATAGTGTGTCACCATGCACACACATGGCTAACAATTGCTACAACATTATAAGCTTTGTTTCAAAAAAAAAGTTAGTTGTGTTTTTTTCCCTTTGTGCAAATTTTAGGCATGACAACCACTGTTTGAAACGTGCAAAGTGTGAAGGATTGTGACATTCAGTTAATGGAAATAACAATGCATGAGTTCCAATCAACTTGTGAGAAGTTGGGTTCCTTCTACACTTTCCTTCGTGAAATGAAAGTAGACGAGTTCTATGCACAAGGCGGTTCTGTCTACATAAAAGAAGCATTTCATAATTGCTTGAATTATGTCTAATACACTTTCTTTTTGTAAATATCTATATAGTATGTGATTTAACCATGTAACTATGGCTTTTACCAACTTATGCATAGTTGGCTATTTTGTAAATCCCTAAAAGAAATGTAAGGTCCAATATACTATGAACAAGACACTTTTCCTCGTATCGAAAATACATTACGTCACCTGCTACAATACCATGTAATATGCTTTTTCTTTGAATAAATATACACATATACTATGTGCTATTGTTATAATATTGGAGCTTTGTTCTTGCCTTTTACTTTTGCTCCTAATCTCTTTACTTGACCCATATGTTACTTTTCCAACAAAAAATATCATCTTCAATTACATATAATTAAGAATAGTAGTTTATCTGTAATGTTCACAATCGTTTCCTCATTTCACTTCAACTAATTACAATCTAACCATTTTTTTCACAACATATAATTTATAGCTATTGTTTAAGATATATCGACAACGAATGATATATGTTGTTAGAGTAAAGGTTTTCACTTAATTATATTAATTAAGTCACCTTTATTCTACTCTTAAGATTTCACTTTAGTTTGCATATTGTGACATTTAATAATTATATTAATTATTAAATGTCTACCTATTAGGGTTTCTTTTTAGGTTTTGCTTGATTCCTTTTAAGGATTGATCTTTGTAAATAATCAATAAGATTTGTTCTGATAATATATCTCTGATATTACAGAGCTTCAAACCCTCGCTTGCTTTTTTCTCTATACTCTTCCCCGTGACAGGTATCCCTTTGCATGCAGGTGTTCTTGGACTTTGAAGTTGGATTTGACAACTTCTACATGGTATCAGAGCGTGGACCTGCTGTAACCTGTTCTTGTTTTGAAGATTTTGGAGCTACAAGGGTTTGATCAGGCTTTCACAGTTTTTGGATTGTTTTCTTGTGGATCCAGGCTTACTTCATTTTTTGGATTCATTTTGGGCCCAAACGGACCTCGCCGTTGGATTCACAACACCCAAAAAACCCTATTTTCATATAAAATTCATCCAGTTTGGCCACAGTCAATCGAAAATGATTTTTTTTTTGCCCTAGAGCCGTACAGCCCCAGGGCATGCCGTTCGAGGTCTAAAATTTCAAGAAAAAAAACAAAAATAAAAACAAAAATAAAAACAAAAAAATAAAGTTTTTTTAATTTTTTGTGTGTTGCCCATTAAAAAGGCTAGCACCGCCAGCCTACAGCCAAGTAGCCACCAGTAGAGGTGGCAGCTGCCAGCAACAGCTGCCAGGCCGCCACCTCAGCCAGCCGGCTGCCCAGACTTCGCCCGCTGACTGCTCGTCGACTGCCTGCCTGAGATCCGCTGACAGGCCGCTAGCGTGCCGCTAGCGCACCACCAGAGTGCCACCAGTGCCCAGCCTGCCGCCACTCTTCAGCCCCTGGTCTTGCATGCGACCAGGGGCCTGCTTGTTTTAGCCCTTGAGGGCTCTAGGGACCTAATTGGACATTTTGGAGCTGTTTTATGAAATTGGGTATAAAATGCTCAATTTTTATCTGGTTTTCAAATGAAAATAGGCGTTGGAAAGCTGGCTCTGAGTCCATCCTAATGGTGCGGGAATTTTTTCAAAATTTTCTAGTTTGGTTTCATTTTTTCACAGTCAAAGTCAGATGATCTTTTTGCACTCCGATGGGCATAACTTGCTCAATTTTGCTCCGTTTTTCAAAAACGAATAGGCGTCAGAAAGGTGGTTCTATGATCTTTCCAGATCTGAAGTTTATTTCATAAGAAAATTCACCAGGTACATAGAGAATTTTCCTAAGATTTTTTTTCTTTTTCTAGCTTTTTCGTTGAAAAATCTCTATTGGGGTTTGGTTTCTTGCATTGTGGGGGGAGTTTTTTTTTCTTGTTTTTTGTTATTTACTTCAGAAAACCAGAAAATCTTCACAAAAAATTCATTAAACCTTTCCAACCATGGCCAAAAACACTCCTACTGTTGAACTTCTCACACCTCATAACTATCACACTTGGAAGGCATACATGACACGTCTTCTCAGATCAAAGGGGTTGTGGTCCTATTTAGACATAGTTCAACCAGTTTTGACACGACCATTTGAGGTTATGCAACATAGAAATAAGATGGATGAGGCCATGGGGTTGATTTCCTTACATGTTTCAGACAACTTGTTTCATCTTGATGGGTGTAATAGTCCTCTTGAAATGTGGACCAAGTTCAGTGATTTATTTGGTATCATCAATCAATTTCGTGCCATCTAGATTGAGGCAGAGTTGACTTCCCTTGTACCTGATTCTTTTCCCACTATTGAGGACTTTCTAATGAAATTCAAACAATAGAGATCTCTTCTACAGGGTTGTGGTAAGACCAAAACAGATGAGGAGTGTATATACCTGATTCTTTCTAAGCTTCGAGGTCCTTTTCAGATCTTCTCTTCGACATTTTATTCCACCATGGATGCATTGGGAAACCGCTTTACCATGCCTACTTTTGAGGTGTTTTGTGATCGATTGACACGAGAGCAGGCCAAGATATCACAGTTGGATGCTCTCATAGGATCATAACACCAAGCATTGGTAGCACAATCATCTCAGGGGAAGTAGAAGCAAAAACAAAAACCAAAGACCATAGAGCATTGGAAGGATTCCAGTTCACAACACACCTTTGATTCACCTTCTCCTAAGGGGGAATCATCAAAGAAAGACATACCTAAGTGTGCTTATTGTACTAAGCCAGGACTTGATGAGTCCAAGTGTTATGAGAATAAGATAGATGGATATGCCAAACAGGTTTCAGATTTGACAGCTCTTCTTGAGAGGAACAATATTCATCACTCTTCATCTACATCAGGTGGATCTTCTTCTTCACCATCATTCCAGACAAATGGACAGGCCCCATATAAGGGTCATGCATTATGTGCAACCACCAGTTCACATTCATCTAGATGGCTATTGGATTCAGGTGCTTCACACCATATGGCATCTTCTCAGGACATGTTCTCATCTTTCGAGGCTGCATCCTCACCACACATATTGATGGGTAATAACACTTATATGAGTGTATGTGGGAAAGGTTCTATCGACATTGATGATGGTACATTCAATGATGTACTATGTGTACCATCTTTGTCCACTAACCTTCTCTCCATCTATCAGATTGCTCAGAAGTCGGACAGGGAAGACAGTTGAGTTCACACCTGATTCAATGCACATCAGAGACATTCAGACTGGCAACATTGTTGCAACAGGGACAGTTGATCATTCTTCCCATTTGTATGCATTCACACACTTTGGTCCGCCATCTCCACTGTATGAGTTTTCCTCTCTTTCTACAAGAGAGCATACAGTATCTGAGGTGAAGTTTGGTCACTTGAAATTATGTGTTCTTCCATTTGTTCATGAGACTAGTGTTAAGACTTCTACACCTCTACCTCCTGTTGAGATCACATCTATTCAACAGGATTCCTCTTCAACTATGATTGACATTGTTGCTCTACTCATCGAGCCATCAAGTGTAGTTGTTGAGGCCATATCAGAGGATATTCCTTTCCTCACATATGACAATTTCAGTAGACCTGTTATCCCATCTTCATTGGAGATTCCATTTCAGGATCATCTTGAGTTGTTTGATTCACCATCCTGTTATTCAGACACTCATACTACAGTTCTGTTCTTCAATGAGCATCATCCAGGACTTCCATTTTCACCTCACATCCATGGATTTCCTCTTCCTCAACCATTGTATCTGTTTCTTCCTCTGAGGAGACATTTTTTTTATCATTGGCACGGGGGTACTCTCATTCTGGGGGGCTTCAGAGTCTCTTCTCCCTCCTATGGGGGGAACATATTTTGTACTTGTGTAATAGAAGCAGTTCTTGGGGGGTTGTGTTGAGTCCTCCTTCTATCTCTCTTCTTCTTTCACTCTTGTTCATCTCTTTTTGGAGAGGAGTTTTTTCCCACTAGGTTTTCTCCTTTACTTCGCTTTACAAAGATTTGGTTGTATTTGGGTACCTGATCAGGCCTAGTTGTCGGGACCCAATTTTACTTTCATGCATTGTAGTTGCATTTGCTTTTTTGCACATGTTTGTAGCTGCACTCTTGCTCATCTTAAGGGGGGGTGTTAGAGTAAAGGCTTTCACTTAATTATATTAATTAATTCATGACCTTTATTCTACTCTTAAGATTTCACTTTAGTTTGCATATTGTGACATTTAATAATTATATTAATTATTAAATGTCTATCTATTAGGGTTTCCTTTTAGGTTTTTCTTGATCTCCTTTTAAGGATTGATCTTTGTAAATAATCAATAAGATTTGTTCTGATAATATATCTCTGATATTACAGAGCTTCAAACCATCGCTTTCTTTTTTCTCTATACTCTTCTCTGTGACAAGTATCCCTTTGCATGCAGGTGTTCTTGGACTCTGAAGTTGGATTTGACAACTTCTACATATGCCTCCTTCAATTATTCTCTTTTTTGTACCTACATTCCCTACAATTTGTTAACTTAGTAGAACGATAATATCTTAACTCTTTCTCAAACCAAACCCTTTTCACTAAAAGTATTATTTTAAACAAATTTCCATGTTTTAAAATATACCACATTTAAGTATATTAGATTAACATACAAAATAAACGTATACAACATACAACACATCTTCCCATATGAAGGTTCATGAAAGAAAATCACCACCCTATATTTTCCTTATAGCTACAAATATGGTTTACAAAGTGTCTACTTTCTCAACCAAGACACAATCCACATACAATTTGCGCTCTCCAATATAGGTTCAACCAGTATGGTTCATTTACTTAATACAATTAGCATAAATTATAGTTAGGTTTACTAATTTCATTGCACCCCAAATGATTAACACATTTGCATACCAAGTAGTTTTCTTTAATTTTAATGTATGTTCCTTTGATGTTTATCCCTTGCTAATAATGCACTAGTGCTATATTCATTTATTCCAAACCACTTTTTCTCTTGTGCCTATAGCATTGAATGCATTTTCGAACATCTACAGTGCTTGCAATTTACTTAGACTACTTAATTGATTCAACTAATTTTTTTACTCACTATCTTTTCTCTTTTTGTTCTTACAAATGCAACAAGTTAACTTCCAATTGCCACTATTTTGACATACAAACCTATTCACAATCACATTTACAAGTATTCTTCTAAATTTATACTTACACTATGCAAATTTTTTACATACTTTTATTTCAACTAGTGCTTGCATGGTCGTAGTCAACTAGATTGTTTCTTTTCATTTATTATCAAATTACTTAGCTACATTTTGTTGTCTATACAACATACTCATTCTCTACTACACAAAGTATGCTTTTATATGTCAATTATAGTAAGTAATAGTTGCCACTTGCAATTCACTTTTGCAAGGACTAGTTTGTTCTCTCATGACAATGTATTCTTTGACTAAGAATGCAATTAAGTTTATCAATGATGGAAACGTAGACTTGCAACTCCATCTAAAAGCATTAAATATTTCAATGTTTGGCCATGGCCCCAAACCAATCAATCACTATATAGTTAAACTCTTCGAATGATGGGGTACATAAGTAGAAGGCTACACTTCCAAAACAATACAACCATTACATAGACTCTAAAGAACTCCATAAGGGGATCTATACTTAAACTCATTAAATACAATTGCCCTGTTATTTGTAATTCATGGTGAGCCACCATATTTCAATGCTTTTCTACAAGGGTGATCCCACAATATTGGTTTACAATTTTTGGCCAAACTGGATACTGAACTAATTTTTTCTAACTAAATCTTCACTTTTGGGCACCTATAGCGGCTAAATCGTGAGGAATTTGAAGATGATGCAAACTAGTTCAATTTGTGACATTTTTTCTGTAGATTTTAAATATATTTTTCTCAAAAATTTTGGAATTAGATTGCACTTCTTTTTCCATCTCCTTCAAAAACTAGTTTTTTTTCAGTAAACACCTTTTTTAAGGATTGATGCTCACCATATAAAACATAACTTATTTTCCATGAAGGATAAAATTCAATTATTTTATATTTGTAACTATGATATCTAGTGCTTTCATTTGGTTTCATAGTGTTTTATTGAATATTTTTTCCTCAATGAACTTTCAAAGTCAAACAAATTACAATTCAAACATAGGTGAATTGTATACAACATAACTTTTTTTGTATGTATCAAAATTCATTTTTTTTTTGGTTGGATCAAAGACTTCAATATCTAATGCACTGATATATATATATATTTGATAATCTGCTATTTTTCCACGTGTAGAATATAGAGCTTGATTTTCGATAAAAAACCTATATTCACAAAAAATAAAAAATAAATCTAATAATAAAAATAAATTTATTTAAAATTATACTTTTTGGGAAGCTTATAATAAGGACTACATACTTACAAAAAATAAATTTTAAATAAATTTATTTGATCCCCCAAAAGGTAAATCAAAAGTGGTTTTTTATCAGCATTTTGATGGGTGTAAAGGAGACTCCGTTATAGGTATGGTTTACAACTAGCGGGGTTTTATCCAAGGGAGTTTGATCTAAGGTGGTTCGATCAAACCATTTTCAATTGGAATCCTTTAAATGAAACTTTTCAAGGCTTAAGTGATTATAATTTATAAAAATATGCGATTTCAGCAAAAATCAAGATCTTCCAAAAATTATAAACTATTATTGTGGGATCACCCACAATATGCCAAATGAAAACTTACAAATTAGCATTCTTGAACCCATTATGTCACATCTTGTCCTATAATTGATAATAATTATTGTAAACTTATAGGTGGATTATCATATGAGAATTATAAATCACATGTTTGTAGCAGGATATCATAGGCCAACCTGCCTACCTTTTATAACAATAATCCTAGCAAGTACATGCCACATCTACAAGCTTGGATGATGGTGTTATAGTAACACAACCACCTCTCTTGAAAACATATTCTTTGATTAAGAATGAAATCAAGATGATCAATGATGGAAACCTAGACTTACAACCCCATCTACAAGCATTAGAAATTTTACTTTTTGGTCATGGCCCCAAACTGGCTGATCGGTATAGAGTGGAGATCTCAAATGGGGTACATAAGCAAAAGGCTACACTTTCAAAAAATTACAACTAGTACATAGCTTCTAAAGAACTCTAGAAGGGATTTATACTTAAACTCATAGGATATAGTTGCCTTGTTCTTTGCAATTCAAGGTGAGCCACCATATTTCCATCCTCTTCTACAAAATTCCAAATAATAGCTTGTAGCTTAACATTTTTAAACCACTATGCCACATTTGTTTGTACTCAAAATAATTTCTCATTGTACCTTTATAGGTGGATTGTCATCTTTGAATTAGAAATCACATGTTTTCTATAGGATATCATTGGTCAACCCACTTACCTATTTGAAGAACAAGCCCAACAAGTAAATGCTACGAGCTCAACTACTCCATCTACAAGCATGTTAGGGTAACAAAGCCACCTCCTCATAGGGAAATTTTTGGATTATGTTTGTCTCTACAAAAGAAAGACCTTCCCTCCAATATTACTCCTATTAGAAATTTGAATCCATTATAGGCAAGGTGGCTTATATAGGGTCGTGTTACCATGAAATAAAAATGCACGGCTTCAACACATACAAGGGACAAGGGAAGGTATTTTCATTTGATTTTATTGATTGTGAGTGCACTGAAATATATGTAACATGCTTTAATGAAGTTGTGAACCTTCATTACATGAATGTTTGTGTTGGAGAAGTATATACAATATCTGGTGGAACTATTAAGTTAGCTAATAGGTTGTACAACAAACTGAATAGCCAACTTGAAATTTGTTTAGTGGAAGATTCCAAAATTTCTCTCCAAAGAAGACCTTGCAATTCCCAAACATCAGTTCTCTTTCACGCCCTTCAAGGACATTTTAGAACTAAACAATAATATCCTTGTTGATGTTATTGGAATAGTTATATGTGTGGACTCGAGCTCAACCATAAGGAGGAGGGATGGGATTGAAGTTCTTCGAAGGAGCATCAAGTTGATAGATATCTTTTCATCTACCATTAATATTACTTTATGGGGGCCAACAACTAAAAAGGAAGGAAAGCAACTCCAAGATATGTATCACTTAAATCATGTTGTTGTACTTGCAATAAAAAAATGGTCATGTCACTGAGTATAATGGAAAGGTCATAAGCACTTTGGCAAGCACCTACCTATTTATAAACCCAAGCATAAAGGAGGCAGAACAACTCAAATCATGGTTTGAATAGAATGAGACTGATGTTACTCCATCAAATACACAACCTTTGGATGCACCTCTCATGCTTACAAGAAAAACAATTTCTAATATTGAAGAGAAAACTACCAATGTGAAACAAACTGTCCAACGCACTCTAAAAGCATCAATGCAATTCATAAAAACAAATTCATTTTGCTATCCATATTGTCCCCTTGAGTTAGATGGAAAACAATGTAAGAAAAAAGTAGTCCAAAATGGTGATCAAACATGGTATTGTTCAAAGTGCAAAGCTAAAACTACTAAATGTACCTATAGATACATACTTTAGCTAAAGCTAGCAGATCATACATGAATACTATGGGTTGTCTCTTTTGAAGAACCAACCACCAAACTTCTTGGAATGTCTGTAGATGATTTATACATGCTGCAATTCAATCCTACAAAAGAAACTGAAGTTAAGACCATAATCAAGGGAGTGTTATTCAAGCAATTTATCTTCACAATCACAAATTCATATGATTCAAGTGGTGTTCAAGGATGGGTAAAATCAACAATCACAAAGGTTGATGAGCTAGATTTTGTTGCAGAAAATTTGCTCATGTTGGGTGGAATCACTGATATGTGTCATATTACTAGTGTTTAGATATAGCTCGATTGCTTATGTAATGTATATACAATTTTGTAACATCTTTTATAGTATACTTTGTATACTTTTGATTGCATATATGGAATTTCAAAGTCACATGTGTATTGAATATATTGTTATTATGAAAATAATGTGATTGATCTCTTCCATCAAATTACTTATGTATATAACATACTAAGCATATCTCAAATAATTATCAAAATTAGAATGATTGAAAAAATTGTTGAATACAATGTACATCTTTTCCCCACACAAGTTTAGCTTCTTTAATTCTATATGTATTTGTAACTGTACATTTGATGATGGTAGTTCCTATTTCCTTTATAGATGGTGAGCTCTAACCCTAAAAGCATACAATCTTGTAAAAGAATTCATGACTACTATATTCAACATAAAGAAGAAATAAGCATTTGTTGTCACATGCAATGCATAGGAAAACAAACAATACAATCTAGTGCACCAACCTCCATTTAATCAAACCAAAACAACATTGAACCATGTGAATCTACAACATCCCAAACTAAACACCCTTTTGACCGAGGTTTTTCAATGTGTTCACACCAAACAATGCATAATCTTCAAAATTAGTCCACAAGCTTACCACAAACCAACAAAAACTTTAAAGAGTCTAAATGATTTTGCTCGAGATTAGATAAACTATCAAACTTGCCAAATTGCATAGTTTGCCATGAATGCTACTCAGGAATGCACACCAACTCAACACAGAGTGGTCCAGTTTGTTTCAAATGATTTCATGAGAAAGGTAGCCATCGTTTCTCATCATCTAACTTTATGGACCCAAGAGTACAACCATGTTAGTGTTTGTAGCTTAGGGAGATATTTTCTCCTAAGTAAAAAATTTAAATATTAAATGATTATTAAGGAAATTTAACCTTATTACAAAATCATATTTTATATTTGCTATTTATCAAAGGAGGCTGACCTATATGAAGAGACACCTTGTTTTGTATATAAGCAAGGAGAAGACTTGTCATTTAATCATCAATTCAATAACTTCATGTTTACACCTTAGCAACAAATCATCTTTTGTAGCAGCAAATCAAACTAATCAAGGAGGATCATATTCCTTTGTATCTTTGCATCAAGGAGTGATGCTATTATTCATTGTAATAATTTCAGCCTTGAGTAAGGCCAAATCTGTAAGCAAATCTCTACTATTTTTATTCTAATATATAAGAAGAGATATATTATTGTTGGGTTTTTTTCTCCCTCGAGAAGGAGGGTTTTCCCAGGGTATCTTGTTGTGTTCATTGTTCACTATGTTTCATTTTTGATTGCTTACATTTCTAATCCTAAAACTAACATGGTATCAAAGAAATTCTAAGAAAATATATGATCAAATTCATTTAAGTAGTCTAGACAATCAAAGCTTGACTACTCTCCATCGAATGATAATGCTGGGGTGGAGATAAGTCAAAATAAGCATGCTTTCAAGAGTTTCCTGGAGAGTTGAGATGAGTTTGATTTATTCAAGAGGTGAATGAAGTGAAATTGAGCTATGACGAACTTGGTGTGCCAGGACATAACTAAGATAACATTAAAAAAAGATGAAACTGGAAGATGTGGCATAAGGAATATGGTATTCAATCTCTTCCAATCGTAAATCTTCAGTCGGTCTCTGACTTGCAGATTCAATATATTTATTATTATTTTCGGTGCTATTCAAGATGGTGTATAGTGGTTTCAATTAACTATTTGACACCTTGTAATGTCTATTCATGGATTATCATTATTGCTATGTGGTTTTGATTTGGAAGGAAGCCGCTTATAACATTGTATTGTTGATACATATATGGACACTGGCATTACCACCGGTTCATACTCATTGTTCAAACATATTCTTAAACCATCGTTTGATTAAGGCTAGCCGATATTGGTCGAAGATCCTTGGAAAGAGTCAATAATTATTACCATTGGGAGCCGTATAGTAGAATATTGGAGTCGAGATGATATGAAGGTAGTCAGAAATTTGAAAAGTCTTGAATTCTTTAAGGAAATTGAATAAAATTCAGGATGATGGGAGAAAAAGAATCTCAATTCCTTCTAGGTTGCATTTGTGATGAGAATGATGAACGAAAAATTAAATTCACGCATTTTTTGTTGGCAGGATATGCCTGGACGAGAGTTTGAGACCTCTTAGCGGGATTCTTAATATTTTAGTTGAGTGACATCTATACCTCCCGAAAGTTAAAATTATTCTCCTATATGAAGTGCACCACTCTGCTCAGGCTAGCTGGAGAACTGACGTGGCCTAGTCTCTTTGAAATTATGGAATATTTTCAGTGAAGTGTTGATTTCTATGTCTAGCTTTGAGTTTCAATCTAGGCACGAGTCTAATGTGGTGTGATAAATAATATGGTTGGGTGTTTATATTATTAATCCTAGTGATAATTTTGGTTTGCTTTCATTAGCTTGGGTTTCTAGTGGTACCCATGACTCCTGACTGCAACTTGAAGCATATTTTGTGGAAATGATCGATCGACCTGTACCTTCCTGTAGTGGAAGTTAGAAATTCATGTCTTGTAACGCTTGTTCTTTGCATGTGAACTAGGTTCCGATAAGAAAGTCTACGCTTAGTTTTGAATGAAGTTGATTCTTATGAGCATTGAGTCCCATTATTACTGTTCAAAAATTCATGATAGCGAATGGTTATTATCAGATTATGTTTCAAAGTCTTATATTATTGAAACTCAATGGAATTTAAGAGATTGAATTAAAACTTGGACTGTTAGTTGGAGTGCAGCTATTGTAAATTGAAGTTGGACAAAGGTAGCACTTTGGTTAACACAACATCAATGGTGGATCATGTTGGTGAACTCGGAGATCATATTGGAGGGGACCGTTATAGTGGTGATCGATATGGTGAGATCGTGGTGCTGATAGTAGGGAAAGATATGGAGATTGAAATCTGAAAAGGCGTCACTAAATTAATCAACAATAAAGAGATAAGTAGTTTATTCTTGTACCTTGAATAAATTTTATGTAGTTAATATTAATTCATTCTTGCAATTGGGAATAGTGAATCATGTATGCTTCTAGCATTGGTACTTCTCTTCAGGATAGTTTATGAACTATTAATAATCTCTCTAAAATGCTTCCAGGATGGATCGAGGAGCATAAGGATGATGAGAGATTGAATTCAAGGGAAGAAGAGCTTGATGCATCCTATGAGGAAGTCATTCAGGCTAAAGAATGGAGACACAACTTGCTGCCATGAGACTAAGTTGGTGACACATAATTGGAGACTTCTCTCGAAGAGGAAGAACCTATTCTGATTGTCATTGTGATCAGTTTCTTTGAAGAGGAGGAATTGACATTCAGAGGGAGTCTGACAAACCAATAGAGGCAACCTTGGATGAGGAGGTCAAAAGGTTGATGCAAGTACTTGGAGCTTTAGAGGGAGTCACATCATCATGAATATTTTTTGTAATGTATATTTCTTTATGATAGAGAAGTATGAGGTGAAAGCCCTTGTGTATATTTCTTTGTGATGAAGAAGTATGAGGTGAAAGCCCTTGCAGTGTATATTTCTTTGTGACAGAGAAGTATGAGGTGAAATCCCTTGTAGTGTATATTTCTCTGTGATGGAGAAGTATAAGGTGAAAGCCCTTGTAGTGTATATTTCTTTGAGATAGAGAAATATGAGGTGTGATCCCTTGTTCATCTCTGAGATTGAGATGAGATGTCATGTTGAGAGACTCCATGATGACATCACATTGAGAGACTTCGTGATGGACCCTTTGTACTTGTGTTTTTCAACATATGGGAGTAGCCATGGTGGACATCATATTGAGAGACTCCATGATGACATCATGTTGAGAGACTTCGTGATGGGCACTTGTACGTGTGTTTCTTTCCACACATGGGAGAAGCCATGGTGGACATCATGTTGAGAGATTTTGTGATGGGCACTTGTACGTGTGTTTCTTTCTAGACATGGGAGTAGCCATGGTGGACATCATGTTGAGAGACTCCATGACGACATCATGTTGAGACTCTATGATGAACCTTTGAGCTTTCCACAAATGGGTGTAGCCATTATGGGCGTCATGTAGAGAGATTCCATGACGTAGATATTTGGAAAAACATCTCCCTATCCAAGAGGGAGTGTTAGTGTTTGTAGCTTAGGGAAATATTTTCTCCTATGTAAAAAAAATAAATATTAAATGATTATTAAGGCAAGTCGGCCTTATTACAAAATCATATTTTATATTTGCTATTTATCAAAGGAGGTCGACCTATATGAAGAGACACCTTATTTTCTATATAAGAAAGGAGAAGACTTGTCATTTAATCATCAATTCAATAGCTTCAAGTTCGTACCTTAGCAGCAGATCATCTTTTGGTAGCAACAGATCGAACTAATCAAGGAGGATCACATTCCTTTGTATCTTTGCATCAAGGAGTGATGCTATTATTCATTGTAATAATTTCAGCCTTGAGTAAGGCTAGATTTGTAAGCAAATATCTACTATTTTTATTTTGATATATAAGAAGAGATATATTGTTGCTGGGTTTTTTTTCTCCCTCGAGAAGGAGGGTTTTCCTAGGGTATCTTGTTGTGTTCATTGTTCACTGTGTTGCATTTTTGATTGCTTACATTTCTGATCCTAAAACTAACAAACCGTACAAGTTAGAAACACTAACACAAGTCAATCCAATAATACAAGTAACTAATGCTCATGGAGGCCAATACAAATACAGTGGGCACACAATTTGTTTCCCATAAGATATCAAAACCATAGAAAAATACTTGCCACATAAAATTACAAACTTGGATGTGTTGGTGGTTCGAAGAACCATTACAAAAGGTGGCCATTATGACTGTTACGTAAGAAGGCATCATGTGTGTGCTGCATTAAAATATAAAATCACACATGAATCGTAGTACAAAGACGTTGAGGTGTATTTTGCATCTCTTGAAGAGCTCCCTAATACAAATATAAAAATTTCTAGTATGCTTCATAACATTGTTGCTGACAATGAATTCACCTACTCCTCATCATTTATGGCTAGGTTACCAAATAAACACCATGAAATAGAAATAATCAAAGAAACATTGCAAGTTAGAGATCAAGATTACACCATTATTGATTGGCCAACACTTGAGTCCTCACTAGTTAATGAATATAATAGGTCGAGGGACTTTTAGACATGGCTTTTCCTTCACTCTTTCCAAAGGGTAGTGCACTACATTTGCAACTTTTCTATAGACAAGTTGAAATGCATGAATATGTGTTGCACCTAATGAGGTTTCATGATAATAGATTTGGAAGCCATCCAAGGTTTAGATATTTTTTCTTGAACTTGTTGATGTGCCATCGAAGCCAAGGTGTTGCCTATGTTTTTCTAAAAAAAATGTTCATGAGGATTGCATACCAACCACCATTGACAGTCTTTGTCTCCATATACAATAGTTGCTTGACACTAAAATAGTTGAACAATTGATGGATTATGGATCCTCCCTTAGAGGCACATGAGCATATTGGAATAAGTGTCATGGTGAATTGTCGAACATGATCGATTTGTAATGTCCCCTTTTTGGGATAACCCTAAATCTGCCCTAATTTATCAATTTCAAGTGATCACCTTGGTTTTGGGGATGTTTGTAGTGCAAGTAGGCCCTTGTTTAGACCTGCAAATATGTTAGTAGACATTTATAAATAAAGACAACATCATTTTATAAATATATTGAATCTTCTTTGGATTTTCCTAATTCATCATTCCTTGAGTATGCTAGTTTGATAGGGTGCCCAAGAAACCCTAGACCCAAGAGTACACCCCTCTTGGCCCCATGTGGCCCTTGCCATCCATATGAGGTGGTGTGCCTAGTGTTCTACCGCCGTTCCCCTATACTAGAACCATCATTGCTCAATCATATTGAGAGGTTGAGGGTGCAACTACAACAGGGTGTCCTAGATAGTCATTTCCTCTAAGCCCAAGAGCAGTACACCCCTCTTGGCCCATGTGGGCCTTGCCATCTAGATGGGTGGTGTACTTAGAGGGTGACCCACATGTTGTTTCCCCTTTAATAGGCCCTCAATCTCTCCTATCATGGCTAATTTTTTATAGTTAGAAAATATGAATATTAGTTCCTAATGTAAGCACAAATCAATGACATAATAATGATATTATTCCCTAATATAAATATACAGGTTCTGATCTTGGCCATTAAATCAATAGTATAATATGAATAGTATATTATGTTTATTGCATGTTAAATTGATTAACAAAGACCTATTATTTATACTCAACAATAAATGCTAACTCAAAACTATCTTGATGCACAACCTATTATTATCCTGGCCAACAGACATTGGTTTCTTTGCAATTTACTTTATACACCATTGTTGAATGCATAAATCATTTATTAGTAGACTAAAATAGATTTATCTAATATTATGTGCAGACTTTAATCATGACTATATTAAACCCAACTAAAATCGGAACTTATATATATAAAACGTAAATAATTTATGTCTATATGTGTGTACTACATATACATAGTATTTATTGATCATCTATGACATTTTTAGAAATCATTATATATATATATATATATATACACCAATTGTTAATTATCATTTAGATTCTTAATATATTTCTCTATCATCTATTATCATTTTCTAAATATATTACTGCTGATTATGAAATAACTTACCTCCTAATACTTACCTTTGCTATGGTGCGATCTGCTGTAACCTTTTTATTTTCCCATATTGTTCTGCAACAACATCATTTAGTTACAGTAGGCATCCCAATTTATTCCCTTATTCTTCTTATTCACCTTCATACCCCTCGTCCAATCCATCGATATGCTTGTATCTTATTGATTTTATTTATTTTCTTGGTCTTGTCTTCTTTCCTTTTCTTCCATTGATGCTACACCTGTACATCTCCATTTTTGTGTTTGGATCTCCTCTCTTTTTTCTTTCTCCTATTCTACACAATGCCTTCCCTATTTATCTCACTTCTTATTTATGCGTCATCCCTTGAGATGGATGGTTACCTTCCTTCATGCCTATTTCCCATCGTGGCTTTGAGAGAGATGATTTATTTTTGTTTCTTAATCTTTTAATCAGTTGACTAATGTTGCTGCTGGTCATATATTTTAATATTAAATGTTTCTTGGTCGAGATATATTTATTATCGTTATTTTTATATTCTAGTTTTCTTTTAAATTGTCAATAGAAAGTATAATATAAAATAATTGTAATATATTTATGTATTACAATGATTAATGATATTTAAGTTGTTAATATCATATTTATAAACACAGTGTTATTTTACGATTATAATATTATCTTATGATAATTATAATTATGATAATAATAAATTGCTAATATTACTCTTTGTATATTTTAATATGTATTTTATTTGCTTTATATCTTAATGTCACAATTCTGGAGACATGACAATCCACCCTATCCAAGATTGATTTTTCTCAAGCAATCACTTTAAATCAATTTGAGGTGAGAATGATCATAGGGTTTGCTCTGATATCACTTGTAATGTCTCCCTTTTGGGATAACCCCGAATTTGCCCTAAATTATCAATTTCAAGTGATCACCTTGGTTTTGGGGATGTTTGTAGTGCAAGTAGGCCCCTGTTTAGACCCACAAATATGTTAGTAGACATTTATAAATAAAGAAAATATCATTTTGTAAATATGTTGAATCTTCTTTGGATTTTCCTAGTTCATCCTTCCTTGAGTATGATAGTCTGATAGGGTGCCTAAGAAACCCTTTACACATCAACTTGATTTGCAAAATCAACTAAGGTTCTATTCTTAAATGGTTTCTTCAATCCGTTTTGTATCCTAGGTTTGAGGTAATCCCATTTTTCGCTCTGATAGTTACTTGTCATTATTGCATTTGGATACTAATAATAATTCAATTTCAGATAAGCTAATTTGTTAGTACCTCCCAATTCAAGAGGTACTTTGATAGACATAGTTCTTGTACTATGTAATAATCATGAAAACCCATGGAGTAAGCTTTGTTGAAGGAACATACAAAATGAATTAAACACATGGATATACTTAATGAAGCATGCACCTAAATACACGTAGTATATGTTGGAATACATGTGGGTTACAAAGTATGCCCATAAATACACATGTTGCAAAGTGTAAATGCATGCAAGTCGCAAGATATACACATGAATACAAGTGAGACACAAAGTATATGCATGATCACACATAAATAATAATGTAAGCCACAAAGTATTCACTTGAATGCACTTGAATACACATAAGTCATATTATGCGCTTAGATACACTTGAATACACAAAAGTCACACGGTATACACTTGAAGGAATTTGAATACATAAGTCACACTTGAATACACAAGGTATACACTTGAATACACTTGAATACACTTAAGTCACAAAGTATGTACTTGAATACACATAATTCATAAAGTTTACATAGGAAGCATGAAGCATACATGTGAATACACATAGTACATGAAGTATACATATAAATACACATAAGTCACATGGATACACATATACATATGAGTACACACAAGTCATAATATAAATTTTATAACTTAAAACCACATAAATAAAAAATTAAGGCAGACAACCAAGTAGCTCAACCAAGCGAATAAGTAGCTCCAACAAGCAAGTACCCAACTCAAACACAAGCAAGTAGCTCAACTAGGAAAAAAAGTAGCTCAATCAAGCAAGAAACTAGATTAAGGAAGAAAATAAGTAGCTCAACCACACAAACAAGTAGCTCAAGCAATCAAACAAGTAGCTCAAGCAAGCAAGCAACCAACTCAAGCACACATGCAAGTAGCTTAACCACACAGACAAGTAGCTCAAGCACACAAGCAAGTAGCTTAAGAAAGCAAACAAGTAGCTCAAGCAAGCAAACAAGTAGCTCAAGCAAGCAAGAAAGTAGCTCAAGCACACATGCAAGTAGTTCAAGCAAGCAAACAAGTAGCTCAAGCAAGCAAGCAACTAGTTCAAGCACACATGCAAGTAGCTCAACCACATAGGCAAGTAGCTCAAGCACACAGGAAAGTAGCTCAAGTAGGAAAACAAGTAGCTCAATCAAACAAGCAACTAGCTCAACCACACAAGCAAGTAGCTCAAGCAAGCAAAAAAAGTAGCTTAAGCAAGCAAGCAACCAGCTCAAGCACACGAGCAAGTAGCTCAAGCACACATGCAAGAAAAAAAGTAGCTCAAGCAAGCAAGCAACTAGCTCGAGCACACAAGAAAGTAGCTCAAGTAGGAAAACAAGTAGCTCAAGCACACAAGCAACCAACTCAAGAAAGTAGGCAACCAGCTCAAGCAACTTGATAAACAATATTTTTAACATTTTCATAGTTTTAAGCACAAAGTAATCATAAACATAATGACAAGTTCCACCATACATCACAAATACATAGTGGGTAGCTCTAACATTCATGACATACATAATGGCTAACATAACCATGTCCATAATCCATCTCAGATAGAAAGAATATCGGTGTATTGCACACTACACAGTGGGTCCTATCTAGTGCAGGAGCACCTTGATCATTAAATGCCTTAAAAAAGGCTAATTTGTAAAATTTGTGTGTTCAAGTATAAAATAATGTGTCAAGGCCATGTAAAGAATAAATTGAATTTATTCAAGCCATGTAATAGGTCCAAGGTGGTCAAAGAAATGAAAAAATGCAAAACTTGTAATGTTGTCAAAATTGTCAAATATGTCAAAAGAGCAAAAAAAATAGGAATATAAAAAGACAGTGGGAATTTGAAGGGATAGGCCGGTGGAAGCAGTTGAAGAGGTAGTTATTGGAAGGAAAACCTATATAAACACATTTTTAGGGGTGAGCATGAGAGGGGCTTTGTATTCTTGAAGAGAATTTTTGTCAATAAAGCATCGTGTTCTGCAAAATCTGAGTTTCTTCTTGTATTCAGTTTGTACAATTTTCTTTTTGGCTTAGTTCTTGATTTGAATTCAATCTAAAGAGTCTACATTCTTTTGGTAGTAGGTTAAGGACATTTTATCAAGAAATGATGCTGTGAGAGTAAAATTTTAAGGTCTCGGTCTAAACCACCCTAAACAGGGGTTTTGAGAGTCATTTGAGGTTTCTAACCTCCATCCTAGCGATGTAGACCTTGTAGAATGGTGGGATGGACTAGTTAAGTTTATATTTTGTGTGTGTAAAGTGTGGTGTGTGTTCAGATGCAAGATGATGGAGGATACTGAGTTTTAAGTGTTGCCCTAGGTACATAAAATACAAAGTTTCCTGCATGCAAAAGGATGATTTCAAGTTGGAAAATGATGAGAGAACGTATTGGAAGGCTAGAGATTGACTCCTAAGGCATACACAAACCTAGTGTGACATATTTAAGGAGGTATCAAGAGTATTGGAGGTTTGGAACATTCATGATTTCCTATAAACCCTCATTCTTTTACATGGTAAAGGCCTATATTCAAGGGTTGAGTGGTATGATGCTTTGTTGAGTTGTTTAGCCCTTAAAAATGATTGAATCTCAAGTTATGAGAAATGACAAATGACTACTTGAATTTTTTGAGTGACTAGGAGTTGATTTGATAGTAGCCACTTTGTAAGTGTGACCTAAATGTGGTTGGTAGCAGCGTTTTAGTCTAGTTTTCTGATGTTTGTTCCAAAACAAGCACTATTTCCCTTGAAGTATGTTAATATTGAGAAAAATGGGTCTCAGAGTATGTAATGAGTTTAATAAGATGTTTTGTGGTTGAAAAGGAAATACGCGATTTGAAGGTTTTATTACCTACTAGAGTAATGAAGGCTAGGTTACTAAAAATAGAGAATTTGATGAAATTAGTGGAAGAATGATTATATTGTGTACCAGCCTAAATAATGATGTTGCAGATATATCAAAGGTTAGATAAAGGTGTAGATGTAAATATTTCAAGTTTGATGTTTCATGGTGAAGGATAGTGCCTTGGTGAGTAAAAAGAATTAAGTTGGGTGAATTCTGAGTAAACATAGGTATGGTTGATTGTTCTTGTTTTGTATCTGCCAAAATAATTACCGTAAAGATGTATGGAGGTTTGGTAATTGGTTTTGTAGCAAGTAAGCATAATGTGTTGCCTTGGACAATGGGTGTATTGGTGAATGTTGAAGAAATTTCTTTATTTAGGGTTACTAATTGGGTTGTTGTTTGGATTAGTCATTTTTGCTGATGAATAAGTTGTTTCGAAATTTGATAAAGGTGTGAGGTATTGTTGAAGTGGTTTGGCTTGTTGATTCCTTGAGGTTTTCAAATGAAACAATATGGGTTTGATGAATAAATGAAGCAATTTTAGTTGCTTGTTCAATTTGATCTTCTCCAATAAGGTTTGGGTTAGATGTACTCTAATGATTGAGTGTTTTGATATGATGCTCTACATCACTATCCTTTCCTCTAGTCTTTTGCACCATTGGGAAAATTGGAAGAGGATTCGGTGCATCCCATACTACACCGTGGGTTCGTCCTCAACCCCACAAGGCCAAGTATACAGTCTAACAACTAGGAAGGGGATTAGGTGCATCCCTTACTACACTGTAGGTCCATCCACCATCCCAAGGTCACCAAGTACACATATGAGTACACGGATATAGAGATGAACTTGTGGCCTGCTTAGAAGGCTTGAATAGCTAATTCTAATTAGAACTGGTTTATACACAAGTTGGCAGGAACATGTTCTAATACCACTTGTAACGTCCCCTTTTTGGGATAACCTTAAATCTTCCCTAATTTATCAATTTCAAGTGATCACCTTGGTTTTGGGGATGTTTGTAGTGCAAGTAGGCCCCTGTTTAGACCTACAAATATGTTAGTAGACATTTATAAATAAAGACAACATCATTTAATAAATATATTGAATCTTCTTTGGATTTTCCTAATTCATCCTTCCTTGTGTATGATAGTCTGATAGGGTGCCCAAGAGTACACCCCTCTTGGCCCCATGTGGCCCTTGCCATCCATATGAGGTGGCGTGCCTAGTGTTCTACTACTTCTCCCCTATACCAAAACCATCAATGCTCAATCATATTGAGAGGTTGAGGATGCAACTACAGTAGGGTGTCTTGGATAGTCATTTCCTCTAAGCCTAAGAGTAGTACACCCCTCTTGGCCCATGTGGTCCTTGCAATCTAGATGGGTGGTATACTTAGAGGGTGACCTACATGTTGTTTCTCCTTTAGTAGGCCCTCAATCTCTCCTATCATGGCTAATTGTTTATAGTTAAAAAAGATGAATATCAATTCCTAATGTAAGCACAAATCAATGACATAATATTGATATTATTCCCTAATATAAATATATAGGTTCTGATATTGGCCATTAAATCAATAGTTTATTGCATGTTAAATTGATTAAGAAAAACCTATTATTTATACTCAACAATAAATGCTAACTCAAAACTATCTTGATGCACAACCTATTATTATCCTGACCAACACACATTGGTTTCTTTGCAATTTATTGTATACACCATAATTGAATGAATAAATTATTTATTTGCAGACTGAAATAGATTTATCTAATATTATGTGTAGACTTTAATCATGACTATTATATATATAGGGAGGTGACTAACAAAATAATAAATAAACCCATTCACCCAAGCTAAAAGACGTCTCTTTTCAAAGAGACATAATCATCCATCTCAAGGGATGACACATAAATAAGAAGTGAGATAAATAGGGAAGACATCGTGTAGAATAGGAGAAAGAAACAAGAGAGGAAATCCAAACACAAAAATGGAGATGTACAGGTGCAAAATTGATGGAAGAAAAGGAAAGAAGATGAGACTAAGAGAATAAATAAAATCAAGAAGATACAAGCAAATTGATGGATTGGAAGAGGGGAATGGAGGTGAATAAGAAGAATAAGGGAATAAATCAGGATACCTACTGTAAGTAAATGTTGTTGCTGCAAAACATTATGGGAGAATAAAAAGGTTACAATAGATCACACCAGAATAGTAATATATTTAGAAAATGATAATTGTTAAATACAGAATAAATTTAGATGATGGGAAAATGTATTAAGAATATAAATGATAGTTAATAATTGGTATATATATATATATTATGATTCATAAAAAATACAAACCCAAAGTGAACCCCCCTTCGAGTGAACCCTCTTACATGATGGGTCCCACATTTTTCACGTTGCCCAAATTGAAAACAAAAGAAAATTTTGAAAAAAGGGGGGTTCGCTTGAAGCCCCCTTTGAGAAAACCCCCCTTTGTTGAAAGGCCAAGGGGGGTTTGTTCGAAGGGGGGTTTGAGAAAACCCCCCCTTTTCCCCCTTCTCCTCTGGCACCAAATTTTTGCAAAATTTTTCCCTTCAAAGCTTGAGGTGAGGATGAAAATGGAGGAGACTTCATAGACCCAACTAGGTGATGGTAGTCCTTGGAATGAGCTATCCATTGAATATAATTTTACTATGTTTTGGTTTTATTATGTATTTGTTTTTTAGTTTGATTAAACACAGGTTTTCATAGAAAATCAAGCTCTCTATTCTACAGATGTGGAAAAATAATAAATTATCAAAATAAAATTTTGAAAATTATGTTCGGGCTAGGTATTGATATCCTAGATCTAGTTAAAAAAAAAAGAATTTCGATACTTACAAAAAAGTTATGTTGTATACGGTTTTCCTATGTTTGAATTGTAATTGGTTTGACTTCAAAACTTGATTAAGGAAAATATATTTAATAAGACACTATGAAACCAAATGAACTTGTTAGATATCATAGTTGCAATTCTAAATTTGAAAAAAATAGAATTTTATCCTTCATAGAAAAAAATTATGTTGTATACGGTGAGCATCACTCCTTAAAAATGCTGTTTACTGATAAAAAATAGTTTTCGAAGGAGATGGAAAAAGAAATGCGATCTGATTCAAAAATATTTTTAAAAAATATATTTAGAATCTATAGACAAAATGTCACAAATCACTAGTTTGCATCATCTTTAAATTCTTCATGGTTTAGCCACTATAGGTGTCCGAAAGTGAAGATTTAGTTAAAAAAATTCACTTTAGCGTCCAGTTTGGCCAAAAATTGTAAACCAGTACTGTGGGATCACCCACTACTTGAATCTGCATGATCATTCTCATTTTCATCAAGTTGCAAAGGCTACAAGTGGAAATCAAGGAAACAAAAGGCAATTATCAATGTCTTCCCCCAATTTAGTGCTATTCCAAATTAGGATTCAAAATATGGAGCTAACTACTTTATAAGCAATTTCGTATCATTTTTGTAGACATCAGTATTGAGAAAGAGACAATTGTTGAAAATTGGAAGGAAATAAATATACTTAAATATTATGTGTGGCATATTGACTATGTAACTGATGAAGAGGTCAATCAAGAAGAGGTGAAGGAAATAAAGATGGAAAGAAATATAAGAAATACAACAGAATTGAATGAATGGAAGTTCTTTCCAATAGTGGCATAATGTGATGGTTGAGTTGTTGTGTTGTTATTCTTTCCATCAAAGTTCAAACCCCATTGGGGTGTAATTGTCAACTAATAATTTATATTGGGGATGAGGTCCCCTGTTTGTGACCTCACTGGTTCATAGCTCCAGGTCAAAAACATTTACCCCTAAAAAATAAAAATGAATGGGAGTTCTTATCACAACTAGGTCTTGGTACTAGTAGAAATATTAATTCCCTTGATATGCTTGGAAGACATGATTTTGAAAATTGCAACAAGTGGAATGAGCATACAATACCTCAAGCTTTAGATGAAATTCCAGAGCATTTTTCGCAAGAACAAACAAGGTGTACCAACATGATGGCCAAACACCATTTGAGTTTAATGACCTCCCATATCCACTCTCTCCCAAACCAAAACTCACTCTTACAATTCTTTTGGACCATTTTAGTGCTGGTGCATTCTATAAACCCTTGCACATGATCATATAAGGCACAATGGGAAAAGGGAAATCCTATCTTATACATTGAATTAAACACTCCCTTTCCAATTTAGTATCACAACAACATAGCCCACTCCTTGTTGTTGCTCCTAGAGGAATCACAACATTCAACATACATGCCTTGACTATACATTTAGCTCTGAAGATTCTAGTAAAGGAAATGCAACCATTGAAGGCTCAATCACTTGCAATGTTTCAACAAAACATGAGACACATAAAATACCTCCTAATTGATGAGATGAGCTTTATAGGCCCAAAATTACTCTTGAAAATTGATACTAGGCTATGTGAGGCTTTCCCCCACCAACAACACTTGTGCTTTAGTGGAACATCTGTAACACCCCTCCGTTTTGGCTCTTTGATCGACATTGTTCTTCCCTGTTATGATTGTGTCTGATTATGCTTTGACTTTGGAACTAGGTTGCTTTTGATTGCAATTGTTATACAATGTGGATGTTATATTTTGATGTGATGTTATCCTGATGTTACCTTTATGGCATGTTTTGGATTAACTTAGAAGATATTTTATTTAACGATGTTTTATGTTGTTGATCATGTTATTGATGTTAGGTGCGTCAGTTAGTGGTATTGTATTGGTGAAGGGGATGAGATTGTATCACTCGCTTGCGAGTGCCCTACAATTCTGAGATTTCCTCTTCACGGTGTGCTTGATCATATTATATATATATTTTGCACGTTCGACATGCTCTTTGTTGTAGGTTGACAGGTACATGACATCGACTCCACCTAGTTTCACAGGTTTGAGCGTGTCCAATTACCAACGGTAATCGATTGGGAGATAGTAGCTAGGTTTTCCGTGCCAAGTCGTCACCCTGGTTATAGTGTGTTGTCGGGTTGTCGTCGGGGTTAGTTGTATTAATTTGGCCAATCTCCCCTTGAGTATTTATTTAATTTCAAGTTTAAAGTTTATTAAATGGCTTGCATAGTTTAATTAATGATTAAATCTATGTTTAGTTGCAATGTTGAAATGTGATTTATTTTATTGATTTATTTGATTTAAATTAATAAAATTAGATTGGGTTATTAAGTGATTTGATTATTGGCGATTTATTTAAATAAATGAGCTATTTTGAATCTTTTGAATATTTGGATTCAAATTACAAAGAAAAATGGAAATCACATTTGAGATTTGATTTAAATGGAATTATGAATTTTGCATGAGATTTATTTATTTGAAATTAAAAGTGTTTTTAAAATTTTAAAAATGGAAGTCTTTTATGATTTAAAAATTAGTTAGTGGGCATCTTAGGGTTTGGCCAAAATTTGGGGGAAATCCTTATGAAAGGAGTTGAGATTTCATCTTGGTTAAAAAAAAGAATGCTTGGTTTGATTTTGGTGGAGAGGCTTGGAGGAGGCTAAGATTGTGGAGTTGAAAGAGTGCTTGGAAATCTCCATTGTGGAAGCTTGCAAATTTTGGAGAAAACACAAGGTTCCATCATTTCTCCCTTCTTCTTCTTGCTCATTTTGAATGATTGAAAATATAGTTTTAGATTCAATGAAAATTCATGGAAAAGCTTTCAAATTTGCAAAATTGTAGATAGATTTGGAAATAGAAACCAAAAAAGAAATTTACACCAAGAAATAGAAACAAAATCAAAGAAAACTCTATTTTAGAACTAGATTTTGAAAACCCATTTTGTTGTTTTTGAAAATAAGTTCTATTCTTCAAATGGGTTTGGATTATTTTCTCAATTTGAGTTTGAAATCTAAATCTGGGTATATGTATATTTATTATATTTGAAAAATTGGATTGTGGGATAAACCCAGAAAATACCCTGTATTTTCGCCATGTATGGACACAGAGATTTTATTTAAAAAAAAATTGTTTGGTTGTCGTGGGGTGGGAGGTCAAACCCCACCACCACCACACAGGCCATGGCCAAAGGGCCACGAACTTTGTGAGGAACACATAGACCACGACTGGAACGACCACGGGCTGTGTGAAGCCCACACAGGCCGCGACTGGAATGGCCACGGACTGTGTGGAGCTCACACAAGCTGTGCGGCCAGTTAGGGCATCATGGGATTTCCAACGAATACCTCAGATTTCGTTTTATTGTATTTTATTTTATATGTAACTTTTGATATTTATTATTTAATATTATATTAATATTAATATATAATATATTATATATTATATATATAATATTAATATAATATTTAAATAAAATTTATTTAGTATTATTAATTAATGGCTCTATGATGACATAACTTTAACGGATTCAAAATAAATGTTTTAATATATATTAAATGATTTGTTCTAGAATTAATGGTAAACTTAGATTAAGTAAATTGTTTTAAATGTTAGTTGAATGACTTCATTATTTAAGTGTCGTGATTATGGTTATTGTTGAGAAATTTGAATAAAGAAATGATTTATTTTGCGAAGGAAAAATTAGTTATTTTAAATGGAATTGTCACTTTAGTAAACAACGATATTTAAAGAGTTTATTTTAAACCCTATCCTTAATCGAACAAACAAAATAGAAAATATTAAATTTAATTCCTTAATGATGCCAAGTGAATATTAGATAATTCAATGATTATTTAAAAGTTGGTTTTATAATCGAATACCTTTATTTAGAAATTCCATTTTGATTATTACGGATAATCAGGAAATCTTTAAATATAAAATAATGTTTGGAGGCACATGTTTAAAGGATGTTTAATATTTAAAATAGGAACTTGAAATGTTCATTCCATTTGTATAGACAAAATGAGATTGATGTATGATCTAACGTTTTATTTAAAATATTGATTTTGATTAATTATAGATTGATCAAGTAGAGTTGTATTATTGGTTTAAATTCTTTAATGTCGGAAAGATGATTTAAGTATATACTATTTAGTATAATTGATTGGAATATATTGTGTTCAAGAAGAGATGAGATTTAGTTGGTTTATTTAATGTTGAGTTGAGATTAAGACTGAATTATGTGATCTAAATGATTATTTACTAAAAGTTTAACTTATAGAATACATTGGAAAAACTTAGAGATAACAAATGATTCATTTTAATCAAAGGAGTTTATTAAATAAAAATATTCGGTTCATGCAAATAATAGTTAAACTTTGAAGTAATGAATGATTTAATGAATCATGTGAGATTGAGTTGTTGATTTATTGCTAAGTTGAGATGAAGAGTAATTTTATTTAATCTAAATGTTTTATAAATCAAGTGGGTTTACTTACAGTATATGACTGTGAGACGTAGAGTTACTGATTGGTTTAATTCCAATTCGATGATGATATTTATTAAAATGTCTTGATTTTGGAATATGGTTGTGAAATTTAGAGTAAATGATCTGTTCTTTGTATATTTCTATGTCATGAAAAGAGATGGGTTCAATTGATTGGATAAATGCAAGTAATAGAAACTATGTTTTATTGGATTTAGGAAATTCGAACAATAGTTTATTTATCTGTCTAAAATGCTTGTAGTGTTATAATGTTCGTCCTCGATGTTGTGGGATTAGAGTGAATGTTTTGAAAGTCTTCCAGATAGAGGTTCATTTATTAGTATCGGTTGTGGTTCATGAGTCAACCTTTGATGTGTTGTGAAAAACGTGCATAGTTGCACCATATTATTTCACTCGGTTCTCACGAACATGGATGATTTGTGCCTCCTTGGGATTAGGAGAGGGTTTTGTAATATGTGTCTCCTTTGGATGGAGTGTTTTTTTGTATTTGGTTTCCTCCAGTGTTTGGAGTGGGTTTTGTACCTTGTTTTCTTCCAGTGTTGGAGAGGGTCTTAATCTTGATGCCTCCAGTGTTGGAGTGAGTTCTTGATTTGTTACCTCCTTGAAATGGAGAGGTCGTATTTATCTGGTTACCTATTGTGGTTTTCACTGTGTGTGTTGTCTTAGAGGAGTGGCTTGCAATGGGGGCCGACGCACAAAGTGGTGTCAGGGATAACCCTTTGCAAGTTGGGTAATTCAGTGATAATTAAATAAACTTTTAGAAGCTTAGGTCGCATCAAACATTAAACAAGATTAATTATGCCTCGCTCATGGACCAAAGGGCTTGTTTTAGACTTGGGATGAGACGAGAAGGCCTGGAATGGCAAGATCATCTATCTCATCTTCACAAGAGGTATTTGATTCTGCATGAGTGAGCATGGGTGCCAGGATTTTAGTAGAGGCCACCAGGATAACCCAAGGTGGGGGCCGGAGCCTAGGAAGATTCCCAGAGGATATCCCTTGATGAGCTATGCAATGACACTCTTCCTAAGTCAACAGTTTGTACTTGATCTTTGTGACACTCTCGATCTATTATATGTCTGGAAGCAATGTGACCTATATCAGTGATGTGTGATTCATACTAGAGTTGTTGGTTTGACCCTTCAGTTCATGTGATGTGGTACTTGTATTTATTTCGTATCAGTTTTGCGTAGCCTGTGTCTAGTGGTAGATGGTCTTGTGTAGGAATTCCTTGTTACTATCTCCTAGCACGGAGGGAGTGGAACCTTTTGGATTCCAGGTGGTCAAGTGGCGTGCTTCTTAATCCGTTGGTTCTACTCCTTGTTCGTGTGGTCATGGTTTCTTGTTGGAGAGCTCGTGGGATGCAGTGTCTTCTCACGCTTCATTCTTTCAGTTGATCTTGTATTTTATTACCCCTCAATTGTTATCGAGGTGGAACTTGTAATATGTAATCATACTTGTTGGATTCACCTCATTCAGGGAATGAGTATTGTAATCATGTTGTAAATTATATTATTGGAAACAAGTGGTATCTCTTATTCTTGGATGCAAACTATAATGAATAGAATGTATGTGAACTTTACTTGTTAAGTAATTATATGATATGGTTTTATTTCATGTTCCGTGTTTGTTTTAAGTAACACAGTCTGGCAACCTTAGGGGATTGGTTGGCAATGGTTAGTGAACTTATTTGTTAATTGTTCTTATAAAAAAAAAAATTAGTTCGTTTGTTTAGTAAATTGCAACTTTCCCTAGGGTTGCGTGGCTGGGTGTTACACATGGTATCAGAGCCCGCGATAAAACACTGGGCACTCTAGGATTATGTTGGACCCATTATGTCGTAAGCTGTGTAGGTTTATACCTTGGGCACTATGAGCCCATTGTATTGACCTAGCTGTTTTACTCTTTCGGGTTGTTTTCCTTTTTGGGTTGATTTCTCTTGTTTGCCAGAAGTTGTCATTAGGAGGTGTAGGTCCAATGGTGCAGGAAACCAGTGGAAAGGATAGGATGCTCGGTGTAGTATGCAATGCACTGATATCCTTTCTACTGGAAGAATGCATTACAGATGATTGTGTGGTGTGTGAGTTTGGGGTGTTGTGTGTGGTGGATGACAATCAGTTTTGTTAATTGTTGCCACCCTTGCATGTCTTTGATGAATGCTTTGTGAGGGTTGGTTAGGCCCACGAGCTTACCAAGAAGTGTGTTTTGTTTGGTTTCCTTTTGTTGCATGGATCTTTCGTTGTGTAAAGGGTTGTGACCCTTGAGTGGTTCTTGAGTGTGGTTGTAGTGTGTTTCTTGGGTGTGTTCCAAGTGCTTGTGGGGGTGAGATAGTCATAGGACCTCTTGCTTTGAGTGCCTTAGTATGGCGTTTTAGAGGGTGGAATTTTCCAACCTTGTCTTGAGTTGTGGAGGAATGACGTTCATGTTTTTGAAAGCTCTATTTGACCTTGAGGGTATCAAGGAATCCCTTGGGTGTATATTCTATTTTGGAGTTTTGTTGTTTCCTTCTCCATGCAAGTATCAGATGCATGTTTTCTTGTGCTTTACCTCTTTGTGCAAGTGATTGCTTGATTGACCCTTATGTGGTGTTGGAGTTGTTTTTGCATGTTATATTGAATAGAGAATTATGAAATATGATAATAGGAAGTGAATGAATATGTTGTTAATTATAGAGATTTGTGCATGCTCTCATGTGGTTGATACATTGTGTGAAAGTGCGTGTGTGATGATGAAACCATGATTACATTCGTGCCCATGCTAGAACTATAAATATCTTGTCTTCTCTCTTTTCTATTGGGTTAACGAAGATACCTGTACTTAAGTGTGTGGGGTATTGACACGCAGGGTATGTTGTATCTTATGAGAAAATGTTTATGTATTCATGAAGGTTTGTTTTAGTAGAATCGAACCTTGGGTAAAGGACCTAAGTCCCCAAGTTGCATTCATAATTATGAAAAAGGTATAGTATGAATAGAAGAAAATCATTTTGCAGTAAGTAAAGTTTAGAGAAAGGGAATTAGTGAAACAATTGCATGATAAAGATAATTGCATAATAGGTGCATCTTGTTGGTGTGGCCTGTAGTCCCCAACATTATTGTTGAGTCTTAAGAAATCATATAGATGTTAAATTATTGTACCTAGATTCAAAAATGCAAAAGTTAGATGAACGTTGAAATGATAATGTTGCACACCTTGCCTTGAGTAAACGTTGAAATGATATTATATTAGGTGTGGCTTTATGATGATTCTTGATGATGTGTATTGGTACATAGGGCACTATGTATGTTAATCTATGGTTATGTGATTTGGAGATTTGGTGGTGGGATGCTTCACCATGTGGATTGTATAGGTTGATAGTGTGCTTGGTTGTGTTGTGAATAGCACGGGTTGTTATTTTATAATGAGCTATGGAGTGATTCAGTTTTTGAACCATTAATCATGTGTGAGTATTTTAATGAGCTTGAACTAGGGGTATTTGTAGGCTTCCAGGAGTAACCCTGACCCTAGGGGGGGAGGCTGTAACACCCCTCCGTTTTGGCTCTTTGATCGGCATTGTTCTTCCGTGTTATGATTGTGTCTGATTATACTTTGACTTTGGAACTAGGTTGCTTTTGATTGCAATTGTTATACAATGTGGATGTTATATTTTGATGTGATGTTATCCTGATGTTACCTTTATGGCATGTTTTGGAATAACTTAGAAGATATTTGATTTAACGATGTCTTATGTTGTTGATCATGTTATTGATGTTAGGTGCGTCAGTTAGTGGTATTGTATTGGTGAAGGGGACGAGATTGTATCACTCACTTGCGAGTGCCCTACAATTCTGAGATTTCCTCTTCACGGTGTGTTTGATCATATTATATATATATTTTGCATGTTCGACATGCTCTTTGTTGCAGGTTGACAGGTACATGACATCGACTCCACCTGGTTTCACAGGTTTGAGCGTGTCCAATTACCAACAATAATCGATTGGGAGATAGTAGCTAGGTTTTCCATGCCAAGTCGTCACCCTGGTCATAGCGTGTTGTCGGGTTGTTGTCAGGGTTAGTTGTGTTAATTTGGCCAATCTCCCCTTGAGTATTTATTTAATTTCAAGTTTAAAGTTTATTAAATGGCTCACGTAGTTTAATTAATGATTAAATTTGTGTTTAGTTGCAATGTTGAAATGTGATTTATTTTATTGATTTATTTGATTTAAATTAATAAAATTAGATTGGGTTATTAAGTGATTTGATTATTGGCGATTTATTTAAATAAATGAGCTATTTTGAATCTTTTGAATATTTGGATTCAAATTACAAAGGAAAATGGAAATCACATTTGAGATTTGATTTAAATGGAATTATGAATTTTGCATGAGATTTATTTATTTGAAATTAAAAGTGTTTTTAAAATTTTAAAAATGGAAGTCTTTTATGATTCAAAAATTAGTTAGTGGGCATCTTAGGGTTTGGCCAAAATTTGGGGGAAATCCTTATGAAAGGAGTTGAGATTTCATCTTGGTTAAAAAAAAGAATGCTTGGTTTGATTTTGGTGGAGAGGCTTGGAGGAGGCTAAGATTGTGGAGTTGAAAGAGTGCTTGGAAATCTTCATTGTGGAAGATTGCAAATTTTGGAGAAAACACAAGGTTCCATCATTTCTCCCTTCTTCTTCTTGCTCATTTTGAATGATTGAAAATATAGTTTTAGATTCAATGAAAATTCATGGAAAAGCTTTCAAATTTGCAAAATTGTAGATAGATTTGGAAATAGAAACCAAACAAGAAATTTACACCAAGAAATAGAAATAAAATCAAAGAAAACTCTATTTTAGAACTAGATTTTGAAAACCCATTTTGTTGTTTTTGAAAATAAGTTCTATTCTTCAAATGGGTTTGGATTATTTTCTCAATTTGAGTTTGAAATCTATATCTGGGTATATGTATATTTATTATATTTGAAAAATTGGATTGTGGGATAAACCCAGAAAATACCCTGTATTTTCGCCATGTATGGACACAGGGATTTTATTTAAAAAAAAATAAAAAATAAAAAGAAATTGTTTGGTTGTCGTGGGGTGGGAGGTCAAACCCCACCGCCACCACACAAGCCACAGCCGAAGGGCCACAGACTGTGTGAGGAACACACAGACCGAGACCGGAATGGCCACAGGCTATGTGAAGCCCACACAGGCCGCGGTCGTAAGGCCATGGACTGTGTGAAGCCCACATAGGCCGCGGTCAGAATGGCCACGGACTGTGTGGAGCTCACACAGGCCGCGCGACCAGTTAGGGCATCGTGGGATTTCCAACGAATTCCTCAGATTTCGTTTAATTGTATTTTATTTTATATGTAACTTTTGATATTTATTATTTAATATTATATTAATATTAATATATAATATATAATATATTATATATATAATATTAATATAATATTTAAATAAAATTTATTTAGTATTATTAATTAATGGCTCTATGATGACATAACTTTAACGGATTCAAAATAAATTTTTTAATATATATTAAATGATTTGTTCTGGAATTAATGGTAAACTTAGATTAAGTAAATTTTTTTAAACATTAGTTGAATGACTTCATTATTTAAGTGTCATGATTATGGTTATTGTTGAGAAATTTGAATAAAGAAATGATTTATTTTGCGAAGGAAAAATTAGTTATTTTAAATGGAATTGTCACTTTAGTAAACAACGATATTTAAATAGTTTATTTTAAACCCTATCCTTAATCGAACAAACGGAATAGAAAATATTAAATTTAATTCCTTAATGATGCCAAATGAATATTAGATAATTCAATGATTATTTAAAAGTTGGTTTTATAATTGAATACCTTTATTTAGAAATTCCATTTTGATTATTACGGATAATCAGGAAATCTTTAAATATAAAATAATGTTTGGAGGCACATGTTTAAAGGATGTTTAATATTTAAAATAGGAACTTGAAATGTTCATTCCATTTGTATAGACGAAATGAGATTGATGTATGATCTAACGTTTTATTTAAAATATTGATTTTGATTAATTATAGATTGATCAAGTAGAGTTGTATTATTGGTTTAAATTGTTTAATGTCGACAAGATAATTTAAGTATATACTATTTAGTATAATTGATTGGAATATATTGTGTTCAAGAAGAGATGAGATTTAGTTGGTTTATTTAATGCTAAGTTGAGATTAAGATTGAATTATGTGATCTAAATGATTATTTACTAAAAGTTTAATTTTTAGAATACATTGGCAAAACTTAGAGATAACGAATGATTCATTTTAATCAGAGGAGTTTATTAAATAAAAATATTTGGTTCATGCAAGTAATAGTTAAACTTTGAAGTAAAGAATGATTTAATGAATCATGTGAGATTGAGTTGTTGATTTATTGCTAAGTTGAGATGAAGAGTAATTTTATTTAATCTAAATGTTTTATAAATCAAGTGGGTTTACTTACAATATATGACTGTGAGACGTAGAGTTACTGATTGGTTTAATTCCAATTCGATGATGATATTTATTAAAATTTCTTGATTCTGGAATATGGCTGTGAAATTTAGAGTAAATGATCTGTTCTTTTTATATTTCTATGTCGTGAAAAGAGATGGGTTCAATTGATTGGATAAATGCAAGTAATAGAAACTGTGTTTGACTGGATTTAGGAAATCCGAACAGTAGTTTATTTATCTGTCTGAAATGCTTGTAGTGTTATAATGTTCGTCCTCGATGTTGTGGGATTAGAGTGAATGTTTTGAAAGTCTTCCAGATAGAGGTTCATTTATTGGTATCAGTTGTGGTTCATGAGTCAACCTTTGATGTGTTGTGGAAAACGTGCATAGTTGCACCATATTATTTCACCCGGTTCTCACGAACGGGGATGATTTGTGCCTCCTTGGGATTAGGAGAGGGTTTTGTAATATGTGTCTCCTTTGGATGGAGTGTTTTTTTGTATTTGGTTTCCTCCAGTATTTGGAGTGGGTTTTGTACCTTGTTTTCTTCTAGTGTTGGAGAGGGTCTTGATCTTGATGCCTCCAGTGTTGGAGTGAGTTCTTGATTTGTTACCTCCTTGAAATGGAGAGGTCATATTTATCTGGTTACCTATTGTGGTTTTCACCGTGTGTGTTGTCTTAGAGGAGTGGCTTGCAATGGGGGCCGACGCACAATGTGGTGCAGGGATAACCCTTTGCAAGTTGGGTAATTCAGTGATAATTAAATAAACTTTTAGAAGCTTAGGTTGCATCAAACATTAAAAAAGATTAATTATGCCTCGCTCATGGACCCAAGGGCTTGTTTTAGACTTGGGATGAGACGAGAAGGCCTGGAATGGCAAGATCATCTATCTCGTCTTCATGAGAGGTATTTGATTCTGCATGAGTGAGCATGGGTGCCAAGATTTCAGTAGAGGCCACCAGGATAACCCAAGGTGGGGGCCGGAGCCTAGGAAGATTCCCAAAGGATATCCCTTAATGAGCTATGCGATGACACTCTTCTTATGTCAATAGTTTGTACTTGATCTTTGTGAAACTCTCGATCTATTATATGTCTAGAAGCAATGTGACCTATATCAGTGACGTGTGAGTCATACTAGAGTTGTTGGTTTGACCCTTCAGTTCATGTGATGTGGTACTTGTATTTATTTCATATCAGTTTTGTGTAGCCTATGTCTAGTGGTAGATGGTCTTGTGTAGGAATTCCTTGTTACTATCTCCTAGCACGGAGGGAATGGAACCTTTTGGATTCCACGTGGTTGGGTGGCATGCTTCTTAATCCGTTGGTTCTTCTCCTTGTTCGTGTGGTCGTGGTTTCCTGTTGGAGAGCTCGTGGGATGTAGTGGCTTCTCACGCTTCATTCTTTCAGTTGATCTTGTATTTTATCACCCCTCAATTGTTATCGAGGTGGAATTTGTAATATGTAATCATACTTGTTGGATTCACCTCATTCGAGGAATGAGTATTGTAATCATGTTGTAAATTATATTATTGGAAACAAGTGGTATCTCTTATTCTTGGATGTAAACTATTATGAATAGAATGTATGTGAACTTTACTTGTTAAGTAATTATATGATATGGTTTTATTTCATGTTCCATGTTTGGTTTAAGTAACACAGTATGGCAACCTTAGGGGATTGGTTGGCAATGGTTAGTGAACTTATTTGTTAATTGTTCTTATAAAAAAAAAAATTAGTTCGTTTGTTTAGTAAATTGCAACTTTCCCTAGGGTTGCGTGGTAGGGCGTTACAACATCTATCATTCTTGTGGGAGAATTTGCACAACTACCCCCTGTTATGGAAAAACCTATCTACGCCTCCCACACAAATGTGAAATCTCTATGGGAACAATTCACTATGATTGTCACACTTGAAAAAATATTCCAACATGGGACATTCAAGCTCAAATTGAATTCCAAAGAACTCTAAAAAACATTTGTAATGTAGAACCAAATGAACAAGATTGGAAGCTACTAATGAATCACACAAACACAATGCTATCAAACAATGAAAACAAGTCTTTTTACCAAGCAATGCACCTATTTTTGACCAATGACTTAGTTGGAACCACAACAAAAAAATTCTACAGTTGTTAAACCTTCCTATTCCACGCAGTATTGCAATAAAATACACACAAAATCAAACAACGATAATGATGTTGACCAACTTCCCCATGAAATCCTATGTAGAGGCCAACACATCATGCTAACTACAAACCTATGGATTCAAGCAGGCCTTGTCAATGGGTCTCTTGGAGAGTTCTTAGATATTGTCTACACAAAATGCTCTAAACCACCAGATTTACTATTGTATGTAGTAGTGAAATTTGATACTTACAATGGCCCACCTTAGAACGTACATGCTCCAATGACTATTCTAATAAAACCTATATCTCTAGGTGCTCACAAACAGTTACCACTATGCATGGCATGAGAAATTAAAATACATAAATCCCAAGGATTAATAATCGAAAGAGTAACAATCAACATAGGTAAAAAAGAAACATAGGGCTTGAATTTTATAGCTATTATCTAGAGTTAAATCGATACACGAACTTAGGATAGACCCACCATTTTCCTTTGATCGATACTCAAGAATGAAGAATAATCCATACACAATTATGAGGAAAAAGGAAGAGTTCTGACTACATCTCTCATTATGATGAGTGCTAGTACACATACAAAAACACACCAATCTCTTAATAAACTGTATTTGTTTAATTTTATCCTTACCATATTCATATAATAATATTAAGTTGTTTCTATATTTACACCACATTTGAAATCACATGTAGGTGGATGTTCAACATTCGTATACTCTTCCATTGGTTGCTTCGATCTAGATACTGATATTTTTTTTGCACCCATAACAAAAAATTTCACCCTTTTCTCAAGTTTATAGTTTTCATAAAGTCGTCTTCACATTAGCAAATTGGGTTTCCTAACCTATTCTTTGATTGTGTAGGATAGTATAACAAAAAATGGAACAAAAATTATATGCCAGATCATCTAGTACCAACAAATGGAATTACCAAATACAAAAAATCAACAGAGTTGAAATAGTTGCAGAACTTTCATTCATTTTTCAATTCACAAGTATGTAATACAAACACACTATAATTTTGCATAGAACAATTAAAGCCACTGTAAATATTTCTTTATTTAGTATTAGGCTGTATATAAATTGATTCAAGTGTTTTAATTTTCTCTAGAGGTAGCTTCTTATGAGTATATACAACATTGTGATCTCCAAAATAAAATGGTAAGGATAGAGATCATGTTTTTCAGCAACTAACTTTCTTCCACAAAGATTTTCCTTCAAGTGGTCCTCTCTGCAAAGAATTTGTTTCTACAACTCATTTATCACAATTTTCTTTACAAGTCAAGAAGACATCCAGATGTGATTCAATCAAAAAAGATGAAATTGAACCTCATATAGCTCATGCTCACTAGCTTATTTCCTTACATTTGGAACAAAGACACGATATTTTTTCTTAGAAATAATTCATCTTTTTCACCACCATCCTCATCCTCATCCCCTTCTGCTTCATCTTCCTCTAATGACTACTGCACTATGTGTGAAAGAAGATTTCATGAGAAAAATAATGAAGTGTTGTACTACTATCTTAAATGCAATGAAGTGTTGTACTACTATCTTAAATGCAATTGAGCTCCTCAAGTAGTTGTACTTACAATATGTTTTGTCATCTATGGCCTAAAATTATTTCAGCATTCAACCCAAACATTGAGCGAATTGTATGTTTAATTCTTTATTGTGTTAAAGAGATGGTTATACAAACATTTTATTTTAGTAATGTTTATTTTTTCTGTGAGATTAAAGCTTTGTTTATTGTGGTACTGGTGTCTGCTTGTATCTCCAAATTTGTATTATGAAGATTTTAAAAAACTATATAGACAATATTGTACAAGTTTTAAACCACACTTCACTTCCATGCTTACTTCTATATATTTTCCTATCAATGTAACCCTTTCACCCCCTCTCATGCAAGTGCTAGTTGGGTTAGGATATGGGTTCATGATGTTGGATTGGGTTGGAATGGGTGAGGGTGGATTAGAATATATTAGATTGGATGGAGGGTAGATTATATGGTTAGAAATGGTAGAGGATTGATTGGAAGATGAAAGTTTGGGATTAATTTTGGATGAGGGTGGAAATTAGGATGATGGATTAAAAGTGGATTGGGGATTAGAAAAATATGACCTAAGGATCAAGATGGAGGATGGGATTAGATTTGGGGATCAAATGTCGAGACTTTAACATTATTTGATTTGATGAGGGATGATTCTCTATACTTAAGATAGAATAATATTCATATGTAATAGTTGATTGGATTTGATCTAGGATTTGATGACTATACTCAAGATAAACTTGCATTCTTAAGCAATTTTAGATTAAGGATGGGACCAACTTAAGGCTTTTATTTTTTATTGGAAGATTAGATTTGAAATGGATGATAGTGGATTAGGGATATGATCCTTGGGTGAAGGATTTTGATGATGATGAAGAGATTTTGGATATAAAGGAGATTAAGTCCCTAACCAAGTTTTGATGTTCAAAGGATGATTTTGATTAATGATTGGGGATCAAATTCTTTATTGAGATAGATAAATACATGATGGGTGATTGAATTTGGATGAGGGATAGATGGATTATAATAGGATTTGGTTGGAATTGGATTGGGTTAAGATGATGATGAAGGATGTGGATTAAGGATGATAATGGATAGAGGATAATTAGTACAAAAATGAATGATGACATTGGATTATAAGGAATTTTGATGTGGATTATGAAGGAATAGATGAATGGAGAATGATTAGGATACAAACTAGGACCTTGATTGATTAGGAAAATTAATTAGGATTAGGGTCCTAAATGATGGATTGGGGATGGATTAGAGATAGATTGGGGTGATTAGGATATTTGGGATGAGGTGTATTGGAGAATTGGGGATGATTAGGGAAATATGGAGGATTAAAAATATTAGGGGGATAATTAGGATGATTATGGATGATTAAGATGAAAATGAATGAATACGATGAGGGATAATTAGGATGTGAAAGGATGATGAGGATGAGTTTATAGATGATTAAGATGAGACAGGGATAACTAAAATGATTATGGATGATTAGGATGGGATTATTAGGATGAATAGGGATGAGAAGGGAGATAATTAGAATGATTATGAATGATTGGGATGATTAGAGATGAGACAATATGAATGGTTAAGATGGGGTAATGAGGATGAGATGCTTGATTTGAATATGATGTGGATAGCTTGACTTGTAGGACACCTAGACCTAAGAAAATAAAGACAAAATTTGTTTGTTTTTTTTGGAGTGTTTTTATTTATTGTCTTTTTTAATTTTTTTTTTGGCTTTTTATTTTTCTATTTTTTTTAGATTTTATGATTAATGATGAAAGAGCATAGGAAATAATGCAAAATATCAAATTTTAGGGCTCAATTTGGATAAGTATCTCACTTTTTGGTTTCAAGTGGGGAAGGTGATCAAAACATTCAAGAACATAAGACACATAAACAAGTCTAACTCAAGAGGGATTATCCTTGTACGCACAAGGCATCACAAGAAAAAAATGGTCAAAAAGTCTCAACTAGGCTTTACAAGATCAACTAGGGATATCCTTTATATACCACAAGAGTACGTGAGGTCTAATCCATAGATGAAAGCAAATATTGCTAAACACCTAGCATGAGAGGGTAACCCACTCTCCATATTCACTTCTCTAAGGCATAAAGTTCTTAGAGGCTTTCCTAGATTGGCAACATTTCACTTCAAAAAGAGGTGTCTTTCGATTCACCTCTTGCACTTTATACTCCGTTGGAACATGAGAGTTGAGGTTATCTACTAGGGTGATGAAATCCATAGGAAATCCCTATAAAAAAAGAAAACAAGGTCACTTATTTCTCATCCTTAAGATCACACGAGGGTGTGAGAGGAGAGCATATGTGAGTCTTGGGGATTAAAAGACATTTGTTTATTTTAGATTCCAAATCCAAATGTGAATGGTTAATTTTAGGCCTATTTTCAAATGTGAGGAAAACATGCAAAATAAAAATTTCTAATGCAAAAATGGTTAGTAAAAATGGATTCGTTATGATTTTTTTGATATATTTTTTTTTTTGCTAAAAATGATTTTGTGTGACCAAGTTATGAGCATTTGAAGTTAAAAAAATAAGGTTTGATTTTGATTGAGTGCACCTAATTTTTGGAGAAGAATCCAGAAAATTGATTTGCACCATAGTGAAGAGCTCCAAGCCAACTTTCCAACTCCTTTTGAATTTTAAAAATTTGATTTGTTATGCAAAAGTTACGCTTGTTTTTGTAAAGATACTCCTTTAAGGGTTGCAAAGGAAGGATGTAGGTTAGGAACTTAAGTGCCTAAGTTAGGCTTCCACATGATCGAAGGATGTAGATACCTATGCCCTAGCTACTAGGTCCCTAGTGCTTGATCACCCAGGTGATCAGGGGCTAGCAATAAGCATTGGGAGTTGCACAGTGACCCCACGTGACTAAATGCACACATAAACTATGACCAAGGGCTAAAGATTAGTGAAGCCTCTAGTCTATCATTTGACTAGGGGCTAAACAATTTTAAAATAAAATTTTTAAAAAGTGATAGAAAAGGCATGACAAGCGGATTTAAAAGGAAAATAAAAATTAATTTAAAAATAAATAAATTCAGAGCTTGGAATATGTATTTAATTTAAAATATTTTTTAAAAGGATTAAAAAAGGCCATGGGTATTACAAGCTTATGCCCATCTATGAGTCCACAGTCCTATGTATACATTGTAGGTGTATACTCATGACATGTATATATAAAAATATACACCAAAAAATATGTTGGAGGTATATATAGAAATATACACAGCAAGGGAATATATATACAATATTTCTATGCACATTCAAACCCTAAATCACCCAAGTATATACCCATAAATGATGGATATAATATGTGTATACATGCAAATAATAATATTGTGTATACCTTTGTAACAATGTTAATCATTATGTATATACTTGGATGTAATGAAAATTCCTTAGATTTGTGTATACGCCTTCACTGAAACCCCCAAAACACATATTCACTATATATGCATCTTCAAATTTGCAAAATTGGAGACACAAGTGCTCAAAAAATCATTAGTTGTATGGCTGTATAGATTTTCATACAATCGTATGGATTTTTGTATGATGGGCCCTAAGGGAGCCTAATTGCTTTTCAAAAATTGACTACAAAAATTGTAACAAATTTTATATCAAAATTTGTCTCTCAACCCTCTTGAGCACAATTGTGAGGCTATTTTTGCGATTTAGGGCTCTTATAAAAAGTTGACCTCCAAGACCCCCTTAGAAAAACCTTCACCTACAAGATCAAACTCACCAAAACTCACAAGGACAACCATTAGAAGTAAATATTCATGTCAGGTTCACCAAAATGTATTGCATGCAAATGATATAACTGAAATATTCATCAAATCTAATCTAAATCAAACCAATACATGCAAACCTTAGAATGATTAAGTGTAATATGCTAATAGATTGATAGCTTGGATGTGGTTGCTCAAGATTTCAACAACATGATCGTATGATAAAACAAGATTCAATAGAAATTTAAACAACATAATAGTAGAATAAGATTATATATTTAAATGGGATGAGAGGCCTCTCATTTATACAATTTCCATGAGAGAAATGAAGGGCCATGATGCATTGAGTCATGGATGACTAGGATTAGATGGGGATTAGGGTTCAAATCAAAGTTGTAGTCATGAGGGATAAGGTCAATGTTTAGGATTAGTGCAACATATTTATCTAAATGGATATGATTAAGAGGTGCAATATAAAATGAATGAATGAGATGGAAAATTAGTTTGAATTTTGGGAAGTGTCTAGGTTCAATGAATCTAGACAAGGTCTTAGTTAGACATGTGAGAGAGACAAGTTTAGATTATAAAATGAATGAATGAGATGGAAAATTAGTTTGAATTTTGGGAAGTGTCTAGGTTCAATGAATCTAGACAAGGTCTTAGTTAGACATGTGGGAGAGACATGTGAGAGAGAACAAGATAAAAGGATAGGATTAAATGGACAAGGATAGATGATAAAGGGGAATTAATTAATTAAACAAGATATTTATTTAATTAATGGGATCATGATGAAGGGAAAAATAAATAAAGAAATCGTAAATGTTTATTTAATTAAATAATTATGACAAAGAAGGGAAAGGATGGGAATAATTAAATAAGTAAAAAGTATTTTATGTGTCTACAATAGGGTTATAATTAGGGATAGGGTTAGTGTTAGATTTATGGTTAGAATTAGGATTATGATTTCAATTAGGTTTAGAATTAGCATTACTTTTATCTATATACACATCATTTTAGTGATTGGAAAATTCTTGTTTTAGTAATAATTTAGTAGATTTAGAGACAATAACATTAAAAATAAATAATGTTTTAATAATCATTTAATTTAGATATTGAAAGTAAATTTCTCATATAATATGTATTTTTTTAATTACCATAAATATTATGTGTAGATGCATAAATAAATACATAACAAATTAAATTAGCAAACCATAGTAGCACTAGATTTACATGGAGAAACCCTTTTGGGAAGAAACTCTACCAACAAAAGAGAAACATGTATTTTTTAATTTTTACAAATATAATTATAAATATATAACACACCTTAGTTTTCTTTCTAAATGTGTAATACATCTAATGGAAAATGAAAAATAGTGCATGCCCTACTTTTCTCTACTCTATTATGCTTTGTATTTGCTACTCTGTCTTGTTTGCTCTACTTTGATTTATTTTTCTCTACTCTATATGTCATTCTCTACTTTGTATATTCTATTCTACTTTGTATGCCTTTTTATCCTTTGCATGCTCTATTATGATCTACTCTACTTTACTTTGTATTCTCTACTCTAATTTTCTCTATATATTTTTCTCTATTCTATATGCCTTGCTTTTCTTTGTATGCTCTACTATATAGACCTTTATGATCTTCCATGCTCTGTACTCCCCATTCTATAGGTTATAATGAATCATTTTATATTGATTAAAATACATTTCAATGAAGTACATCACACCATTTATCTTAAAAAAATTATAGTATTTATTCTTTAGCTTTTCTTGAAGATTTCCAATTTTTATTCCTTTTATTATTTTCATAAGGGTCATATATGAATTGTGGCATTATTTTTTGATGCAAGAGCATCTGGGAGAATGAGAAATCAATGACAATAAGGTTGGAGAAAGAAATTGCAGGTTGCTCATGAAAGTTACGCAAGGAGTGCATAAAATCAGCTTGTGAAGAGAAGAGACTTGGACGTAGATAAAAGGGATTTTGTAGGTGTTCAAGGTAGCCATGAGAGCTGCACAATGAGGAGAAAAATAAGGTTTCAAAGGTTGAGTGAAGCCAAGAGGTTTGAAGACATGAGGACTTGAAGATTCATAGACAAGATGTGTTTAGAAAAGCTTGTAATTTTTTTTGAATTTTATGCAATGTTGAATCCTCCATAAACGTAATTAATTTTGAGGAAATTTCATATATGATTGTGTATGTTTGTAAGTTTGTGTTGTGTAGTAGAGATCCTCTTCACTAAATGGTATTAGAGAAGGAGATATTTGTTGAAAATTGAGGTGTTTATGTAGCTTAATACTTTGTAAAACTATTATACTTGTTGATCTAATTATGTATTCTTTGTTATAGATTATTTGTGGGTGACTATCTGATTAATTCATTTTATCATTTGTAGAATGAAGAAAGAAGTTGTAGAAGAATTAGAAAGGATATTAGAAGATACATAACATATATCGTGGAGAAACGCTTATGGGAAAAAATCCACTAAGAATCAATGTATTTTTTAATCTTTGAAGTAGATTACAATAATTCCAATCCTTGCTTGAGAATGCTTCTTTCTCCTTCACCAAATCTTCTTCACAACCTGCAATAAAAATGATAATAACTCTCTTCAACTTGCTTGAGATAAATAGGCATTAACCAACTTTGTAAACTCCAAAAGAGTTACAATTATAATGCTCAATCCCTATCTCCTAAAAGGTGCACCTATCTCTTGCAAGTAAAGTTATTTCGTGAAGATCAATGTCAAATCATCATCTTCATCCATTTGGGCGACCCAAACTGAAGTAGCAACTCAACCTTTATTTCATAAATATCTTCAAGGCTTTATCCTCAGAGTAGGCACCCAAGAGTGGGCCCACTTAACTTAGCCTTCTAAAATATCTTAGCATGCAAAGGAGTTAATTCCAAGAAGCCAACTTGGGCACCTAAGGTGGGTCCAAGTAATTTTCTATTAATTGAAACATCTCTCTTCACCATTTATACAAGAATGGTCATCCCCTGTTAATTGAAGTCACCTATTATTTGTCATGCAACTCAAGTCATTAGTCATGCATTCCAAGTTAATTGAAGTTGACTAACATTCAACTAAAACTAACTGAAGATAGCTGAACCATAATTGAACTGAACTAAACTAAATTGATTATGAACTGAACTGAATTGAACTTCATGCATGTAAACATCAAACCCTAACTCCTAGGATCTTTACATGCATTACAAAAGTGTTATCTCTTACTCCGAATAGGTAACTGAACTCAAGGTGAGTCCCACCTTCCATGTGGGTGCCCCATGTGCTCTTATTATTTAGGAACTCATCTTGAATTCTCTCACATGCTCCTATCATTTAGAATTAATTATAAATGTCAATTAACATGATTATTTCATCCAATATTAATCTCTTTCTAATCCTAGTGTTTGAGAACACTTTCCAAGGACTTAGGAGATACATGAAATAAATAATGTTTAGGATTTCAATTAAATGACATCCTATTCCCAACATTCTCCCACTTGCCATTATACATTGCAATTATTCTAAACAGGAATAATTATAAATCAAGTATAGAACTTAAGACCAATGGCCTTCCTGTACCAACTAATCAATCCATGCCAACTTCAAATGCAACCTACATAATCATGAAGCTCCAAGCAAATGATTGAAACCAAGAGGACTTATCTAAAGGAACTGGGTTCATAAGATAATTTGTAACGTTAATTAAAGTGCCGACTTTCTCAATTAATACCTTCCCACTCTCAACCATTTCTCGCACAAAGTGATACTTAACATCAACATGCTTTGTATGAGCATGATACATAGGATTTTTGGCTAAACACATAGTACTCTGACTATCACATTTAAGTTTAACTTACTTGCAATTAAAATCAATACCTTTCCCAAGACTTTGTATCCAAACTTCTTATTTGGAGGCATGTTAAACCGCCGAGTGTGTTGAACTCATGTTCAACCAAGGTGTAGGCTTCTCAGTCTTTACTGTTGAAAATGACTTTTCTTACAAGTAACCATTCCAACATATATCTCTTGTAAGGAAAGCTTAGGTGCGGGACAAAATCTCCTAACGTCAAAACCTCAGGGAAAAATGCAGATATGAATTTAAATTTTGCAATTACAGTTCAATAAGATACACATGAAAAGAATAACAGAATAGAGAAATGGACACATACACAATTAGACACCAGATTTATGTGGGAAAACCCTTACAGGAGAAAAACCCACCACACCAAGAAAAGTCTCTTTGTATTACAGTAAACAAAATTACATATAGAGATCAAAATTCACTTTTTGATGTCAAATTAATAGCACCAACATTTCCTTGATCAACCTTGTACAGAACATCACTGCTACAATTCTCTCCTAATTGAATTCATTCACACTGATCAAATCGCATTCAAAATCGAACAACTCTATGCCATCGAACTTTTCACCATTATCGACCATTGCCAAGCATAGTCATTTTTCTCACAATCTGTTCATCTTCCACACAGGAATGGTCGCAACAGTTCAACTACCAATGGTTCACATTCTACTTCTCTCATTGGCTTAGAACACACCACGTAGGATAGATGTTCGGTCAAAATTTTTAATTGTATCATATGTTGGTGAGATACTAGACCATGTCTCCTTGATGCCAAAATGCCTAATCACATAGCTATCAGCAAGACCAAAGGTATCAAAAATACCCTAAGAAGTCAAACCAATAACATATCAAGTCTCCCCGATATCACATGAAAGCCAACTATCCATCGGCAAGAGTCTAGGAGATTTCATCGACAGTTAATGTCACTCTGATATGTCCATTGGCAAGACTAGCACCATCGACAAGAGATCATACTGAATGCAAAACCATCGGGCATACCCACTCTATCAGCAAGACATCTCACCGATTTCCATTGAAGAACTATCGACAAGACCATCATTGTCACTAAGACTTCACACTAATGTCCATCACATGTAGCTCTATCGACAAGACCATTGCTATCAGCGAGAGCTCATACTAAACATAGACTTTCGGTGAGAGAAACCCTATCGCCAAGAGTTCATACCGAATGCACCAGCTTGTCGACAAGAGAAACATCCATCAACAAGAGTTCTCACCAAAGGTATACCTATCGGCGAGACCTCCACTATCGCTTAGACTCTTATCGAGTCTTCATGTAACCCTGATGACACTCGTGTGTAAAACCATCAGTGAGACATACTCTATCAAAATGAGTCACTCTGAAGGTTCACGTCTCTCCTCGATGCCACTTGTCACCAAGAGTCTCCCCAAGAATCAACCCATTGAAAAGAAGTCTGCCCAGCCAGAAAGAGATAGGAATTTCACAGTGATAGCCATGTCTTGCTGATGACTACCGTCAACAAGACAGAAACAAAGTCATGACTTTAATCTTTTGAACACAGTTGCTGGTCGGTAAGACATTCTGAGGGTCTCACTAATTTTTCTCTTTCAGGAGTTTCATGTTAGTAAGCTTGAGGCACATTTTCCAACATCTCTTACCATAAGAGAACTCAAGCCTCACCTATTCTCCAAGTATCCATGAGGACCTGTAACCAACCAATCCATTCCAAACTCCAAATGCAACATAGCACTATCAGGAAGTAATCAAGCAAATGATTAATGTACCCAATACATAAGAGAGCTACACAAGATCAATGTCAAAGTTCCAATCTTGAACATAAACATGACATCCATGATCTAACCATCTCCTCCTAGGAGATCATATGCACCATAACACACATAAACATCCTAGTCTCAAGATAACCATGCCAAACTCTAAATGCAACAAGAGTAAACCATGACATAATAGAAACCAATCTAAACCAAAAAAAATCCCCAATCACCTGAAGATAACCTTACTAATGATGCATCCACGTCACTGCCAAAAACTCCACTGAACCATGGTACCGAGTCACACATGGATCATGACTACCATCATCTTCATGAAGATCACTATATCCTACCAAAGCTCCCACTGAGCTATGATACCGAGCTATACATGGCAACAAGATAAACATCAAACCATCACTATCAAAAGCATATGGAATTTTAGACATTTCCTCATGATCAAAATTATCATAACATGTACCATGCCACAACTCTAAACCTCCAATCAAGAGTATACCATGACATAATAACAAAACCATCCTACAACCAAGAATCCACTTCATTTCCAAATGCTCCCACTAAACCATGATACTGAGCAATCAAATGGAATCCTGATGCACATAATCAAAACCACATTTTTGTCATAAGCTCACACCATACTTGTGAATCCAAGCTCTCAATGACACATGATAAACATTCTCTAAAGCAAGAATATATACCTCTTGTAACAAACTTATTTTCCACAATCAACAATAACAAAAATAGTAAAAGCTCCCACTACAACCAAAAAGCCTCCAATCTTTTAAGAGAAAGGCATCCCAATACTCTACCCAACCTTAGCTTTGATACCAAATGTTGAAAATTGAGGTGTTTATGTAGCTTAATACTTTGTAAAACTATTATACTTGCTGATCTAAATATGTATTCTTTGTTACAAATTCTTTGTGGGTGATTATCTAATTAATTCATTTATCATTTTAGAATGAAGACAAAAGTTGTAGAAGAATTAGATAGGATATTAGAAGATACACAACATATATCATGGAGAAACCTTTACGGGAAAAAAATCCAGCAAAAATCAATGTATTATTTAATCTCTAAAGTAGATTACAATAATTTCAATCCTTGCTTGAGAATGCTTCTTCTGCTTTCACCAAATCTTCTTCACAACCTGCAATAAAACTGATAATAACTCTCTTCAATTTGCTTGAGATAAATAGGCATTAACCAAATTTATAAAATCTAAAAGAGTTACAATTACAATGCTCAATCCCTATCTCCTAAATTGTACGACTATCTCTTGCAAGTAAAGTTATGTCGTGAAGAATAATGCCAAATCATCATCTTAATCCATTTGGGCTTCCCAAATTGAAGTAGTAACTCAACCTTTATTTCATAAATATCTTCAAGGATTTATCCTCAAAGTAGGCACCCAAGAGTGGGTCCACTTAACTCAGCCTTCTAAAATATCTTAGCATGCAAAGGAGTTCATTCCAAGAAGCCAACTTGGGCACCCACGGTGGGTCCAAGTAATTTTCTGTTAACTGAAACATCTCTCTTCACCATTTATGCAAGAATGGACATCCCTTGTTAACTAAAGGAAGTCATCTATTATCTGTCATCAACTCAAGTCATTAGTCATGCATTCCAAGTTAACTGAATTCAACTAGCATTCAACTAAAACTAACTGAAGATAACTGAACCATAACTGAACTGAACTAAATGAAACTAAATTGAATTGAATTGAATTGAAATGAACTAAACTAATTCTGAACTGAACTGAACTAAACTGAACTGATTTGAACTGAACTAAACTAAACTTCATACATGTAAGCATCAAACCATAACTCCTAGGATGTTTACATGCATTGCAAAAGTGTTATCTCTTATTCCAAATAGTTAACTGAACTCAAGGTGAGTCCCACCTTCCATGTGGGTGCCCCATGTGCTCCTATTATTTAGGAACTCATCTTGGATGCCCTCACATTCTCCTATCATTTAGAATTAATTACTAATGTTAATTAAATGATTATTTCATCCAATATTAATCTCTTTCTAATCCTAGTGTTTGAGAACACTTTCCAAGGACTTAGGAGATACATGAAATAAATAATTTTTAGGATTGCAATTAAATGGTATCCTATTCCCAACAATCTTGAGAGGAGAGAATCCACCATGACCTATGGGTAGAGTAGAGGATAGAAGGTAGTAAAAAACAACTCATGTGAGGATTGTTGTAGGTAGAGAGAAGCTTGGAGAAATTGAGAGCTAGGGAGCCACAAAAATAAGTGTGAGAGTTGTGAAAGATTGCAATAGATGAGATGGGTATAGTCATAAGGAAGAGGCCTATGATTTGGTAAGCATAGAGATGGTATGAAGAAAACAAGGCATGGAGGATGATCGAACATATAAAAAGTGATTGGATAAGTTAGAGATACATCTAAGTGAATAGAAAGATATGAGAAAATAAGATGAGGACAAAGTAAACAACAAAGAGCCTATAGTAGAGGTAGTCAAAGAGGAGAAAAATGAATATGTAGCATTGAAATACAAAGAGGTTGCAGTGAAAGATGAGGATGAGGATGAATTGTTATCGCAAATTTTGGTGGTAGAGAATGAATGGTTGGAAAATATTACAACGATTGAAAGTGAGAAGACAAGCATCACAATGAAGGAGGTAGAAGTTAATGATGCAGCCAATGGTGAGGTTGAAGCTACAAATAAAGGTGAGGTAAATCAATTTTATGATGTTATTTTATTTTTAGATAAGATGGTAGAAGGGGAGATGGATAGAGAGCAAGAGTATGTTTTAGATATTGCATGGTTGAGTGTATAAATGGTAGAGGATGTTGCTGGTGGATGTTGGTGGAGGTGGTCAATATGTGGTGGGTTAAAACCCATGAAGGAGGAGAGGAGAGTGGAGAGCATTTGGTTGAGGTGGTCGGGCCATGGTGGAAATGAATCCACAAGGGGGGGAATGAAGACAATGTAGTGGTTGGAGGGAGATGGTGTTTGTTCCAGAGAAGTGTTGGAAAAAGAGGAAGAAGACATAACTTGGTCACTTTGGACATCGATGTAGTTCACTACAAGTTGTACTCAACCTGAAAGAGTAGGTCGACTACTCAAATCCACCATTGTGAGCTTGTGCTCACAACATTCCTACCCAGGGTGTTTGCTGTAGGAGCATTTGAGTGAATGAGAAATCAACAACAACCAGGTTGGAGAAAGAACTTGCAAGCTGCTTGTGAAAGTTGCACAAGGAGTGTAGAAAATTAGCTTGTGAAGAGAAGAGAATTGGAAAAAGATAAAAGGGATTTTTTAGGTGTTCAAGGTAGCCATGAGAGCTACATAATGAGGTGAAAAAATAGGTTTCAAAGGTTGAGTGAAGCCAAAACATTTGAAGACATGAGGATTTGAAGATTCATAGACAAGATGTGTCTAGAAAAGCTTGTAAAAATTTCTGAATTTTATGCAATGTTGAATCTGTTGGTTTTTTTTTAGAACCAAACTTAATCTTACCACTTACCTATGAATCTCCCAGAATCCAATGGTTAGCAAGGGTAAGGATTGGCCAACAAAAAAGTAAGGATTCTGAGGCCCTTACTTCTACACTTCAAGCTTTGTGAAACCCAAGAGGGTAATCCTAACAACATTTTCATGATATTGTTGTGCTATTTTTTAATATAAACATTGGAATACACAGATAATTCTCACATATAGAATCACTAACAAAACATATCAAAGAAGTTGACTTCTTAATAATAGTTCACATTTAGAGCATGAAAATGGTAAAACCTCATATCAAATGTAACTAGTTTCATAGAATTTGATCTAATGAATGGTTAGTGGTTGAGTTAATCAAAACAATGCAATATGATTACCTCACTTATACTAGTGCCTCTTCCTTGGAATAGAGTCAATACTAATACCCACATAATTTCACAGTAATTTTCACACATGACATTATATAAATCTTTGAAAACACTGCATTACAGTATTTCAACATTATGTTTTAACCATCACTTCTTACTAGCATCCTAGCACTCAATTTGATATAAACCTATGGCTACATTCAAGCATTTGCATCAATTCTTTGAATTAAAAAGAAAGAGTAAAACCATACATCCATTGGAAATCAATAGAGAAAAATATGATAACCTTTGATTATATTATTTATAATCTATAAAATCAGTACATAGGAGAGAAAATGGTGTCAAACTTGCACTATTTTGTATCAAGATTACATATGCATATAGCAGACTCGTACCTAAGACCTAACACTAAATTGTTCAGTATCCTTTACAATTCCCTATGTGACCAATCCCAAAACAACCAACCACCCAAAAACCCATGTAACTAGCCCTAAAATCCCATTTATAGAAGTATGGGAGCAACAAGCATTAGGCCAAAATTACAATTTCAATTACATTTGCATGTGATAGTTAATTTCACCCTAATTTCAAAGATTCCCCAAGTAGTTACATTTAATCATTGTAAAATAGGGGAAAACCAAAGACAAAACTCCATAAAGTACATTGAAGAATACCAAACCACCTTCCAAAAGGAATTACTTGTTGCAATAGCGCCAAAATCCCTTGTCCACGTCGATCAAAGAAGACTCTCCATCAATACCTAAGGAAAAAACATACATATTAACTGGAAAAGACATACTTTCCATCGAAGTAATGGAGTCCAACACCTCTCCTTCACACCAGCGAAAAAGATTTTTGAGTTAGCAAGAAAGACAAAAAACCATGTCTACTAAGAAGGATGAATTCGTTGAAGTGGCCATGGTGTCATGAAAAACAAAAATAGGGTAGGGGTGCTACTCTGATTCATTAGCATAAGTGTATGCTTGCCCTCTCCACATTCATGTTGAAATTTGGGAAGCAACTACTCCTCCCTCATCAGAATCCTCATATGGCACCATATTAAGTAGGTATCATACTCTTGGTCAGTATCTCCTCCATCTCTCGAAGGGCTATCTGAAACCTTAATGGGAGAATTGTGTCATCCCATACAAGCCTTGTGGTACTTGTTTTTCTTCTTCACTTCCCTCATAGGCTTAACTACTTATTTCTCTTTAAACTTGACCAATTATTCTAAAGAAATCTTGCTCCTCAAATTGTAGGTGATCTAGAAACCACCTTGCACAACCTTCCCATGGGATATCTTCTCCTCCTTTGGTGTTACAGGAGCTCTTGGTGTGTATCGTTCACCTCCAGGAGCATCATCTTAAGACTCAAGCAGACTAAGTCTCCTAGATCTCCTAACCGGTTGTGTCAACCCACTAGGATTACTCATTTCACATTAAATAGGACAAAGACTGGCCAACCTCACTTTAAATAGAAAAGACACCATTCTATATCCCTAGATTGCCTCTATAGGAAAGAACTCTCAAACCCACACAATACAAACTAGCCCAAAACGCAATTGCAAGCAATAAAACTCTTACCACCCCAAGGAATTATAACGCATGAGCCAACTCAAGAAAAATTTAGAATAGAGAAAGTATGCATACTCACTTACCTAGGGAAAACCACTTTCATTTCCTCTGTAACTATTTTCTCCGAATTTGCATGTTCCTTCTCTAGCTTCAAAGCAATTACTTGATTCTTCAATAATTGCAAACGGTGAGATAAAATTGTAGGAAATCCTCATTAAGTAGAGTGATTTGAGCGTGTAGCCATAAATGATCAAGCATGGATCACACGAGTGAGTTGACAAGCAACCGCTCAGCTTTGAATCCTGGCTGTCGATCATTTTTATTTAAAAAATAATCAAGGATGCTCCTCAAGCATCGTCACTTTCCTTTTCATCCATACTCGAAAACAACGATGACACCTGTAGACATGCAAAATTAGCATCATGCATTTAACTAATTCGTATTCATCCATTCATCAAATAAATCAATTTCATTAAATTCAATCTCTAAAGTCCTCCATTTAAATTAAATAAATTCATCTTTAACACTAACATCATCCCTTTTAGTTAAATAAAACAAAATATTTATTTAACTAAGTCTAAATCATTTTCCATCTCTTTTTGATTTATTTTAATCCATAAATCTAAGTCAAAAAGTCAAATCACCTAATCTTCACCTAAGTTAACTAAATCATGATTTAGGTTAAATCTAATGCAAGTCCCATCCTCTAGCTTTTCCCACTTGCACAAATAAATGATTTTAATTAATTTATTATATCTTTATTTTCCATCAACATAGCATAAAAGTGGAATATTACCCCATTTCAAATCTCCCTTTCAAATGACTTGTCCCTTCCAACATAGCATTAACTCCCCTCTTACATGTCCCCCACTTGGCATTTAAGACCCCTTCTTCTCCCTCCAACAAGTCAAATTTAAAATTTGAAAAGGCCACCTAATGTCATTTATTGGCACATTCATCAAGAAATGCACAACTTTCCTCCATTGACATGTTGACAAGTGGCATCTTGTCATTGGTTTGTATTTTGTCCCACATTCTTCATATCTCTCATTCTTTTATCCTTCTATTCTATAAATAGATGATTAATCTATTGATTTTGCATCCACAATCTTAGTATCTTTCTCCACAACTCCACAACTTGATCACTTATCATCTTGCATCTTCATCATATTTGGAGCTTATCAAGGATTGAGAAAGGGATAATTTCCACATCAAAGTAGCACCAATCCACTATGGGATAGGGTTTGACATGAATTTTATGCTCTCAATTAGTTTATTTGATATTTTGTTGCTTTGTTTAAAATATTGCAGATTTAAACCTTAAATCTGCAATACTTCAAACAATGACCACAAATATATCTTAGTTAGCCAATTCAAAATAAGCAAACTCAAGATTCCTATGAAATACTTAGCCATGCTAAAATATGCAAACTAAATAGAATCAACTAATTGCAAGCACATAAAAAAAACATGATCAAACCCCTATCTCATAGTGGATTGGTGCTTCTTTGATGTGGAAAGAAGCCCTTTCCCAATCCTTGATAAGCTCCTAGATGATATGATGAACAAGATTCAAATGCTTGAGATGGTGGATAAGATTGTGGAGTTGTGTAGAAAGATACTAAGATTTAAATCTGGAATATTTTAAACAATGACCACAAATATATCTTAGTTAGCCAATTCAAAATAAGCAAACTCAAGATTCCTATGAAATACTTAGCCATGCTAAAATATGCAAACTAAATAGAATCAACTAATTGCAAGCACATAAAAAAAACATGATCAAACCCCTATCTCATAGTGGATTGGTACTTCTTTGATGTGGAAAGAAGCCCTTTCCCAATCCTTGATAAGCTCCTAGATGATATGATGAACAAGATTCAAATGCTTGAGATGGTGGATAAGATTGTGGAGTTGTGTAGAAAGATACTAAGATTGTGGATGCAAAATCAATAGATGAATCATGTATTTATAGAATAGAAGGATAAAATAATGAGAGATATGAAGAATGTGGGAAAAAAAACAAATCAATGACAAGATTCCACTTGTCAACATGTCAATGGAGGAAGGTTGTGCATGTTTTGATGGATGTGCCAATAAATGACATTAGGTGGCCTTTTCAAATTTGAAATTTGGCTTGTTTGAGGGAGAAGAAGGGGTCTTAAATTCCAAGTAGGGGACATGTAAGAGGGGAGTTAATGCTATGTTGGAAGGGACAAGTCATTTGAAAGGGTGATTTGAAATGGGGGAATTTTCCACTTTTATGCCATGTTGATGGAAAATGAAGATTTAATAAATTAATTAAAATAATTTATTTGTGCAAGTGGGAAAAACTAAAGGATGGGACTTGCATTAGATTTAACCTTAATCATGATTTAGTTAACTTAAGTGAAGATTAGGTGATTTGACTTTTTGACTTAGATTTATGGATTTATAAATCAAAAGGAGATGGAAAATGATTTAGACTTAGTTAAATAAATATTTTGATTTATTTAACTAAAAGGGATGATGCTAGTGTTAAAGATTAATTTATTTAATTTAAATGGAGGACTTTAGAGATTGAATTTAATGAACTTGATTTATTTGATGAATGGATGAATATGAATTAGTTAAATGCATGATGCTATTTTTTCATGTCTAGATTTTTCCCCTCTTTGAAACAATGTACTTGCTACGTTGGTTCAAAGAATAAAGTTTCTGCAATCAAAATTAAAAAAAAAATCTGATTTTTTTGGATGCCCCAACATAAAGTACACTGGTACATTTCCCCCTCAAGAGATCGAGCAAAAAGATTTGATTTTAGGGTTGATATTGTGATAAAGAGGTTCAAGATGGACGTATGGATGGTTGTGATGATGATGCAAGTGAGATGGTTTTAAGATGCTTATAATAACCAATCTATATTAACCAAAACAACTTAAATAATGATGTGATGTGATGATACCTATATGATTATGCAATGGATGTTTTATGTAAATGTATGGTTTTATGAGATGCTTAGACTAACAGATTTGTATTATGATGATAAACATGCATACAAGATAATTAGTGTTTCTTATATGATATGATATGATTTGCAGTATGTTGATATTTTGTGGATGCAAGATGGATGCATTGGAGATGATGATTAATTGACATGGCATGATGTTAACACGGAAAAGAAGAAATGAGATGATGACAAGAGCATTCAACAAGCCAACTTTACTAGAGATGATGATGGGAGATAGATGATTTGCTTATTAGGAATTGGGATTTTAAAAGGGATACTTACCTTATGTTTGATAACACACATAGGCATGATGCATCAAGGTATAAAGAACCAGGATGACATTGTACCTAGTGCGATGGACTTTGAATCGACAAATAGATATGAGTATTCTTGTTCACATTTGACATACATAAACCTTGCTAGGATGCACCTAACAAAGCAAGTATTTGCCAAGTTATATTACAAGAATATCCAAAAAGCACAACAAACAAAAAGATAATGATTGATGCCCCATTCCTTTCTCTCTAAATTGCTTTGATTAGACATCATCGAGAGGTCATTGGAATGAGCACAATAAGATAAATAAAATAAAAAAGATCAATCACACAAACAAGTCAATGTTCTTCATACCTATAAACAAAGGGATTTGTTTTGTTTTAGGATAAGAACTGAAATAATTTCCAATAGGTAATGCCCATTGTAGGAAGTATACATCCTAGGACATGTTAGTGGATGTCAACACATCGTTTTGTTTATCCAAAGTGTTTTTCCAAAATATAATGCCCATTGTAGGAATGATACATCCTAAGACATGTTAGTGGATGTTGGCAAGTTGATAGGTTGTTCAAAAATGCTATTGATATAAGGTTGATTGACATGTTTGCGAATGATCAAGAGTTTGATTTTGTGTTTAAAGGTTTTGTTGCTTCGATTTTGATTCTGCATTTAAAGTTTGCTTTGCTGATTGTTATGCTTGTTTATGTTTGTATTGCCAAAGGATGAAGGTGATGATGATTTATTATGAGTGATGTTTATTGTGGGTGAAAGTGAGATGGGAATGGATGGATTTTTTCAAATATTTGAATTTTTTTGAATTTTTGAAATATTTTGAGGTTGTTTTTGGTATTTTTGGGTTATTTGAATGTTTTTGGATTTTATGAGATTTTATGAATGTTTTGATTTTCCAATTTCCAATGTTTTTATGTTTTATGATATTTTATGAATGTTTTTGGATTTTGTGCTTTTAGATTACGTTTAAGCTCAAAGACGATGTATTTCAAATACCATGTTTTTGACATTTTTCTGACATTTTCAACCTATTTTTGGATTTTCTTGATATGTTTTGAATGTTATTGGATTTTCTTCATTTTATGATGTTTTTGGATTTTCTTGGTTTTTTACTATTTTTGGATTTTCACATGATTTTGATGATTTGGATATGGATATGTGTGATGATATCAGTTCTCTGTTTGGGTTTTTGTTGAAAACCAAGCTAAGGTTGATTGATCAGATCGATGGATTGATGATGATAACATTGTTGAGGATACACAACAATGCAAGGATAGTGTTAAGCAACACAAGGATTATGATGGATATCCCAAGATGATGAGGGATTGATTGGATTTGATAGATCGGGATTAATGATGATAACATTGTTGAGGATGCACAACAATGCAAGGATAATGTTAAGAAACATGAGGACTGGGAAGGATATCCCAAGATGATGATGGATTGATTGAATTTGATTGATTAGGATTTTGAAGCTTGGTTTGGAACAAAAGTGTATGACTGATTTGATGTGACACTGAAGTGCTAATTAGATGCGACTGATAGTGTTTATTTGGATTGATGTTTGATGTTCGATGAAGCTTGATAAGGAACATCTGTTCGTCAAAATGTTCCATGGGCTAGTGATTTGGTTTCTTTCTCACAAGTGGTTGACCAATTTGATTTCACATTTTCTAATGTTTAGATAACCCCATAAGTTGGAGGATATATGTCAAGATTTATTCTCGAAGCAAGATCTAAATATGTGCCCCTAGTGTCTAGAAATGTATGGAATGTCATGGATGGATACCTTGATAGGTGTGTGGATGGATGGATATGGTAAGCACACAAAGGATGCCAAGGACTATCTTGCGATAAGATAAGGTGTTCAGATAAAGAATGCTCATTTGGATAATGTTTCATGGCTCAGATAACGTTGGATAGGATGAAAATGACTCATGTCAAGATGTTTACCATAAGCAAGTGTAAAGTATGTGCCAAAATTTCATCAAGATCAAGATAATGTAGGAAGATGGATGGTAATGGGTTAGATAAATGGTTCATGGATGAATGGCTTTATCATGGATGGGATGGATGGAATGCTAGATTTATTATGGATGGGATGAGATGCTTCCACCTGAACTAGCACTTGTAGATGCTTGATTCTACACATGATGCTTGTTTGCCAGGTTTTCATCATGGTACCTACCCAAAGTGCCACTGAAGTGGTTTTCACTAGAGGACAATTTTTACCTTTACTATTTTCAATCCTTTTTTCTATTTTTTATATTTTTTTTATATTTTTTAATTTTTTGTGAAAGATTTTAAGCTTATGCTGAACCACTTTGTGGTGTTGATGTAGATGTCCCTGTCATAATGTGCCATTGATATCCTACTTGAAGAAGTTGCTTTACCAAGATACATGCACTTGAATGCAAATTTTGGGATTCCTGATCTGCTTTGTTGATACTAGGGTTAACTTTATCTTTGTGCACACATCGCGATAGAATTCCTTCTAAATCCTTATGATAAAGGTTCATTGCCAATACATGGTCAATTTGAGAATTGGATGTTATGCATGGAGGCGTGGACGAAGTGTGTTTAGGGATAGGAGATGGATTGGTTGATAGTTTGGAACATTTGACTCTCCAAACTTGGGAAGATGAGCAATGATGGGTGGATACGAAAGTGTGCATGGAATGAGGACCAACTGCATGATATACTTTGTATGTTGCTTGAGATGCTTGCTTTTGATTTTGTGGACGTCTTTGATGAATACTTTTCCCTTTCTTATTTTTCCCCATAGTTTCTTTGACTAATGGAGTTTGATAGGGATAATATTTATTTGTATTCTTTGGTATCCACTTGTATTTGATTTGTCCATTGTGCTCCTTGGATTATTTTTCTTTGATAATGTTCTTTGTGCTTTGATTCAAATCTTTCTTCTGACGTTGGTCCCAATTCATGGATGGGGTGATGGGTGGATGAAGATTCATAACTTGGTTGGTTGTAGTATTGGCATCTGTTTCATCATAAGGATTCTTCGTACTACCTATGTTGACATTTTCTTGAGACATATTTTCCCCCAGTATGGTGGTAGTAGCACCTTTGTTCCTTGATTCTACCTATCTTGAGATGTCTTGTTCAGTAAGCGCTCTTTGGTAAATGATCACTACAGATGACGTTGTTTCAATTTGCTGCTCTGTTAACTCCAGAATGTCTTATTTTGTCTGAATTGTTTGCTTGAGTGGATAATGCATGATGTCCTCAGTCTAAATTTGGGATATATCCGATCCTGATGTTGACAACTCAGTTTGACTGTAGGAATTGATAACCTACTCTTTTTATGTAATAATGTCAAGAGTAAAGGAATCTTGTTCTGAATGAAGATCATTTACATGTCCATCCACAACACCCTGAAAAAATGCCACATAGTTAACCAAATATTTTCCACATCATTTACATTCCATCACTCGTTGTAATAGTGATCCTATATCACCTCCAAACTTTGGCGACAAGAAACAATACTCAACTGAAGGGAATATTCCTAGATATACACACTATCACTTATCACAAAAAGGTGGCTAGACTACATAAATGTTTCAGTGAAGAGAAATTTCTGGCGATGCCACAATACGCTCATGACCCATCACTCATTGCTATAATTCCTTGGAATTAAGAATTCTTTTAGAAATTGGGAATCCTGATGATAGCATCAGATTTAGACACGTGGTGATCACACCACTCCCTTCAATCCACTTCCATTGCTCATCACAAAAAATGGGAAAAGTCTTGAAACACTTATGTGATAGCGTGATACAAAAACATGATAACTCATCATAGAAAAGAAATAAGAAGCTTGAGAAGTTTCAGTGACATGCAATGCGCAAGGCCCATAGCCATATCACTCATCATGGTAATTAGTCATGGAGAGTTACAAATTTTAGTGAAACGTGACACAAGGAAAACAAGGGCCCACTGCTCATCATTGTAATGAGCCCGACAACAAAAGTAACTTCAACAATGAGAAATCACTTAAGTGATTGAGAACTTGCACGTGCAAATAAGATGTTTTAAGAAAGGGGCCACCTAAGACAATGCATGAAAAGGTCATAAAAGGCTAAACAATACTTATTTCAAAGGATGTAAAGGCCAAAACATGCAGACAAATCAACCTTCTAAAATAAAGGAAAAATCAAGAACCAAGGCATGCATAAATAATTAGTGACTGGTGTAAGAAAACCTAACCATATGGGGCTGGTTATTCAATGAATATCAATGACTCAGGTTGTTTTCAACATGATTGGGAATAGGCCAAGCAAGTCAATGATAAATTAGAACATTGGCAAGGATGCAGGCCCATGGGTTTTTAGGAAGGGTTCAAACCGTAAAATAGTGATAGTGAACAAAAGCTTAAGCACAGTGACATGGATTGTAACCAAAACTTACAAAATTGAGATGGAACAAAAGAAAATTTAGGGGTTCCATCAGAATCCTCCATATATGTAATTAATTTTGAGGAAATTTTATATATGATTATGTATGTTTATAAGTTTGTGTTGTGTAGTAGAGAGCCTCTTCATTATTCTTAGAACTCCTAATTAATTTACATGAGATATAGCCACAAATGTTAATCATATATATTTTTGTCTTATATCAATAGTGGCTTTTGAAAGAGTTAAATGCTATGATTTGTGTATTGTAAGTTCCTAAGAAAATATTAATGGTATTTGGATTGTACAACCCTTGTGTATTAGTGTAATCAAAAGGGTATGGGGATTTGATCTTCATTTGGTGTCTTTGAGTGACTGTCAAACTCAACCATATGTCAATGGTTTTTTTGGTGCACTTTCAAGTTTGTATACTATTTTTGAATAACCCTAGAACTCCATTAACAAGACCTACTTGTATCCAAAGATTGGAAGTTAACATTATCCTTACATCCATAGCAATTAATAACTCTACATCAATTTCATCATTTTGACATCCTTTTGGTGTATTAACAATACCCAATTTTGTTGCAATGCTACATGCGATAGGGTGCTTCAATATTTTTTTATCATGATTATGCACATTATCATTGGTGGAAAACAAATGAATATTATTTTCCAACTCCTCATTTTTTGGTGCATCTAGTCTAACATTTATGATTTCATTAGTAACTTCTAATCATCCTATAATCCAAAAAATGGGAACATTTAGTCCATATAGAGTTAATGAATTAAAGTAACCACAAGCCTACAATTCAATACTCAAACACAATTCCAAATTAATCAATAAAGAACAAGCAACATGAATTCAAATGAATAATGCATTTATCTCAACCATGTTTTCTTGAATTACCTCCATTGCACCTTTTCACTTTCTTATGCACTCAAAATTTGATATACACTTGTTTTGCAAATAGCTCAAGTGTGTGTGATGATCATAATGGCACAAAACTCCAAAGTTTGTGGTTAGCCACCAATGTGAGGTGAGGATTTATTTTATAGAAATGGTTGATTCAAATGAACGATCCAGATCAAGAGGTACAAGATCAAGATTAAAGGTTGAGAATTGTTGAGAAGAATTGGTTGCACAGTTAACTAACTACAACTGACTGTAAAATTCTAGTTAATTGGTTGCATGAAGAATTGATTGAAGTGTTAACTAATATTGATGATTAGTTAACCAAATTGATTGATTCAAAGACTCAGAGTGAGTGGGAGAAAAGTGAATTTGTTTGATCAATGAACTAGAATTGATTTTCTAGTTGACTAAGAGAAAATGTTAGTTATGTTTGAGGGAATAATGCATGAGAGGATAATTAATTAAATAAATAATTAATTATTAGAGGAACTTACAAGTGAAGGTTGATTAATAAATACATGTTTATTTATTAATGGATAATGTTGAGATGAAAAAAGGAGAATTAAATAATTAATTTAATTATTTGATCTAGAAGTGGGAAATTGGTTTAATTAAATAATTAACAAAAAATATTTAATTTCAAATGTCTAAAAGCCATGTGCTCAACCTCCAAGATCTTCCCTGTTGATCTTAAAAGCTTGCGCTTCTCCCGAACAACCTTATGGGAATTTTGGTGAGTGGGGGACCTAATTGTGCCTTATTGAATAACCTCTAGGATTTTTAAAGAAAGATGAATCTTCTTTGGGTATTGGGAAAATGGAGGACATACATAAAGGAAACTAAATGTGGCGATACACCAAAGCTCTTACAAAGTTCCCTATTAGCTCCATTTTATGATCATGTGAACACAAAATGCCACAAACCCTTCATTGTTGGAAAGAGAACGAACTAAGGCTAATATAGGAAAAAAATAGAAATTAAAATCCTCCAATGGGAAGCACCCATTAAGGTTCAAAAATAAAAAAGGAAACCCAAATTCAAACAAGATATTTTAGATTCTTACAAAGCTATTCCACTTAATCAACATAGTATGAAACTGTCAAAAAATTTAATAGGAGATTGAAAGATTACTATAACTTGATTCAATTCCTAAAAGTTGAGGATCGAAGATCATAAAAGCTTAACAATTAAAAATTAATTATCAAGAATCGTATACATAAATAAATAGACACAAGGAATTCAATATATATGCAATAGAAATTAAAGCGTAAAACAAATGCCACATGAGCACAATCTGATACAACTTTCTTCTTCTATTACTTGATATTATTGAGTAATAAAATGTTAAGGTCAGATAATAAAATTGAAAAATTGTCTTAACACGAATTAGAAAAGAGCGGTTAAAGCTTTGCAAGAAATCTGCTATATCCTATTCTACTATTATAGATAATATATGTCTCAGTCGATTGATTGATCTTGAAAGGAAGTTGAGTGAGTGAAAACAACTTACTACACTAATCTAATCAAAGGAGAGTTACAAAAATTTAATTTAACACTTTTTACTATTACAATAAGAGAATGATCCAGGTGGATCTCGAAGACCTCAAAATTCAACCTACTCAAAATCTCCCAGAACCAACATCAATGCATAAAGCTCGCGAAGATGAACCCAACACAACTTGTTTCACGTAAAAAAAAGTTCGTATGAGCAAAATAGAGCCAATAAAAGTTTTAGTTAAAATGATGATGTCAGCATGTGACATGGCAATTGACTAGATGGTGACGTGGAATTACAAGTGATGTGGAAAAAATCTCACGTACCATGCTTTATTTTTAAAAATAAAGTGTGGAGGCTTATTTTATCTCACAAAAATTCATTTGGTGGGATTGGATTTTGTGGGATTAGTGGATTTGGTGGGATTAAAACAAAACCTCATAAAAATAAAAATAAAAACAAAGATTAACCTCTTTAATAAATGAATAAGCCCAAATTTATAACCTTTAATGGTTATTAAATAAAAGAATAAAAATAAATACCCAAAACAATATAGCTCGTAAATGGAGAAATAACAAGGGCAATGTAAAAAAATTAAAAATGGGTTTTAAAAGGGTTGTTATTAATTTTGTAAACGAAGGGTATTTGTTGTTAATTTGTTATTTTATTTATTATGGTGGTTTTTGGCCTTTTTAGCCAAAATTATGTATAAAAGGGGGTTAGGAGTGTGAGTTTTTAATTTAGAGGTTTTGAGAGTTTTGTGAGCTAAGTGGTCTCTTGTATGAAGAGATAAAAACTTAGTGAGTCTTTTGAGAGAATTATGAGTAGTCTCTTAGAAGAATAGGAAGAGATAAAAACTCATTGTTTTCTTTGAGAGAATTTTCATGACTTTTAAGTCATTATATAAAGGCTTGATGCCTCATGTATGTACTCTTGTTGTGAGAGTGAGTTGCAATTTTATTGCTTAGCATTGTAAAGGTGACAAAGGAGATAGGCATGAACATGTTGCCAAATAGATCTTGTCATTGTAGTGTGGAAGCGGGAAGAGCCTGGAGTGCGACAATCTTCCTTGGCAGCAAATTGTAACTCAGTGAAAGACCATCATGATGTAAAAGTAGTTGCATCATAATAATGGCAACGATCGTGCATATTTGCGGATCTAGAGATGTAGCCAGAATCTGGTGAACTTCGTTATCAAATATTTTCTCTCTTTTCTTGGTGCATGATTTTGTCTGCTTCTTTACTTTCCTGCATTTTATGTGTTTATTTGCTCAATTCACAAGCATCGTTAATTTCGATCTTAAAATTAAATATGTATCCTGGTGAATCTAACAGTTGTTAAGTGATTCATAGTAAGGAATTTATAGATCAGAGAAGCACATACATAGAATAATGGAAGTAGAACAACAAGAAAGTATAAAACAGTGGCACCAAATATATGTGGGGAAAACCATTTTGGGTAAAAAACCCCACCCTCCAAAAGCATATTACTTTCTCTATTACTTCAAATAATGGTTACAAGATATCACCAAATACAAGCTTCTTCAACAAGTGCTTTAACATGAGCACCTATTCTGGAGTGATTCTGGAAGCACTTCGTTACCTACAAACAAACTATGCATTCTACAACTCAAGGCACTCAATAAATAGAGTGATACAATATTCAAGAAGCGTCTAGAAGGTGAGGGGCATCCAAATCCAAAAGGAACAATATTCAATGCCTTAGACATGTATTTGGACACATGTTCAATATTCCCTTACATCCCTTACACTTTTCAAACATGCAAATAGTCTTCTTCCAAGATTGGGCATCTAGAATATGCTAAAACTAGCTTATGAAAAATGCCTTACACATTTTACAACTGTCATAGAATCTATCATAGCTAACAACACTTATATTTGTAAGAGAATCTATCATAAGTGGCTAAAAATAGTTGATTCTCTTACATCTTTTCATAACCCAACTTGGGCACCAACTTTCACCCATGAATTCAAACATGCCTTATGATGTGTCATAGAATATTTCATATGTCATAGATTCAAAATTGGGATGCCTATGTCCACTTGGGATGATGATGTATCATCTAGTCACCTCCAACATAGATGGCACCCAGTCGGTGGGTCCCAATTAGTGACATGACACCATAGGCATTTAAATAATAAAAATAAATACATTAAATTACATCAAATAAATCAATGTTAGGACTCTAAGGTTTAGAAATATTAATCCAAATAGATCCCTTCCTACTCCTGGAAAACTTCCTTTTATAAGAAAAGGGAAGCACACAAGCACCAAGCACTTCTCTGCTATAAAAGTTGAAACCCTAATAGGTGTCGCCACCAAAAAAACTCAAAATTTGACAAAAAATCAGATCCAATGTGACAATAAAAATTGAGCTGCTTCAATAATGGAAAAGGGTGTACAACAACTCAATGACTCATATTTCCATGAGGTCTTCTTGTAAGAAGGAAGATATGGCCATAAATGCTTACCTCTATTTGATTCAATATGATACAGGCAATAATGGTGATAACAAAAGAGGCCAACTCTAGGAATGATAAAGGAACAAAAGGCATTGCCACCTAATGTAATGTGTGAAAGTATTACCCTAATGGTGAAGAGACCTCCCTGAAAAAAGATGGGTGACTTGGTAAGTGGGTGAGAATTCTTCAAAAAGTGGGAGAGTAGTTTGGAGGAAAACACTTATGGGGCAACCATGTCTACAACTTCGAGCTCAACAAGAAGGCAAAGCCTGAAAAGGTAGCACAACAACTAAGTGGTGCAATTGCACACCTTTTCACCAAAAAAATCCCATGACCTCCAAAGAGATGTGTTGAAGTGACAAGTGGTAGGATGAAAACATGAGCTGAAAGAGTGAAAGCCTCAAGGCTAAAAGAGTGGAGGCCTTGGGGCCAAAAGAACAAAGCAAAGAGAAAAAAAACTTAAAGAGAAAAATTTCTTGATAGTTTTGGCAACTCACAGGAGGCCTTCGTTTGCGAAGGTATGAACCTAGACAAACAAAAGAATAAAGATAGAATTTTTTTTTGATTCCTCAGAGTTTGAGGAATGCAAAATGCAGAAACTCCCAATCTTTATCATAAGGTAGCACTAGTGTGTGTAGCATCTCAGGAGCCTAAAATCTCCTTGAAGGAGATTTCTCCACATTTTTCTTGGGCTGATCTGATGAGGGAAAAGAGCTAGGTAAAGGGTAGCAGTATATTCTTGATCTCTTTGGTTATAGGTGGTGAGCTTATCTTTTCAAGCTCTGATTGATCTTGCTGCTCGTACTCTAAGGCTTGTTTGAGTTGCTCCTCAATGAGTACTTCTTTATCAAGAAAAAATGGAGAGGGGAAACCAAAAGGACTAAGGCTTCAAAATCCTCTTTTACTTCATCGACCTTCTTGGTTAGTGCTAGATGATAGTTCTTACCCGTCTAGGTGGCCTAGTTAGACGTGATGAATTCATTTTCCTTCTTGGTATCTGCTCTTCAATCTGGAATCCTAGCGCCTTCCATAGTCTCTTCTATCACCTTATACAACTTGGTTATAGAATTACCTGACTCAGTAGATTGGGGGGCGACTAAACTCAAGATTTGGTCAAAAACCAGCCTGACCTTTGCATTCAACTCCTACACATCAGTTATAAAAATCAGAGCTAGCATCAAGGTCATCATTGTACCCTTGATTCTTTCCCAATGGGTAAAAAATAACCTTTGTGCTATTGGGAGGAGTTCAGACCCTCTTGCCACATTTAATTCCTATTGGAACTGAGACTCCTTAATTCTTAATTCTTATTGCAATTTTGTCTAAGCTTGTTGAAGTTCCTCAACCGCCTTGTTGATATGTGGCGATTGATCATGCAAATATTGTACACTCGTAATATATCCTCGTTGGGGTTCAGAGGCAACAACCCTTGATAGAAAGGGTTTAGGGGCGCAAGCCCTGAATGTTTTTTTTCCTGTTAACACGTCAAGGTTTTCCTGCTAACATGTCAAATAAAAAATGACTTTGTACAACCCTAATTTTGGAAGCTTCCAAAAATCTTGTTAAAAGCAATTGGGATGTAAGTTGTTATGAGTGTAATTTATGAGATTGTAATATGTTTTACATTGGATAATAAAATCATTGGGTGGCTGAGTTTATGTGGATATAGCCCATATTGGGTGAACCACGTTAAATTTCTATGTTGATCTCTTTTGTGTTATTCTTCATTATTATTTCTAGGTTATTTAATATGCATATAATTGTTAATGTTTATTGCTCCAATCTACTGAACCCTAACAATTGGTAGTAAAGCCATGTGTATTTCAATTGATTGGTAGGAAACCTCTAGATTTGAGTGGGAGCAATGGAAGAAGGATAATTCAAGGTTGAGAAGTTGAATTGTTATAATTATCAATTATGGAAGATGCAAATGGAAGATTATTTGTATCAAAAGGATCTATGGTGGCTATTGCAAGGAAAAACAAAGAAAGAGGCTAGTATGTATGATGAAGAATGATATATTCTAGATATAAAGGAATTGGGAACCATTTGGTTGTGCTTGGCACCATCTGTGGCATTCAATATAATAGAAGCAAAGACAACAGTGGATCTGATGGAACATTTGGTTAAATTATATGAAAGCCCTCAACTTCAAATAAGGTATTTCTCATGAATAATTTGTTTAATCTAAAAATGATTGAAGGTGGATCTATGAAAAATCATTTAAATGAGTTTAATACGATTACCAGTCAGTTAACTTCTATAAAAGTGAATTTTGATGAAGAAGTGAGGGATCTCTTGGTTTTATGTTCTTTTCCAGAAAGTTGGAATATCTTGGTTATGGTTGTAAGTAACTCTATATTTGGTTCAAATACATTGAAATTTGATTATGTTGTTAGTGTTATCCTTAGTGAGGAAATGTGACAGAAAAGCACAGGTGAGACTTCAACATTGGGTAATGCTTTGAATGTAGAGAATAGGGGAAGAAAAAAGGAGAGAAGAAAAATCCCAAAAAATCATGGGAAGTGACAAGGGAAGTCAAAAAAAGGTAGATCTAAATCTAGAGGAAAAATGGATTGTTGGCACTATGGAAATATATGACACTTGAAGAAGGTTTGTTGATCTTGAAAAGGAAAACAAGGAGACAAAAAACATAATGACAGTGAGGAAGCTAATGTTGCAAGTAAAAAATTGTAGGATGCTTTAATTATATGTTTAAATAATGCTAATGGTTCTTGGGTAATAGATTCAAGGGCTTCATTTCATGCTACACCCCATAGGAAATATTTTATAGATTATATTCAAGGTGATTTTGGATAGGTATATTTGGGTGATGATGAATCTTGTAGATTGTTGGAAAAGGAAAAATAAAAATCAAGCTAAAAAAATGGAAATGAATGGTTGCTACAAGAGGTAAGGCATGTTCCAAATTTGAGAAGAAATTTAATCTCTGTAGGACAACTAGGTAGTGAAGGCTGCATAGTTACCTTTACAGACAAAGTTTGGAAGGTCACTAATGGTGCATTAGTAGTACCTAAAGGTGAAGAGGTAGGCACATTGTATTTGTGTAATGGTAATACTTATTCTACCTTAGCTGCTACAAAAATAGTTGCTAATGAGACAGTTAGAGCACTTGCTGGAGGGGAAAAAATAGAATTGTGGAACCATAGAATTGGGCACATGAGTGAGAAAAGGATGGAGATCCTTCATTCTAGAAAGTTGCTACTAGGTCTAAAGTAGATTGACTTGGAGTTCTGCACAAATGTGTTTATGAAAAATAAAAAAGAGTATGATTTCTTGAAGTTGCGAAAGAGAAGAAGAGAGAAATTAGAGCTTGTGCATTCAAATGTATGGGGACCAACTCATGTATCTTCTCTTGGTGGCTCTTGTTATTATGTTACTTTTATTGATGATGCAACTAGGAAAAAATGGGTGTATTTCCTAAAAAAAAAAATCAGAAGTATTTGAAACTTTTAAAAAGTAGAAAGCTTTTGTTGAGAATGAGACAGGAAAAAACTTGAAGTGTCTCATATATGATAATGGAGGTGAGTATTGCAGCAGAGAATTTGAAAAAGTATTGTTCACACAATGGAATCCATAGGCAGAAAACGGTTCCTGGAACCCCACAAGAAAATGGTGTGTTTGAGAGGATGAATAGGACCATTATGGAGCGTGCAAGGAGCATGAGATTGCATGCTGGACTACCCTTATAGTCACCAATAAAATTTAGAAAATAAATGACTGGGTGACTAAATTCGACTCATTTTTTGCAACTTAGCTATAAATGAGTAAATAAATGACTAATTTGGTTGTTAACTAAAAAATATTTAGCCACACAAATAAAAATGACTAAGTAGTTAGTCATTTATTTAGTCACAATCCATTTGAATAAATCATTTAAGGAATCAAGAATATAGCCTGCCAAAATACTATAAAACTTTAATAAACATACCCTAAAACTTTCATCGAAATCTTATATTCAAGCATAGCCCACCAGAATGGATTTTTCATTTTAATAAACATACTCAAACTTTCATCAAAACATTATTTTTAGGTGTATCCTACCAAAGTGGAGAAGTGTTTTAGTAAAGAATGATAGAGAATGGTAAGGAGATGTGCATGACAAGAGGCATAGGATTCATTTATGCTTATCTCATTCCTACACTGCTCAACAAGGGTTACATTATTTGCACTACTATTTGTTATCTAGGTATTTAATTGACATATATTTGCATAATCTCAAATTCCTTCAGATGCTTTTGAAGTATCAATGTATCCTATATAGGGTTTAGAATGATTTCTTTTAATTTTAAAAAATAAATAAATGATTTATTTTCTTGTGATTAGATAATGTGGAGATCTCCTAAATTTTCCCTAGCACACTATCCTCATTGGGATTGTATTCATTACTCCAGCTGCTAGGGTTTTTCATGTGACATCTTTAATATCTTCATGATCGTGGCTTTTAAATAGATCTTAGTTTTTTCTTTAATCCTTATCATGGTAACCCTTGAGTTCCATAATCCACTTTCAATCTCTTCTAAGAATGTTGTTTTAAGCTAGATTAAATAGTATGCATATAAAACAAGTCCTTCATACCTACCATTGTTCCAAACAACCACTCACTCCATTGCTTAAAATGTTTCCTCCATAAGCACAATTGCATGTTTTGAAATCATGGTTGCCAGTGATCGACCATTAAGATCACTACTTTCATCAAGATACAATGAGATTTTTGTTTTCAAACTCAAGGCATTATGCAAGATAACATTGTGAATTGTTTTGTGTACAATTTGATTTTCTTGCACATTTACTGCTTTGCTAACTTCCTTTAAGACTAGATATTGCACCCTCAGCTACAATCTCAAACAACTTACTCAGTGTCACTTGAAGATTCCTTTCATGAGCATCCTTCTATAAAATAAAACTATTCCCTATAGATTGCCTACTTACTACAGGGGACTCATTGTTTCATGGTATTGTGGGTCTTAAGATCCTTCAACCTTATTGTCACCACTTTACAGTCCACAAGGTATTATTCACTATTCTCTCATATTTGATGAGTCTCAAAAAATTGCTCAAACATGCAATCCGCTACCCCCATTATATGATGGCTAAGAAGAAACATTGAACCTGTGATTACCGCTATTACTTCATTTGGACAGTCATTCCTTGATTGCATTTTCTTGGTCTAACACTACCAAAAGCATTTGAAAAACCATTAAGGTCAGCAAGGGGGTAAGGAAACTCACTGTTAAAATCTCTACTTTACTATGCAAGGTTTGAGCTTTATTATCTTGTCACTGCTCAACCTCTTTTTGACTGTCATAGCTCAAGTGACTATCATTCTTCTTACCATAGATTTCATTCAAAAATGTCACTAAGCTACATAGTGTGCTTGTTATTGGCTACAATATTTAGATTGCAATATTTTGTTATTGGCTACAATGTCTCAATCTTTTTGGTATTTCAACCTCACTAATCCACTAGAGTTATTGTTTATGTTTCTATAGAGGCCTAGGGCTTGTACCCTAGTCATACTCTTACCAATGCTTCTATTGGTATTAAAAACAACCTTAAATCTTGGGTTAGAAAATTAGTTGTCTTGACAGGGTTGTGGTATGATCTTGGATTGTATCCTAGGGCGTGTGGGAAGCTTTTGTTTGATCATTAAGTATGTAAACTTGATCAAGGAAATGTATCCTATATAGCATGGGTCTTGCTTTAATACTTTCCATAATGGTTATTAGTAGATCACATTATTATAGTTTGTGGTAACCCAAGATTGCATTCAAGTATGTAACAAACTTTGTTTGTAGTTTAAGCTATACACTTTTAAGTAACATTTATAAGGTTTATAAAATCTTGATCACTCTCTATAATAGCCCATTAAACATGGGTTGTGCTTGAATGCACTACATAATTGATATAACACAACCACTCTACATATCAACCAGATTTATAGGCTCTTTATTGTAGTAATAGGTAATCACTCTTGGATCATGCTATCATTACATTGTAACCTATTAAACTTGATTCAACTTGAATGCACCCAATGATGATTGCCACCTAATTGTGATGAAAATGATTTGTACATGAATTGTGCTCTATGAGTTCCTCCATTTCTATCAAAATATAGCCACATTAAACTTGGGTCACACATGAATGCATCTTGTATTTGTTATAGCACAATTGTGCCACATGACAAATAGAGTTATGGATCACATAATTATAGTCACAAGAATTTTTTCCTTGGTTGTGCTCTTATGGTGATTCCATTACCATTACAACATAACCCTTTGGACTTATATTGATCAAATCTTTACATGACTTATTTTCTCTTTGGATGGATTGCTTCATGGATTTTTTTATGATTTATACAACTTTTGTTTTGATAGTAAATGACATCAAATTCTTTCTGAAGCTGAAATGATTTATTAATTATGGTTTTATGATGATTTTGAGTTTTATTTAAAAGGGGTTAATATGTGCAATTTTTATGCTTAGGAAGAATAGATTGTGATGCAATGTTTGGGCTGGATGGTCCAAGAAAAATTAGATTTCTATCAGTGTCATAACTAGGTTGGAGAGTACCTTGAGCCCGTGTGAAACACATCCGGGTATTTTCAATTGGAAGCAAAATCTAACTATAGGAATTTATGAATATTTGACAGAAAAAGTTCCTTTATTCTAAAGATACAATCATAAATCTACTTGTCCAATTGGACATCCAACTTGAGATCTTTAATATTTGATAGAGAAAGTTTGTACATTGTAAAGATAAAATCATAAATCTATTGGATCAATTTAAGATCCAATTTGAGGTAATGAAGCTCCAACAGAGGAAGTTCCTACATTTTAAAGATAAAATCATAAATTTTATTGGTCCAATTTGAGATCCAATTTGTGGTTGTGAAGCTCTAATAGATAAAGTTCCTACATTATAAAGATAAAATCATAAATATGCTTGGTCCAATTTGAGGTCCAATTGTAAGGATTTATCTTTTTAATTATACTTTCTGACATTTGGATTGATACAAATTGTTACTTTAGAATTATGGTATTACTTTTCTTCTAATGTTTTCAACCCCCATTTTAGGGAAGAGCTCCAAAGATGGTTCCTTCAGATGGAGACTACACTTTTCTGCTATAGATTCTATCTAGAAACACTAGAAGCTCAGGTATTGTCATACTCAAGTACAATATAGTTTGAGGTGAATTGCACTTAGTATTTTATGCTAAAATGGATATGTTATAGCCTATAGTTAATTGTTGTAGCATAACAAATAGGCTAAATAGTTGTTCATATGCCAAAGTTTCAAATATTAAATTTCTATACCTTATTCTAGGAGCAAATCACAAGGGGATTCTATACATAAGACACCATTGTTTCAAATTCAAAATTGTTGGCTCTTTGACAATTGTTGGCGCTTTCACAATTGTTTGCTTCATTTATTTGATCTAAGACAACCTGCTATATAGAAGATGATCTCAAAATCACAGAAAAATCCTTTATTCCGGGATGATTGCTCAGAATCTTTCCCATTATAACAATGAACAAAAACATCAATCATTAACTTGAACTTTGCAAGAGTTTCATCAAATTCTACTTTTCCACTCTCTTTTCCATTCTAAATTTAATTCCCAATTTCATCCATGAAGAACTTCCTTGGCTTGTAGATCCTACTGTTAACCATAAATTTACTAGGTGTCAAGGATAGCTTCGAGCTTTTACCCAAGCAACAATTGACAAAATTTGGCCTTACAAGATCTTTTGAGTTTTTATTCTACACCCTTAATATGGGTGTACATCGGGTTATGAATAGTCGGCTTGTGGCTATCTTAATTCCTAATTAATTCATGTTATCATTATTATATTATTATTTAGTTGGCTGGTTCAGCCTAGGTCTTATATAGGGGTGTCTAATTCGGCCTAGGTGATATCCTAGGCCTAAATAGGTATATATAGGAGGTTGTGAGTCTTATTTCATCATCATATTGTGAAGTGTGTTCTCTTTAGAGATATTTGGAGGTTTCCCCCCTCAAATTGGCTTGTTATTTGTAGCTATTATCAAGTATTTTCAACATCTTTCATATCATATTCTTCTATTGTGCAAGTTATTTCATAACAAGTGGTATCAGAGTATGATCTTGGCACCGTAGAGGCAAGGTTTTTCCTCAATATTGGAGGCGATTTTGGAAAGAGCATATCTTTTAGATTTTGGATTTTTTTTTTTATAATTTTTAAAGGGTTTTTGAAGAACATATTAAAGAAGCTATAGCATAGATTTCAGAAGAATTGGAGCAGAATTGAGATTTTTTTTGTAGAATTAGGGTTTCTACACAATTTATCTAGAATCTACATATCTCTCACATATTGTTGAATTGGAGCTTTATTTTTATTAGGTTTTTGAAAAAAATACTAAAGGAGCTTATTGTAAAAAATTTGGAGGAATTGGAGCATAATTAAACAGGTTATTGAAAAATTAAGGTTTTCACAAATATCACTCTCAAGGCTACAAATTTGCTTATTTCTTGGAAATTTTTCTAAGTGAGTTATTTTGGCCCTAGTAAGTTACAATAATTTTTTTAGAGAATTTAAGTTTCATTTGTGTGATTTATTTCAAAATCATTAGTTCCCATCATGGCAGGGCCTGCAACAAGGGGCAAAAAGAATGTTGTCACTTTGGGGAAGACTCCTGATAAGGATGGAGTAACAATAGAGGATATTACTCCTAATGAGGAAATTAGTAAGTTCAAGGAAGAAATTTCCTCAATGAAGATGGATATGTGTTATGTAAGAGGAGATAAATTAGATATACAAAACATGTTAAGTGCCTATATGACTGAATCAAGAAAGGAGTTCTCAAGCAACCAAGGTGAAAATTCTAGGTCACTAACATTGACACAAGTTTTAATACTCCTAAGGGATCTAGGAATTTATTTCCAAAGGTGGATATGTGCAAGTTCAATGGCAAGGATCCACTAACATGGATAAACCAAATGGAGATTTTTTTTGAAGTACACCAAATCCCAAATGGACAAAAGGTCATGATGGCTTCCCTATATCTAGAACCAAAACAATTCATTTGTTATAATTGGCTATGCACTCATCAAAGGAAAAAGGGGCTCACTTTCTCATGTTCAATTTTTATGGAGGAACTCCAAGCATAATATAGCAATAGCATGATAGGAAACTTCTTCAGCCAACTTGCTAAACTTCAACAAATAGGATCAGTTAAGGATTATATTCAACAATTCCAAAATCTATCCTTAAGAGTGGATGCAATTACAGAGGAGAACTTGAATGATTTATTCTTGGGGGGGTCTCAAGGATCACATTCAACATGAGGTATGCATGTTTATCCCTAGCTCTATAAATGATTCTTTTATCTTAGCACACAGGGTAGAGGAGAAGTTTTTGATTCCTAAGAAACAAGGGGCTAATGTGACAAGAGAGAAAGGATATTCAACACACCCTACTAGGTTGACTCCACAACAAATTGAGGAGAAAAGAGAAAAAGGGCTGTGTTTCAATTCTGATAGAAAATATAGTCGGGGACATAAATGCAATGAAAATAAATTATTCTATATTGAAGGTCCAAGGGAGGAAGAAGAGGAGGAACTCATACTAGAGGATGAAAGGGAGTCAAATGAGGAATCACAAGATTCTCAACCAATAATTTCTTGTCATGCACTCTCAGGTTTTAGTGCTCCACAAAATCTCAAGGTGGTGGGGTTCTTAAAGAAGTAGAAGATAACAGTGTTGATCGACTCAGGTAGTACTCATAATTTCATCAACAAAAAGTTAGCTACTCATTTAAATTGTTTTATATATCCAGCTCCAGAGTTTCAGGTTTTGATTGCAAATGGTGGTACAATTAGTTTTTCAGGGAAGTGTCATTGCATTAAATTATCCATGGGAGATTATCAACTTGATTCCCCAATGTATGCGATATCCATGGGTGCAATAGATATTGTTTTGGGAGTACAATGGCTTACTACATTGGGAATGATTGAGATGAAATTCCAAGAACTATTCATGAGATTTCAATTAGAAGGAAGGGTATTAGAGCTAAGGGGGTTGAAGAAAAAATCCCCACAAATGGTATTCTCTCATCAAATGCAAAAGTTTCTTAAGAAAGGAGTGGATGGATTTGTGGCCCAGCTATGTTGATTAGAAGTCTCTCAATCTAATGCTCCTACTCATCCAGATTTGCAATCTATAATTGATTGTCACTCAATTGTTCTTGGAGATATGCCTAAAGGAATTCCTCCTAAGAGGGATCATGATCATGCCATACAGTTAGTTCCAGGGAGCTAACCACCAAACATCAGGCCTTACAGGTATCCACACATACAAAAGAGTGAGATAGAAAAAATTGTTGAGGAGATGCTAGAGGTAGGAATTATCAGGCATAGCCAAAGTGCTTACTCCTCACCTATGGTGATGGTATGTAAGAAGGATGACACTTGGTGCATGTGTCTAGATTATAGAGCGCTCAACATGTACATCATTAAAGATAAGTTTCCTATTCCAGTCATTTCTGATTTGCTAGATGAATTGAATGGAGCTATGTATTTTACCAGCTTAGATCTTAGATATGGTTATCACCAAATTCAGATTAAGGATGAATATATTTGTAAGACAACATTTCAGAATCATGATGGTCATTATGAATTTTTGATGATTCCATTCGGTCTTACCAATGCACCATCTACATTCCAAAGTCTAATGAATTCCATTTTTAAGAAGTTCTTGAGAAAGTTTGTGTTAGTATTCTTTGATGATATTTTGATTTATAGCAAGACTTGGGAAGAAAATTTACATGTGGATCAAGAATTATGAATACTTGAAGATCATCATTCTAATCCATCCAAGTGTGCTTTTGGTCTTAAGGAGGTGGAGTATTTGGGACACATAGTTTCACATGAAGGAGTAAAGGTGGACCCTAACAAAATTAAGGCTATCATAGAATGGCCTATTCCAAAAACTATTAAGAAACTGAGGGATTTCTTGGGATTGATAGGGTACTATAGAATATTTGAGAAGAATTATGGTCGTATAGTAGCACTCCTCACCACTCTATTGAAGAAGGATTCTTTTCATTGGAATGAGTCCGCTAATACAACATTTGAGAGATTGAAGGAGGCTATGTACAACTCCAGTGCTTGCCACTCCTAACTTCACCAAGGAACTCATTGTGGAATGTGATGCTTGTAGAAATGGATAGGAGCAGTTCTCATGCAAGAAGGTCAACCAATTGCTTTTGAGAGCCGTCAATTAAAGGGTAAGAATCAACTAAAACCTATTTATGAGAAGGAAATGCTAGAAATCCTTCACGCAGTTAAACAATGGAGGCATTACCTTATGGGTCGACACTTCAAGGTTAAGGAAAATCATGATAGCCTAAAATATTTTTTGGAACAAAGACTATCTTATGAAGAGCAACAAAAATGGGTAACTAAGATGTTAGAATATGACTTTGAAATTGTATATAAGAAAGGGAAGGAAAATATTGTAGCAGATTCACTTTCAAGGAAGGATGAGAAAGATGAAGCCTTATTATGTGCCCTTTCAATATTACAAGAAAATTGGGTGGAGGAAGCCAAAGCAGAGTGGCAAAACAATGTTGCCACAAGTAATCTCATCCAACAATTAAAAAGTGATCGCAGTAGTTCAAATAAGTTATATTGGAAGGAAGATACTCTTTGGTATAAAGAGCATTTGTATCTCTGCAAGAATTCCACTCTTAAACACAAGATTCTCATAGAGCTGCATGAGTCTCCAGTTGGTGGTCATTCAGGATTTTTGAAGACATATCATTGAGTCAAGCAAGATTTTCTTGGGAAGGGCTAAAAGGTGATGTTCAAAAATTTGTGGTTGAATGTTTGGTTTGTCAAAGGAATAAAGGGGAGACAATTAAGACACCAAGTCTCTTGCAACCCTTATCTATTCCTAGCAAGTGTTGGGAAGAGGTATCCATGGACTTCATCATAGGGCTTCCCAAATCTAAAGGTCATAATGTCATCATGGTAGTAGTTGATCGCCTCACTAAATATGCACATTTTATTGCATTATCACATCCTTTTACAACAAGTGCAGTGGTAAAATATTTTTGGGAGAATATCCAAAAGCTACATGGTAGACCTAAGGTTATTGTTAGTGATCGTGATCCTATCTTCACTAGTCACCGTTGGAAAGATTTATTCTCATGTTTGGGTACTCAATTAGCTCACAGCTCTTCATACCATCCTCAATCAGATGGGAAAACTGAGCTTGTTAATAAGTATTTGGAAGGATATCTATGTTGTTTAACTTCAGAGAAACAATCTCAATGGATAGATTGGCTACCACTTACAGAATGGTGGTATAACACTTCTTTTCAAATCTCATAGTAAAAGTCTCCATTTTTGGCACTTTATGGATATCATCCTCCTCCCATCACTTCATCAATAAAGGTGTCACCAAGAGTTCAGGTAGTAGAGGACCAATTGCTTCATCATCAACAGGTACTTTCAAGAATCAAGGAGAATTTAGCCATGGCACAAAATCGAATGAAACAATAGGAAAACCAACATCGCAGTGAAAGAAGTTTTGAAGTTGGGGATTGCGTCTTCTTGAGATTGCAACCTTATAAGAAAATTTCACTGAAGCAACAAAAAAAGAATAATAATTTATCTCCAAGGTATTATGGGCCATACCAAATCATGCAAAAGATCAATAGCATTTCTAACAAGCTATAGTTGCCACCAACAACAAAGATACATCCAGTTTTTCATGTTTCTTGTTTGAAGAAGGTAATTGGGCATAATATTCCAACTCAAACAACACTATCAGAGCTCGATGAAGAAGGAAGAATCATTTTGAAACCAAAGTGAATTCATCAAACACACATAAAGAAGATGAGGAATAGAACTCTCATTGAGTATCTCATCCAATGGAATAATTTACCAATTGAAGATGCCACTTGGGAGAATGAGGAGTTCATTCAAAAGAATCCAAACTTGATTAGCATTGAGGACAATGCTTCTTTTACGTAAGGGGGCATGCTACACCCTTAATATGGGTGTACATTGGGTTATGAATAGTCAGCTTGTGGCTATCTTAACTCCTAATTAAGTCATGTTATCATTATTATATTATTATTTAGTTGGTTGGGTCGGCCTATGTATTATATAGGGGTGTCTAAGTCGGCCTAGGTGATATCCTAGGAATAAATAGGTATATATAGGAAGTTATGAGTCTTATTTCATCATCATATTGTGAATGTGTTCTCATTAGAGATATTTGGAAGTTTTCCCCCTCAAAGTGGCTTGTTATTTGCAATTATTATCAAGTATTTTCAGCATCTTTCATATCATATTCTTCTATTGTGCAAGTTATTTCATAACATTTTACCCAAGCAACAATTGACAAAATTTGACCTTACCAGATCAAAAGGCTGAATTTTGTCAATTGCTACTTGGGTAAAAATTTGAAGCTATCCTTGACACCTGATAAAGTTATGGGTAACAACAAGATCTATAGGCCGAGGAAGTTCTTCATGGATGAAATTGGGAATAAAATTCAAAATGGAAAAGCGAGTGGAAAAGTAGAATTTGATGAAACTCCTGCAAAGTCCAGGTTAATGACTGATGTTTTTGTTCATTGTTATGATAGGAAAGATTCTGAATAGTCATCCTGGAATAAAGGATTTTACTATGATTTTGAGAGCATCTTCTATACAGCAGGCTGTCTTAGATCAAATAAATGAAGCAAAAAATTGTGAAAGAGCCAACAATTTTGAATTTGAAACAATAGTGTCTTATGCATAGAATCCCCCTATGATTTGCTCCTAGAATAAGGTATAGCAGTTTAGAATTTGAAACAATGGTATGTGAACAACTATTTAGCCTATCTGTTATGCTACAACAATTAACTACAAGTTAGAACATATCCATATTAGCATAAAATAGCAAGTGCAATTCACTTCAAACTCTGATATTGTAATTTTTTTGTAAGGAATTTTTCACTCCATGAACATTCTCTATGCACATCAATATTTTGGTTATTATCTCAATCTCCTTTGTGATCAAAAGAATAGTGAAGTTCATTGCATAACTCATGACCATTTTGCAGTGCTATGATCCAGTGCTCTTTTACTTCTTACTCACTATGTTTTGTGATCAAAAGAATAGTGAAGTTCATTACATAACTCATGACCATTTTGTAGTGCTATGATCCAGTGCTCTTTTACTTCTTACTCACTGTGTTCTCAATCGCCATGTACAAATGACTTAGAGGAAATATATTTGTCACCATTTGACAGTAACTTTCATTTTTTTTGGACTATTTGTTATGATTCAATCAATTTTTGATAGTGTTCTTCCTTTCTTAGTCCTATAGGATAGAGGACAATTCACAGTTTGCAACTCTCTAACAATGGTAAATAGATACAATAAAGATATTTAAAATTTTAAAAGTGGATTTTTTTGAATTGGTAAAGCCTATTTATTAGTTTTATAACTTAAAATTATTTAAGCTATTTGAATAGCTAAAATTCATATTATAAATATTTAAAGCACAATAGAATTAGGTACTTAAAATGATTACAGAGAATTTGAATGAAAATTAATAAATTACTACTAATTTAGCTTTTCCTTTTGTGTGTTTACAGGATTATGTCTTCTAGCATTTGTTAGGCTTATTTTGGATTCTATGGAAACAACAAAGGTAGTTCCACACCCAGGTCTAAATGAGGTGATGACCCATCCTTCTATGATGAATTTTGTAGGATACACCCAAGAATAGATATAAAAATATCATATTTTTAAACCTTTAGATCTTGGAGATCGTTGCAGATTTGATTTGATTTTTGTATAGCTGGATGGATCTAAAAAAATGTTGCTTGAAAATGATGTAAATGAAAATGTTATTTGTTCAGAATAATCTAAGAGTAGTATTTCACTTGCACAAATTATTTTTGTCTACCTTAAGATAACTGTTAAAATTATCATTTTGTTAGTCATAATATTTCATTGTATATTTGTATTTTGTTAGATTGTATTGCATAGTTAATGGTTAAAAAATAAATTGAGCATAATATACTTTCCATGTACTTTTTTTATCACTTATAAATCAAAAAATTTGTTACTTTTTGTGATCATAAAAAATAGAGATGATTTTAGTCTCTATGAAATATTTTCATGCATGTTTGAAATCTCTACAAGGTGATGAAAAAGGCCCTAGGGTTTGGTAGGGTTTTGAGTATCCTTATTGTCTTGATGGTAATGTTTTCACTAAGTTCTCTCGTTGCCCAAATATAGTCACCTAAGAAACTACCATGATGCTCTTGATTGTAACTTACTTTGTTCTCCCTACCTTCTCACTATAGGTCTAATTCTTCAACTCTACCAACTGCGCTTCCATCTCAATGTCTTTTCATGCTCTTAGATCTATTCTCTTATGAACTTATTCTTATTACTCTGAAAACTATCACTAGGTCTATTATGACTATTAGGTCTTTGAGGGTATATGATTTTCTACTATGAAATCTTAGATTGTCATACTTTTGATGAAAATTCTCCAAGGATGTTTGCTCACTAACTTAACTCTCTATATATTCTCCATTATGCATTGAAAATTCATGGTTTCTATTTAACTATTTATTGGTGTAACCATGGATTGAAAATCCATTGAGCTCCCTTTGGGTTGATAATATTATTTTTCTTAGCCCTGACCTGCGCCTCATCTTTGGATATCCTCGACCCATTTTTTGAAGAGTCTTGTCTATTTTCTCCACGTGTCCACCATATACTCCTTGAAAAGGTTTCCTCCCTTGCTTCTTTATTAAGCCTTGCAATGCCTCCACATGTCAGTAGCGTAGGCCTTGGAGAGCTCACTCTCCTTTTCTTCTTTATTGAGCTCTTCTCGCATGCCACGTAGCATCATTTCGTGGGTACCTTTTGGAAGACCCACAATCAATGCTTGGGAAAAAGACTCCTCTAGATGTGTTCTCCACAAATATTTTTAGTGTTAGAAGGGAAGATTTAGAGACAAGCCCCATCCTATTGCCACATGTCCCAACCAACTTTATGGGTGAGCAACACATGTCTATATGGGAATCTTGTTGCTTCCACATTGGGACCACAATCACCATTCGTACGGGGTGCATTTAGTTTGAAGGATATTTCATTTTATGATTTAGAATTTTTTTTTGTTGTAACGACCATGAGAAATCATTGCGATGGACATCATTGCTAGTACCAGGGGATCTTTTCTGTTACTGGCTCCTAGGTGGTGGAAGGATTTTCTATATATACTGCTTCAGCTATCTGAAAAGGGGTTCTAAGTTTAGAGAATACACATAAATTTGTGAAAAGACACCAAGCCTTTGTATTATTTTTAGATTATTGTATTAAGATTCACATATTGTGCCATTGTTATTCAACCTTTCTATTTCTTAGCTAGTTGACAAGACATTATACTGTGTTGTTATTGTATTAAGTAGTTTATTTGCAAAACTTCTATAATTTCAATATAAGTTTTCTATTTTAGACCATGTCTTGGACTCTTCTTTTTAGTAAATGTGTATGGAAGCTATTTTATGTTATTTGATAAACTTCTTAGGATTTTCATCTATGTTTTCTATTATTTCTAGGCATGCAGATTGTTGAACAAGCCTTTAAATCCCATCTGAAAGGAAGATTTACCGTGCCCACACCTACATCTTGGTGCATTGCCTTAGGTTAGATCTTTATTTTATATATCTAATTCATTTTCCCATTCCAAACCCCCTAAATATAGGAGTCAACTTCTTTAAAAACCTAGAGGTCACTCAGTTTAGTGCAATTGGTCCCCTCATTAATTGAGTTTCCCATAAGGTTGTTGCTTGGAATTTTTAGGCATCAATAGTTTCTTTTTCTAGCATGTCCGGTGGGACTGTTTAAATGTATCTAAATCTAAAGTGGGTGTATGGGCCATAGGCCCATTACTAGATCTCAAACAATGAATAACCCTAGCTTGCTAGTGCCACCGCTGGTAACAGTATGAATAAGAACCCATCCAATGAATGTTTCGATCCCTCCACCAACCATGTTGTCGATTTCTAATAGAAATTATGTGGCATGGTACACCATAAAACCTCTAATAGCACCAACAACCCCCACCATTTATGCCCCTATCCCAACCTCTACTTTAAAAGCTATACCAAAATTCATTAGGGAAGGCTTAAAAACACCATCCAAACACTTGTAAGATGCAACAAACATGTGTTTAGCACATGTTGTCACCAACCAAAATGTCATGTTAAGGTTGCTTGTAGCCTCTTTCAAAGGTAGAGTGCTAGATTGGTATCGCACATTGCGAGACAATACTATCGATACCTAGGATGAGCTCATAGACCCTTTCTACGAGAGATTTTTAAATAATGGAGAATGGTCTTCGCTATTTCATCAGCTCACGACCACAAAGCAAGCCCCTTAAGAGGCCATGAATGAATTTAATGCTTGATTTCATGTGACTTGGCAAATGAGTCAATTTGCAATCTGCCTACCTAGAGATTTGGCATTTATGTTCTATTTGAAGTCTCTAAATGTTGACATTTTAGTGATGATCCGGTCTCTTGGTGGGAACACCTTGCAAGGTGCATATAACATTGATATTTAGGTGAAGAATAATTTGATCGATGCTGGAAAGTTACCGCCTAAGCATGCTATGCCTATATTTGTAGAGTTGTCGATTCCTTTCCTAGGAGACAACATCTACTAGTGCATTCACTCCTCCCCAATCTATGTATGCATATCTGAGTGCGCCACAGAGTGCTGCTTCTACATCTAATTCATCAAAAGATGAGATGAGTGATGTGAAGGAATTGTTGTGGAGCATCTCAAATGAAATAAGTACCATCAAGTGGAACCATTCCATGCCTCCAAAGCCAACTTACCAAAATTATCAAGGGGGAAATCTTCCTACTAGAAAAATCAATTCCAAGGAGGCTCGCACACAAATCCATAGACTCAAACAAGTAATTAGATGGTGCCAGTACCTACTCTATTGCAAAATGCTCACCCAAGCTCAAGTAGAGAGCTAACAATGGGAAAAAATAGTCTTGTTAATGATATCAATCCTTGGTGCTTCCCCTGCAATGAAGCACATATGCCCCAAAATTGCTCGTGAGGCAATCTACAAAAAAGAGTGGTGGAACAATGTAACCAAGGTGTGGTGTTAGATTCAGGAGGGTATGTATATGTCTCTCTAAAAAATGGAAAATGTTGTACTCACTGTGCAAATGCAAGGGATGTCCTTGGAGAAAGAGATAGATATAGCTTCGAATCATGCACTCTTCTTATGGATGGAAGAAGAAGAGGAAGTATTTGCAAACAAGGCTTCTGCATCAAAGGCCCCACAAGTGTAGTTCAATTACAACACTCACTCTAAGAGGAGATTCATGGGAAAATCGGTCATCCCACAACCCAAAAGCATCCTTGACCAAACTCCTAGCACCTCTGCAATTGCACAACAATTTGAATCGTGAAGGGAAATTGTTATAACAAGGGCTAAGGAATAAAATCCTTTGAATTCACCGCCATTCAATGTGATGGAACAATTGAAGAAATCCTCTATAATTTATCTATTTGGGATATCTTAACTATTCCAAAGTAGGATTCATTGTTGTAAAAGGCCCTACTCGAAGATGCAAGCACAAAGCCATCAGAGAAATCACTTAAGGGAAAGGTCGTTGATTCATCACCTCCTACCAAATTCCTCACAAACAGTGTAGAGGAAGCCTCTACCGAAGTCAAAGGTAAGCTAAAACCAAAACCTTTTTGCCTAAATCTTCTTGTGGGTAAGAAATTGTTGCATAATTCCATGATTAACTCTGGTGCTAGTACCACAGTCATGCCCAAGAAGATAGTTGAAGCCTTAGAACTTAGCTATGAACCTTTAAACAAAGGGGTTATGTAGCTTGATGGGAACAAGGTTGAAACCATAGGTGTCATCAAGGACCTCCCCTTCACTCTATTCTCTGGCCTTAGTATCACAGTTCCGTAGGATACTGTGATCATAGACGTTCCCCCCATGTTTGGTCTTTTCTTATCCAAGGAATTCACTTCCAAGATAGGTGGATATCTTTCTTTAGATTGGTCATACTTAATCCTCGGGACCAAACAGGGAGCTAAAATGAAGATAGTGTCTAAACCTCTACATTTAGAACATGTGGCAGATGAAGCCATGATCAATTTTTAGGCTGCTCATACCTCTACCACCAAAGAAGAAATGTATTGTATTGAGCTACTAGAGGACGAGGGTATGTGCAGGATCATGATGGGCCAAAAAATGGCGATATGATGGGTATGTGTAGGGTGTGTGGCTGACAACTTTTTTTAACCCAAAATTGATGAAACAAAAAGGGGTTTTAAAGGAGATTCTCAACTTTCTACCAATATAAATTATGCCTTACTTTGAATTTAATAAATAATCATTATTAATTTTCTATTTGAGTTATGACTAAAGTCTTGATTGATACGCTAATTGAAAAACATCTATAGCTTTCAAATGGTATCACATTTTTTGAATCTAAAACATGTGTCACATTCTATGATTCTCATACTATAAGATTAAAAAAAAAATGAATTTCATGAGGTTTTGACCAATTTAAGGTGGTCAGACATAGGAGTTTTTATTTTTTTTAAATGTTGTAGTAAAAAAATTATAATTAATTATTTACTTGGAAAAAAATTACAAAAAAATATGCATCACATCAGGACATGAGTCCTCTACTTATATCTAAAATCTTATTAAAAAATATTATCATTTTATTGTGGTTAGGGTGGTTAGGTAGACACCTACTTATTTTTTCCCTAAAATTTAAGTACAATTGCATTAAAATTTCAAATTTTCACCAAATAGTTTTTAAATTTTTTTAAATAAACCTAGTAGTTTAGAAACTTCATTCAATTTGCTACAGATTCTATTCTTACATATTTTTGAAATAATATAGATAACTTATTCAAATTTTTACATCAAGTTGCCTAACTCTAATTTTTCTGAATTTTTCACCACTTAAGGGCCTATTTTTTCCATGATGATCATGCACATACCCATGAGAAGGTGACCAAAGACCATATTGATCAGGAAGAGGTCCTCTTGAGCGAATATATAGACACTGATCATTTCAGAATTTTTTGTGCTACCAGATTAGGAACTTATGTCATCTATGATGAAGATCAAGTGATTCTGAAGGTCATGAAGGAATCTGAGAGTGGTAAATCCTCAGAGCTATGGACGTTGCATTTCGATGGAGAAACATGTAAATTTGGTGTAGGAGCTGAGATATGTTTGATGTCCCCATCCAATGAAAAGAACCTTAGGTATTTTTTTTTTAGTTTTCCTTTTCAAACAATGAAGTTGAATATGAAGGCCTGGTGCAAAGTATGAGTTTTGCAAAACAGATGGGTGTTAAAAAAATAATGGTGTTCAGAGAATCTGAACTAGTGTTTAATCAAGTCTAGGGGCTCTCTGATACTAAGAATGTATGCATAAGATCCTATAGACATAGAGTCTAGGACTTGATTGAAAGCTTCAAAACCTTCAATATCTAGACAGTTCCCAAAGAGAAAAATATATATGCGGATTGCATGGCAACAGACATATCTCAATTTGACCCTATTCTTGACCTAATTCATAATGTGCACACTGTAGGAGTGATTGTCTGACCAACAATCCCAGATAATGATCAAATTTGGAAAGTGTTTGAAAGTGATGAACACATTGCCTCATTCATCCAATAGTTAGGGGAGTTTGCTGAGAAACTCGAACCGAAAATTGTTGAGGCCTATAAAGGGAAAATTATTCAGTTAAGGTCCAACAAGCTTCCAAAAGGATTGGTCACCCTTGAAAACCTATTCAATTGTGATGATGCAAGGAATGAAAAGTGGAAGTTTTTAGTAGACAAAAGCAACTATGCTGACCTTTAGGTTGGGGATGAAAGGAAGCTCATGGTTGGAAAAGATGTCCCACAACACGATAAAAAAATTCTCATTCTATTTTGTGAAAAATATGGAGTAGTGGCCTGGTCATATGATGACCGCAAGGGATATGATCTCGAAATCATTCAACATGCTATAGAATTGACAAAAGGAGCAAAACCTGTCTGCCAAAAGTAGAGACTAGTAAATCTAAAGATTGAGGCACTGATGGACCAAGAGTTGACAAAGCTAATTCAGTACCAGATTGTCTTCTCGATCAAACACAACACATGGATGTCCAACCTGGTTCCTATCTAGAAAAAGAATGGAGACATCTGCCTGTGTGTGTATTTTTGGGACTTGAACAGAGCATCCCTAAAGGACCATTACCCTTGCCCTCCATGGAATCTATCTTGCAAACAACGGTTGGCTCAAAAATATTTTCTCTACTAGATGGATTCTTTGGCTACAACCAAATATGGGTAAAAGAGGAAGACTGACACAAGACAACGTTCACTACCAAGTGGGGAACATTTTCCTACGTGAAAATTCCCTTTGGTCTCTCAAATGTGGGAGCTACCTTCTAGTGAGAAATGGATATTTCTTTTAGAGAATTGATCAACAAGATTATCTTAATCCACTTGGATGATCTGATTGTATTCTCTAAGTTGAAAGTTGACCATTTTGATCATCTAGAAATGGTTTTTAAGAGATGCCAGGAGTTCAGGGTATCCCTGAACCCAAAAACATTGTCTTCAAAGTTCTGCAAGGAAAATTATTGGGGCATGTGGTATCCAAAGATGGAATTGCAATTGACCTAGTGTGGGTGAAGGAAATTAGAGAGCTTCCCCTACTAGTCAAAAAGAAGGGAGTTTAGTCCTTTCTAAGAAAGGTAAATTTTGTGATAAAATTCATTTTTTTATTTTGTAGGAATAATTAGACCTATTACTTTGATGCTCAAGAAGGATCAATTATTCAAATGGGAAAAAGAGGCCAGAGAATCATTTGAGAAGGTTAAGGATGCTATTTCTTCAACTCTTGTGCTGGTAAATCTAGACCTAGCAAAGGAATTCATAATGTATGTATTCAGTAGCAAATTTAGCATTGCTATTGTTTTGACCTAGAAGGATGATGAAGGAAAAGGAGAACATCTAATAGCATTTCACTCCCACACCTTAAAGGATTATGAAAGAAATTATAACTTCATTGAAAGTCAAGCATTCACCATTGTTAAGGGGCTCAAGAAGTTCTGACACCTCATATCTTGCAACAAGGTGGTATTAAATGTTGCACATTCCAGTGTGCGTGAATACATTATGGAAAGAGAAAGCACAAAGAAAAGGGTCAATTGGATTACTAAGATCCTCGAATATGACATTGAGGTCAAACCCACAAAGATCGACCGAGGGAGAAGATTGTGTGAATATTTGGCACAAGATCAAGAAATGCCAGCTGAAAAGGAACAACCTGAGCTTGTTCTAATGAATGAATCTGAATCCGAATGCTACTAGTTGGTAGATCAAATGAGATTTATGCAGACAGGGAAATACCCGACGAGCCTCCCTTCTCAGAAGAGGAGATTCTATAGATTGTAGAATAATAGATATTTGCTCATTGAAGGAGTCCTTTTCAAAAGGAACTTCAATGGAGTTCTCATGTAGTGCATCACCACATAGCAAGCACAAAAAATTCTAAACGTATTTCGCAACAGTCCTGCGGGTAGACATTTCTCTGCAAAGACCACTACCATCAAAATTATGTGTGCGAGATATTTCTAGCATACACTATTTAATGACTCACACTCTTTGGTTAAGGCTTGCAAGGAATGCCAATTATTCATATGGAGAAGGAAGAACTCAACAATGCCCCTAAATCCAATAGTTATCGAAGAACCTTTTGCACAATGGGGCCTTGATTTTATCGGGATGATTAATCCTACCTCCAGTGCTAGACACAAATGGATCCTCATAGCTACTAACTACTTTACCAGTTGGATCAAGGCCATGCCCCTGAAGTATGTGATGGAGGAAGAGATTATGAAATTTCTCAAGGAACTGGTAATAAAATTTGGTCCACCAAAGAACATAATCTCTGACAATGCTAAGGCTTTCCTAGGCTCAAAGGTATGCCAATTTGCACTCAATCATGGCATATCCTTAGAAGCATCTAGTCGCATCCACAAAAGGATATAAAAGTTACGAAAAATACTAACCTAGGAATTGGACATTCTAGCAGGTGACTAACATATTTGTATGGTCATTCATTTACATTGTCAAACCATGGAAAGTATACTTGAAATGGAGCGGCACTATATGTGCACTAAGAACTAGCTTCAGTCACGATTTACCAGAAATAAACACATGATAGGAATTCTACTTATGTTATAGGAATGTAACGTAAAGCTTTCTTAACTTAAGCATAACTTAATCAAAGTAGACATCATGAAAATTGTTACTAAGAAACAAACTATGAACTAGCCTTATGCTGTAGGAACAAACATAGGGATGGATTCCCGATGCTGCAGGAACAATATAAGACTGAGTTTGCACTAAAACTTAAAGAAGGAAATCTAACTTATAATCAAAAGAAGATAAAAAACTAACTATAGATACTCACTAAGTGGGGCCCCTTAGCAAGCATCAACCAATTATGCAAGAATTGAACTCAAAACTTCATCATCTTTTATTCATAAACTTGAAACCATATACATTGTTCTGCTTATAAGAAAACTAACACAAAACACTGCTTCTTATTATCATACTAACTTTTACACACTTTGCTTGCTCACTCATGTAGGAGGAACACTTATTTAAACCAAAAAAGCAACTAACTAACTAACTAACTAACAGAGAAAGACATGGACATAAGTGCATCCTGAAACCAAGGAACATACTTCTCATAAATGAAAGCATATTCGTTCAACACGATTCAGAGAGAATTTAGCATTCCACTCTTCCTAGATTAATGAGCATTTAGATTTCTTCCCAATGACCCGGTCAGAGAGTCTTCGCTGGAACAACTTCCTTGACGTTGTGTAGGAAATGGACTTTACTGTAGGGCTGAGATCTGTTGCGCTTGACTCGTTCATGCTTCCTTCAACAACCTGCGATACACAAGGTGACAAAAGTGAAAGAAAGCACGCATGGAAACAACACGATACACATTCATTAATCACATATTAAATCTATTTCATTATTCAAAACCACATGCATTATACCAGTCATTCAGGAGGTCAAACAGGGTAATTAATAAGACACATAGAGATGTTAAGTTGCAGGAATATAGGAATGTATTGCTACAGGGTACTAGCCACTTTTAGATAAAAAGTCTTTAAACAAAGAGTTAAAACAACCATTAAAAATAAGAGTAACGGTATTAAAAATACATCATAATACTCAAATTATGAGCATATTTCAAGCTCATCATTTGCCCCCTACTTAACCTAATGATGGCCCACCAACATTAAGCTTCTTGGTTGTTTCTTTGAAATCTGCAGGAGTAGTATGGATCTGGACTGAAGTTCCAAATTTATAGTAGAAACCTCTGAAATGTTGCCATTTTTCATATTTGTAGGTTTCTGTATCCTTATTAACATCTATAGCTCGATAAAGATAAAGTGGCCACATTAAAACTGAAGGTCGAAATGTTATTGGCAACCATAACTCGAACCTCTTCTGAAGACCAAGCTGCATATGTACTTCTCTATCCTTCCAAGGGATGCTTTAAAATTCAGGGGGCTATGAGGCTCAAATTTCCTACTGCTGGAAGCCTCGTTACTTCTGTAATCTGTTCTTATATTACAGCCACTGTCAAACTACACACTATAGCTTCTCCTTTTGAAAGAGTTCTCAAAAACTTGCCTGCAGCTTCCTCATTAAAGGAATCTAACCTCAGAAAATAATTCAGCCATCCACAATTGCTAAATGCTTGAACCATTTGAGGATTTTGTGTCAAGAGCTCATGAGCTACAGGCTCATGTCTTACTAATTGGCCACCGATATTCACAAATTATCCTAGCTCAAACTTTTTCTGAAAATTCAAAAAAAACTTTTCTGCTCTATTTCTTTTTGCTCTGCAGTCACTTTCCTTTACTTTTCCAAGAATGACTCAAAGAATACATGCATGAAATGATTGTTACAAACTACCCAAATCAAGTAGTTAATTGTTGTTTAGGATAAAAACACGCAGTCATATTTGGAAATTACAAGAAAATAAAAATATATTATCAGTTGTGACAGTGACATAAGAAAAGGTTTGATATAGATTAACCTGCCCCCTACTTAAAATTTGACATGTGTCCACACATGTGCAAAAGGATAAGTGAAGATTAGGCAATAATGACTGATATGTACATAGTAATTAAGAAATAAATGAAATAAATAAACAATGTGACAACAAAAGATATCACGTACCTTGTAATAAATGCCCGTACATGCTGGGAAAGATCACAGCTCAACATGAAATGACGGCTGGAATTGAAACCATAAATGAGGGTGGTACGACATGATGGATGACGTGGAAGAAAAGAGAATGAATGGTGGTGACAGATGAAAATTGGAGAAAGTGGCTCCCTTAAAAAGGAAACCTTTATTATGGGCATGCAACGTGGAATTTTAAAGAGATGCTGTAGGAGAAAGGTTGAAGCCTTTTGCTGTAGGAAGATCAGTGGCCACATTCAAAACAAATTATTTCATAAATTCTTCTTTGGACGCTGGCTTATGATACAACCTAAGACGGTGTCCATTAACCAGTAGCTTGAATCGGACATGATCTATTGTAGCTAACTGAATTGAACCATTATCAAACACATTTTCTATTTCATTAGGACCAAGCCATCTTGTGGTGAGTTTACCTTGATTTTCCTTGTATCTGGAGTCATAGAGTAGCGCCCAATCACCAACAGAGAATTGTTTAGTTCTGATATGGTGGTCATGCCATTTTTTTCTTTGTTGTTGGATAGCTTCAGTATGCTACAGGGCAGCTTTCCTTATCTCATCCAATACATTCAGCTGTGGGAGGCGTTCCTTTTGAGCTTCTGAAATATCAATGTTAAGCTGGAGAGTAGTCCTCAAGGTCTTATGCTCAAACTCTATTGGCAACATGACAATTTTTCCATAGAGTAATTCAAAAGGAGTGAACCCTGTAGTGGTTTTCCATGTTCTATAGGCCCAGACTACTTTAGGAAGGCGACTGCTCCAATCCTTCTTGTGTAATTGGACTGTCTTAGTAAGGATTGCCTCAATTTCTCTGTTGGTAACCTCTGCCTGACCATTGGCTTGAGGGTGATAGGGGCTATATTTTCTATGCCTGATCTTGTAATCATTCATCAATGCAGTGATTAATTTTGATGTAAACTGAGCTCCTTGATTAGTAACAAGTTCCCTTGGGACTCCAAATCAAGTAAAAATCTGCTCATACATGAACTCAGCAACATTATTGTCATGGGCATGTGTCATTGCTTTCGCTTCCACCCACTTGGTTACATAATCAGTGCAAACCAAAATGTATGATTTCCCATTGGATGGAGGATCAATAGGCCCAAAAAAATCCATGCCCCACTTGTCAAAGGGACTGACTACCACTTGAGGATACAGGGGCATTTCATCAGACTTTGTTGGTCTCCCCATGCATAGACATCTGTCACATTTTCTGGTGTAGACTGCAACATCTTTGTGGAGTGTAGGCCAATAGTACCCAGTAGCAAGCACTTTCATAGATGTTCTCTTTGCTACAAAGTGCCCACCACATGGCTCATCATGATAGGAATGCAAAATTTCATAGGTCTCATCCTCCCTAACACACCTTCTCATGACTTGGTCAAGTCATGTGTAAAATAAATAGTCTGCAATCCATGAAAAGTTAAAACTTTTTTGAACCAACAATTTCCTTTCCTTTGGTGAGAAGTGAGTTGGGATCTTGTTGGCTGCTAAATAATTTCCAACATCTGCATTCCATGGATTTCGAGCAACAATAGAAAATAGATGTTCATTGGGAAAGCTATCATCAATTACCTTAGGGGTGGCAGGTGTAGTTGTTTTAAGTATTGACAAGAAATCAACCACCACATTAGCCCAACCTGGCTTATCAATAACTATGATATCAAATTTTTACAACAATAGGAGCCATCTTGCTAATCTACCAGATATGACAGGCTTATTCATGAGGTACCATATTGTTGCATGATCTGTATGGACAAATATTGGGTAACCAGTGACATAATGTCAAAAATTGTTCAAGGCATACACAACTGCTAGCAATTTTTTCTTTGTGACAGTATAGTTTAATTTAGGGCCTTGAAGATTTTTGCTAATGAAATATATGGCATGCTCTATGGAATTCTCTTTTTGTCTTAAAACTGCCCCTATGGAATAATTAGAAGCATCTATGTGTATATGAAAGGGAAGACTCCACTTTGGTTCTTGAAGAACATGTGCCTGAGTAAGTAAGTTCTTAAGCTGTAGGAAAGATTTGTTATAGACCCCAGTCTAGGTAAATTCAGAATCCTTAGTCAATAAGACATATAGTGGACTGACTATTTCGTTGAAATCTTTGATGAATCTTCTATAATATCTAGCATGTCCTAGGAAGCTTCTAACATCCTTTTGTTTCATAGGTGTTTGTAAAGTTAAAATAACTTCTTATTTTGTAGGATCAACTTGAATTTGTGCTTGAGAGATATGATGGCTTCAAACAATTCCCTCTTGCATCATCATAAAGCATTTTTCACTATTCAAAGACAAATTTTTCTCCTTACATCTTTTCAACACTTTCTCCAAATTGGCTAATGCTTCTTCATAAGTAACTCCATAAGTAGTGAAGTCATTCATGTAGATCTCCATAGAATCATGAGAAATGTCAGCAAAAATACTGATCACTGCCCTTTAAAATGTTGCAGGTGCATTACACAGTCCAAAAGGTAAGATAGAGTAGGAAAAAGTGCCCCATGGACTGGTAAAAGTTGTTTTGTCTTGATCCTCATGGGTAATTCTAATTTGATTATACCCACTATATCCATCCAAAAAGGAGAAATACTTTTTACCAGACAATGAGTCTAGCACTTGGTCAACAAATGGAAGTGGAAAGTGATCCTTTTTAGTTGTTGTGTTCAACTCCCTATAGTCTACACAAACTCTCCATTTTTCACCTTTTTTAGGAACAATCACCAATGGAGACACCCATTGACTATCTGAAATGGGGTAGATAAAACTAGCATCAAGTAATTTTTGGAGTTCTGTTTTAACTATTTCCCTAAGTGTTGGGTTTATCCTTCTTTGAGGCTACCTGATAGGTGAATAATCTTCCTTAATGTAGATCTTATGTGTACAGAGCTGAGGATCTATTCCCTTCATATCCCCATAGTCCCATGCAAAAGCTCTGTGTTGTTCTTGCAACATTGTGACTAGGGCAGCTTGTTGAGATTGAGGCAGCTTATTATTGATGTTCAGACAATGACCTGGAGACACTTCTACTTGCTTGATAAGATCATTCATGGAGACTGCTGATAAAGGTGGTGTGTGTATTTCATGTGGAAGAAAATTGTGATAAACTGCAAGAAATTCAGGCGACAGACTCTTAGAATTCAATTGCTACAAGAAACACTTTTGAAGACAGCTATCTGGAATAGATAGGCTACTCAGATCAGAGTTGGACTGCAAAATGTGTAAAAGTAGGTCATCCTCACTCTGAATTTGTGAAAATAGATTAGTTTGTAGCATCATTAACTGAGCCAAGGAATTAACTTCTTCAGTTTCCTCTCCTAAATCTGGCCAAATTGGTTGAGACAAGTCTGGCTGAGGCTGGGCAGGTGGATATAAAGTCAATTTATTTCTTGACTAACCATCATAAATTGTCATGTCTCCTAAATGACATCCTATAAAAGCATCAGCTGTGGCTAACCACGGTCTACCTAGGATGATAGGATATCCTCCCAGAGTTGCCTTAATGGAAAATATGGTAAAATATACTAGGTATTCCCAAGACTCAAGGATGACAATAACATCTTCTACCATTCCATCAGGTTTTACTGTGGAACTATCAGCAAGCTGCAAGACAGTAGGTGTAGACTGAATGTTTAAGATATTCAAATACTCCATTGTATTCTTGGTCATTACATTGATGGCTGCACCAAAGTCAATCAAAACATTCTTTACTATCTGGCCAATTAATATTTATTTATACCATAAGAATCCCAAGGTCAGTATATTTTGGAATGACTACCTTCCCTAACATAATATCTGCCAACTGTCCTAGAACATAGATAGTTTGGGAATCCTTTTTCTTTCTTCCTAGTTTCTTTAAACATGCCTCCTTAATGGCTTTTCCATAAATTGGGACATCTTTAATGGATTGAAAAAGGGGAATTTGAATGTGTACATTCTTTAGCTGATCCAAAATATCAAAGGTAGTCTCTTCCATAGACTTGGATGTAGTAATTTGCAATCTCTGAGGAAAAGGCAGTTTGGCCTAATGCTATAGGATAGGCTCCTTAGAGACAGTATCTGATACAGGTATATGTTCTTTAGGATTAGTAGGTTGTTCAGATGTAGAATCTGGAATATCTATAATTATAGGCAACTATGGAGTAGGGAGAGTGGTTCCAGACCTGAGATGGATATCATAAATATTCAGGGCATAAGCTGGATACTGATTGGCTTCTACAAAATACATTGGTTGTTGTTGTTGTTGTTGCTGCTTATTATTAGGATTTGGTAATGGTTGAGCAGGCATAGGCATTTGTTTTGGAGGGCCAATATTTGCTGTAGGTGCTCCAGGAGGTGGCATGAGGGCTTGAGGTTATGGTTGCTGAAACTGTAGAGATTTAGGGGATTGGTTCTTCCATTGTTGAGAACCCCTCCATTGAGGATTCTGCTGCTAGTTACCTTGGGGTGGAGTCCATTGTCCTTGTGGCTGCTAACCTCTGTGAGGAGATTGCCATTGAGGACTCTGATAATTAGGCCAGTGTGGTTGAGAAGTATTCCAAGGTGGTGATGGACCATATGTAGGTTGCCATTGGTTATTGTAATTAGAATAAGGATTACCAAGTCAAAGGATCTTGAGGCATACCTTGTCTTTGAGCCCATGGTCACCTTTGTGTGACGAAGAATACTTGGTCATCATCACCCTCCACTACCTTAAAATCAGTAGGTAATTGCTTAGCCTCTAGGTTAGCCACCATCTTACATTTGTAGTCACGTTTCTTTTGTCTGCAATGTGGATAGAACTCAACCAAGATTGCTTCAGCTTCCTCATGTTTCTTCCAAGCTTGCATAGTATCCAACTATGTAGCCATGTTGTTTATGATATCCTGCTTGAAATCAGACATCAAATTTGTGATCTCCATCTATGAAACTCCATTAATAGAAGACTTTCCCACTGTGGCTTGATGACCTCTACCCTTCTTAACAATTGCTCAAGAGTAGTTGAGACATATTTTCTTGATATCATCCCAAGGAAGTTGGGTTATATCTCCTCCCATCAGGTCCAGGACATCTATATAGGTATCATTGATTCCCCTTAGAAAATGTAGTTTATGAGATTCTTCATTGAGAGTATGGTCTGAATTCTTTTTCAAGGAAAACAAGAATCTTGAGATATAGTCTTCCAGGTTTTCATCCTCCTTTTGTTGAATTTTGAATATATCATCACCCTTACTACCACTCTTACAATATTCCTTGTATTTATCAAAAATATTTGTTTGCATGGCTGCCCAACTATCAACAACACCCCTTCCCAAACTCATAAAACATCTAAGAGCTCCTTCCTTCAAAGTGGCAGGAAACAACTTCAGCTTGTGAGCATCTGAAGTGTAATCATAGCTGCGACAGAGGATGTCAAACTCTCTGGGTCCTCTGTAACTAGTCCATAGAACTTGGGAAGTAATGAAGAAGGAATATTTTTAAGGTTATCATTATCTTGCTGAGCAATGATGGGGAATTCAAAAGTAGGAGGTCAATTAGGTGGATTACATGCCATATTTGCTAGATGGAGTATCAAAGCAAATGGATTTTCTTTAGGTTCTTCATCAGCTGGGTCAAATGGTAATTCAACAAGTAGGTTTTTAGAAAATGGATTGATATCTTGGTCTCCTCCTTCCTCAAATATATTATAAGCTGGTTTAGGATTGTGATCAATGAATGGAAGGTTAGGGGCGAATCTTCCCAGAGCGTCCCTTCTTCTATGCATGCAATAGAATGAATGGTAAATTGAAGGAATTTTGAAAATGCTTGAATAACAGACAAACTACTGCTAACAATGACTATGACAGGTTCTTAGCTTGACACCATCCCCAGTAACGATGCCAAAAAATGGTCACGTCCAAAAAAGGATATAAAAGTCATGACAAATCCTAACCTGGGAATTGGACATTCTAGTAGGTGACTAACATCTTCTTATGGTCATTCATTTACATTGTCAAACTAGGGAACACATAATTGAAATGGAGCGACACTGTATGTGCACTAAGAACCAACTTCAGTCACAATTTACCAGAAATAAACATGTGAAAGGAATTCTACTTATGATACAGGAATGTAATGTAAAGCTTTCTTAACTTAATCATAACTTAATCAAAGTAGACACCACGACAACTGTTACTAAGAAACAAACTATGAACTGGCCTTATGCTGCATGAACAAACATAGGGATGGATTCCCAATGTTGCAAGAACAATATAAGACTGAGTTTGCATTGAAACTTAAGGAAGGAAATCTAACTTATAATCAAAAGAAGATAAAAAACTAACTAACTATAGATACTCACTAAGTGGGCCCCCTTAGCAAGCATCAACCAGTTATGCAAGAATTGAACTCAAAACTTCATCAACTTTTATTCATAAACTTGAAACCATATATATTGTTCTGCTTATAAGAAAACTAACACAAAACACTACTTCTTATTATCATACTAAATTTTACATGCTCTTCCTGCTCACTCACGCAGGAGGAACACTTATTTAAACTAGAAAAACAACTAACTAACTAACTCTAACAGAGAAAGACGTGGACATAAGTGCATCCTGAAACCGAGGAACAAACTTCTCATAAATGAAAGCATATCTGTTCAACACGATCCAGAAAGAATTTAGCATTCCACTCTTCCTAGATTAATGAGCATTTATATTTCTTCCCAATGACCCGATCAGAGAGTCTTCGCTGGAACAACTTCCTCGACGCCGTGCAGGAAATGGACTTTACTACAGGGCCGAGATCTATTGCACTTGACTCGTTCATGCTTCCTTCAACAACCTACGATACACAAGGCAAAAAAAGTGAAATAAAGCACGCATGGAAACAACACGATACACATTCATTAATCACGTATTAAATCTATTTCATTATTCAAAACCACATGCATTATGCTAGTCATTCAGGAGGTCAAACAGGGTAATTAATAAGACACATAGAGATATTAAGCTGTAGGAATATAGGAATGTATTACTATAGGATACTACCCATTTTTAGATAAAAAGTCTTAAAAAAAAGAGTTAAAACAACCATTAGCAATAAGAGTAAGGGTATTAAAAATACATCATAATACTCAAATTATGAGCATATTTTAAGCTCATCAGCATCTTCAAACTACTACCCATAGGGAAATGGCCTAGCCGAGTTGACGAATAAAAAAATAGTCTGACTCATTAAAATAATTGGGCCGGAACATCAAAAAGTGTGGCATAAGAACCTCTGAGCAGTGCTCTTGGTAGACCAGCTGACTCCTAAGCAAGTCCTTAAGACTTCGTTGTACGAGCTAGTATACAGGAAGGAAGTGTTATTGCTTGTCTCAATGGAAATTCCCACACTATAGTTGCTCAAGTCTCTAGATGAGGAACAAAATAGAGCCATGGAGGTCTGATTGGTTGAGTTGTTGGAGGTGTAGGAGAAAAAGAGAAAAGGCCCTTACAACCATGAATAACTGTCAATAGGTGGTTAAAAGGTGGTTTGACAAGACCTCTGACTAGGGTTTTAAATGTGGGGACTTGGTGCTAAAATTGAATGAAAGGGCTGCAAAGCCTGACCTACATAGAAAGTTTGATAGCCTGTGGGAAGACCCGTTTCACTTATTCAATGCAAGCAACACAATGCATTTGAACTAGAAAATATGGAAAAAGAAGCATTGGGAATTCTAGTTAACAAAATTCACCTCAAATTGTTCAATTAAGCTTCATTAATCATTTTTCCAATGTAGATATGTAATTATGTAAATTTCCTTTATTTTTTTATTTTTGTTGAGCCAATTTTTGAAAACGGAACCCATAATGCAAGAAGCAGAGAAAGGAACTCATAAAAGTAGAACAAAACCCATAATGTAGAAAACAAAAGAGACAAAAAGTTGATTTAAAAGGTTGTATATTCATTATATGGTATTATATACTTTGATTTTACATTCCAAAATGGCTCTTAGGCCATATTTTTTGAGTATATATATATATATATATACTATTTAGTTTTTTGAGCATGTATGAAAATCCTTTCAAGGCATATATACAAAAAATGGGAAAAGGGAGTTCATTCTTCAAGTAAGAGCATCAACATTATTAGAAACATCAGGAACAATTTCATCAACAAAAGCAAGATCATTAACAACAGTAGGAGCATCAACAACAACAATGGCAAGAGGTGGAGGATACACCAGGTTTCTGAAATCAGTGTACCACTCCACGCTGTAGAATAACACCACATTGTAGCAGCATAGTAGGAAGTGGCAGGCATGAGTAACCCTCTAATGATGCTTTTCAAGCATCAAAATGCTAAATCCGTCTAGTAATGGCACCCATGGGACCATTGTGTCTTCTTCAATGTGTCTACGGAGGGCACTCGCCATAGGAAGACCAATGTCATACACAAAATTTTCCACAACTTCTCCAAGGCCAACAAGGTAGTGCTTCAGGAAGATTTCCAATGTGAGTTGTAGGATCATTAGCTTGGGTACCTATATATCAAGCAAGGAGGCATTGAAATGGGAGAAAATGTCAATATTAACCCTATACTTGTCCTCATATTCTATGCAATCCCTCCCCAGTATCCACTTCATTTCTATAACCACGAAATAATTCTTATTCTTTGTCATGCATTTTAGATGCCTGCTAGAAATGTCACCTAGAAATGCTACCTGTGACTTATTGCTAGTAAGCCTAATTGGGGTATTCATTGTGCTTATCCCTAGTTCTAACTACCAAATGCCAATTTTTCCCAATTACCAAGTGTAATTCCGCTATTGTCTTAGGGTATATTTATATAAGTAGACAAGGTACATGCATGCGATAAGCATGATGTTGATAAGGTATTAACTCTAAAATCCCATCAAGAGCCAACACAAAATTCCCACCAAGAGAAAACTTGAGAATCCCACCCATTTGTGTCTACTATGTACGAATTGTTGTGTGCGAAGTTAAGGAGTAATTAATTAGCTAAAACCAATAGTAGTCCCAAGTGATCGTCCACATAGTCAAGTGCTAATATGTCATGTGGGAATTTTTATTTCTCCAAGGATGAACTCAATATTTTTGTGTACTCATTATGCTTTGGGCCTAATCATTCTTTTTAGGTTATTAATTGCAAAGCATGTGAAATGTTTTGTATGCCTTCAATCGTTGGCTCAATTTCCCAGGAAATCATGCCATAGGACATAATGAATAATCACCATTATGAATTGATGTGTTTTTGAAAAGATAAAAAATCCATTTCAAATTTACAAGAGAGTTGGTAGTACATGCCAAATTTATTGCAAAAAGGGAAACTATTGTCTATAAATCCAAGTCAAGAAAAGACTAAGTGTTGCATGTGAAAGAAAATCATTGTGAAAATCTTCCTGAGTACGTTGTTCATCACTAAGAGATTTGAGTGCAAAATTCACCGAAGAACCTAAGTGAATTGCAGAGAGTTTGAAAATTGCTAAGGTCTACAAATTTCTGAAATGACATAGAATATTCACATGGAAGCACAAGAAGAGGTGACCCAAAGCTTATTTGATGCCATGCATGTGACACCAATGGCCAATATTTTTAATAACATCTCTTACGCTTTGACTAGGATACCAGAGAAGTCGAATCGGGTTCACACACGTGTTGTGGAAAAGAAAGCCCATAGGGACCAAACCCTGATAATAGAAGAATGGGATAACATTCATAACCCTATCCTTAAAACCAACCCTAAGAGTTTTAGGGAAGTGACCTATGAGAGAATGAAACAAGTTAGTAGCCAATAGTCTTTGGCACACAAGCTATGGTTCAACAGTGTCCCGTAGCATATGGTTCCTTTTGTGCATTACTATCCAACACTAGTTCATGAGTGCATGCAACATTTTAACCTAGATACCAACACCTTCGAAGGCTAGGAACTGATATTTGTGATCAACGTGGAGGCTATCATGGATATGCTATGCATCCCCATCGGAAGGGGCTCTAGAGAAGAAAAGATGGAGACATTCACTCTAGAGAAAGTGGAAGAGTTCTAGAGGACCAAAGATCTCTCTCTAGAATTTTATAACAAAGAAACTAGAAGGCCTAGATAAGATTTTGCAAAGTCACCATAGATTTCAGTCACACACAATGCTTTTAGCTCGGACTTGTAGGAAGCATTCTCTATGATGGCTTTTGTTTGCGGCATGGATGAAAATAGGTACTTGGAAGAATTTCAAATGAGTATGGGTTTTCTATTGAGGAGACAACATTCTTTATTCTAGTATGATTCATGGAATTCATCATCTAGGAAATGCTGAGCCAGATCAAGGAATGTGACACACAGTAGAAGTTTAGGTTTTCTTTTCTCCTTGCTCATATTTTTTTGCACTAGAACACTGAATTCTTTAGAAAACGCATGGGCTTGGCTATTTTTGATGAACATGGAGTAAGAAGGCCAATTTCTATGTGGACTCCCCTCCTTTTTGCAACTTATGATTAGTATACATTTTTGGAGTGTTGACTTCAATTTTGCAAGATTTTAGTGAAGATGGAAAGCTTTATCGGCTTTCCGCTAATCAAATAGGGCAGATGTAGAGTTTCTGTCCTACTTGCGATTGGTTTCTCGAGGAGGATTTCACATTTGTTAGGCTAGGTGGCTTTACTGAGAATCCATTTCGACTCCCAACATGTGTTACAAATAGGGTGTTGGCCCTCGAGGTGTTTAGGAAACTGTTGATAAATGACAACTTTCTTAGAGGAAAGAAGCAGAAAGGTTTTTTCTTCTTCCCTTTGAGTTTCAAAATGGGTGATAATGGCAAGGAAGCAGATACATGGTTTTCTAGAGGGAAAGCTGGCTCATTTGGGGTTAGTATTAAATTGTGACAAGTGGCAATACAACCCTAAAAATGACTTAGCTAACCTAAAATTTAAGGTGACTTACAACTCTCGGTCTTACTAGGAAGCTTGATAGAATCCACAGTCAGCATAAGATGACCTATTTGTGGACCTGGCCTATATTCCTACTGAAGATGGGAGTCCTCCATGGCTCTCTTTCTATTTTCCTTTGGTGAAGCGTAATGAGAAGCACCAATGGTGGCCACCCTTTATAATGAATTGGTGAAGAATTGGTAGTGGAGTGAAGAGAAAATTGTAGCCTTCTAGATTTATCGTCAGGACATGAAATGCCTTGATGCCCCGTTCCAAGAGGTAGACAAGGATGAAAGATTCAATGATCTATGGAATAGAGGGCATGAAGATACTAATGCAAGAAATGCTGAGGATATAGACCTAGAGGAGGCTGACATATACAACAAAGGGTAAGGAGGTGAAAATGGCTCAAGTGCAAAAAATTGGAAAAGCAATAGAGTAGTCTAGTAAGACTTCACTGAGAGTGCAGGTGATTGCATTAGAGTTGAAGGCCTCACTATCATGCACATGGACTATGAAAATATCCAGGGTAACCTAACAACCTTCATAGGTCATAGAGGTTGAAAATTCTCCACCTGATAAGAGGCAATGCATAGATGGAACCTCTAGAGAGGGCTCACAAGAGCCTGCAACAAGGCAGAGATTAGAGTCCTCCACACCTTAGGTATCTTTTTCTCCCCCTTTTCTCGCTACACAATATTTAGTTACTCTTGCTACCTTTTTTGTATCTATGCCTCCCATTACTTCGAGTGTCAGCCTTTATTTTTCTCCTTCTACTTCCATGGTTGCGGGAGGTTTCTCCAAATTCTCCCAAATCAGACATATGGATTTTACTCCCCCATGGTCTATCCCACCTTTTATTGTAGCTCAGTACGGATCCACCATTACTACCCCTTTTACTCCCATTGCGTCAGCTCTGACTCAACTTTCCCAATAGATGGAATCTATTGCATCTCCACTACTGCCACTTCCCCTATGAGTCCTTCCTCTGTTTCCTTGACTGGGCCTTGGTATAACATTCCCCTGTTCTCCTCATTAATGATCTCTTTTCCAAAAAATACATCAGTTAGGACTACAACTCTCTCTTTCCATTTTGCTCTTCCTCTCTATGTGCCCTTTGTTGGAAAGTTGATTAAATCACCAACAAAATTTATGTTGGAAGGAGACAAAACAAAAGCAACATGAACTCTCAAGGTCCAGAAGAGAAAAGACAAAGATTTTGGAAAGACAGTCGAGCCATGCATGAAGACCTTTTTCAATGAAGTTCAATAGTCATTACATTTCACAACCATGCATCCAAACACCATCAAAATACAAGGAAAGATGTGACCTGAGGACTACAAAATTCATGCTGTGGGAATCGATTTGCACACAACTCGACCATAGGACAAAGTTGAGCTGATGGAGGAAACCTAGTGAGTGGTGACTATTGACTTCCTCAAGCATAGTCGTAAATAGTAGAAGAAGGAAGAAGAGCTCATGAATTTCAAGGAAAGGATATAGGTCCTACTGAAGAAAGAAAAGGCAAGGGAAGCCAAAATTACACGAATATCTCAACAAGCATAGGAGGAAAGTGCCAAACTCTGGGTAGAACTTGTAAAGTTCCAATCCATGGATCCCAACCTGGTCATTGAACTACAACAAAAAACTAAGAATTACAAAATTGGTTGGCTTGGGAAAAGGGAGAAATGCAACAGAAAATTGAAGAGCTTCGGTAGTAGTGAATTTAATTGGAGCAGGAAATGTAGCAAAAGCATTAGGAGTTCCAGGGCAAACAAGCTCAATTTGAGAGGGAGATCTAGGAAGTAAATCTTTCCATGGAAAAAGAATCCACAACTAGAGACTAGGCTGAGGAACAATTTCTTTCCAAGTTAGGGAACCTATAGGAATGACTCTCCATTGTAGACAAGAGAATTGAGGAGCTGACATAGGACATTGGGTTGAAGGAGATGGAAATTGGTGCTTTGAAGAATCCTCCCCAGTCCCTTGCTACTTAGTTGGATCTCATTTCAATTTCCTGACAACTATATATCTCCTACTGGGAAAAAGTGAAGAATTTTTATTTGACTCTATAGCCGACACTTCAATTCATGGTGGAAGCGGAAAGTTTGAGTAGAAAGGTTTGTGAAACAATTGAATATTTCCCACAGTTCATTCTAGAGAAAGTTCTCGAGGTGGAGAAGTTACTAGAAAAACTATACAAAGTGGCAAAGAGGACCTAGTAAATGCAAGGATTGAAGACCAATGGTCAGCTACCAAGAAGGAAAAATAATTCATTCATTTCCATGTGGACATCCTTCATGCCAACAATTGCTTGACAACATTGGGTTGAACTATGAATAATATACGGACAAAGTTCTCCCAACTAACTTAGATGGGCTTGCCCTCCCCATTTCTCTTTGATGATTTGGTGGCCATAGTGGAGCATATTGCAACAATAATCGAGGAGAAGCAATAGGATTTATTCGCCTTTCAAAATTTTAGTCAACCCCTATAGCTGAGGAGATTGAAGGTGCCACCCATCAAATAGCGCAGCCACTCTTTCAGCTTGAGTCTGGGAGCGGGATATCCATGAAGTTTCCCTTCAAAGAATTAATATATGTACATGAGGTGCAAGAGAATATGTGCACTATATCGATACCATATGAGGCCGATTGTCTACCTTTGCAGACTGTGATCTCAAACCTCTAACTCTATTTCCCAATGAATAAGGGGCCAAAAATTTTGGGTTCCCATTCCGCAAGCAAAATTGCCCTGGTAGTTTCCAAAAGCTATGGATTGAAAATCCCTTGAGCTCCCTTTGGGTTGATAATATTGTTTTTCTTAGCCCCGACCCACACCTATCTTTGGATATCCTTGACCCCTTTTTTGAAGAGTTTTTCCCATTTGCTCCACGTGTCCACCACATGCTCCTTGCAAAGGTTTCTTTGCTTACTTCATTATCGAGCTCTATTATGCCTCCACGTGTCAGCAATGTGGGCCTTTGAGGGCCTACTCCCCTTTTCTTCTCTACCAAGCTTCACTCGTGTGCCACGTAGCATCATTTTGCAGGTACATTTTGGAAAACCCCATAGTCAACACTCGAGATGAAGACTCCTCCATGTGTCTTCTCCATAGGGATTTTTAGCACAGGAAGGGAAGAATTAGTGACAAGCCCCATCCTATCACCACATGTCATAGCCAAATTTTTGGGCAAGCGACATGTGTTTGTATGGGAATCTTGCTGCTTCCACATTGGAACCATAGTCATCATTCACAAGGGGATGCATCTAGTTCAAAGGCAACTGTATTCTATGATTAAATTTTTTTTTTTGTTGCAATAGCAATGGGAAATCATTGCGATGGACATCATTGCTAGTTCTAGGGGATCTTTTCTATTACTGGATCCTAGATGGTGGAAGGATTTTCTATATATACTATGAACAACTCTCTGAAAAGGGGTTCTGAGTTCGGAGAATACACAAAAAATTGTGAAAGGACACCAGGCCTTTGTATTATTTTTAGATGATTGTATTAAAATTCATAGACTGTGTCATTGTTATTCAACCTTTTTGTTTCTTAGTTAGTTGACAAGACATTATACTATGTTGTTATTGTATTGAGTAGTTTATTTACATAAATTCTATAATTTCAATATAATTTTGCTATTTTAGACCATGTCTTGGACTCTTCTTTTTAGTAAATGCATATGGAAGTTATTTTATGTTATTTGATAAACTTCTTAGGCTTTTCATCTATGTTATCTATTATTTTTGGGCATGTAGATTGTTGAATAGGCCCTTAAATCCCATCTAAAAGGAATATTTACTGTGCCCATACCTACATCTTGGTGCATTGCCTTAGGTTAGATTTTTATTTTATATATTTGCTTCCTTTTCCTATTCCAAACCTCCCAAATATAGAAGGATCCGACTTCTTTAAAAACCCAGTGGTCACTTAGTTTAGCGCAATTGGTCCATCCATTAACTGAGTTTCCCATAAGGTTGTTGCTTGGAATTTTTAGGCATCAATAGTAACCATTTCCATGTTTCTTGGGATTGTCATCCCTATAGGATAGTTTCCTTAAAGATCTGAATGTAATTTAAAAGGTACCCATAAATATTGACAAGTTTCATAAGACTGTTGTGTCAAGGTAGTAGATGGTTGTGACAAGTTTCATAAGACTGTTGTGAGATTGTTCATAATATTTCCATACCACAAGAGCCAAGAAGACATGGTGTGGTGTAGCGATAACATCCCACATTACTACGAAGGTCGAGCAATAAATGTGTGGTATGGCGATAACTCAAATACTTCTCTTGCATCCCCACAAGATCCAAGAAGAGAAGGTGTGGTGTAGCATGGTAACATCCCACATTACCACGAAGGCCAAGCAATAATGGTGCGATGTAGCAATAACATCCCACATTACCAGAAAGGCTGAGCAATAACGGTGCAGTGTAGCGGTAACATCTCGCATTACCATGAAGGTTGAAAAATAACAGTGTGGTGTAATAGTAACATCCTGCATTACCACAAAGTTTGAGTAATAATAGTGCGATGTAGTGGTAACATCCCACATCATCGCAAGGATCATGTCAAAACAATGTGGTATCGTAGTTAAACTATAGAAAAAAATATCACATTTCTTTGAGGCATTTTTTTGAAACAATTTTCTTGCTTTGTGTATATTGCTTCCACATTTTCATGTATGTCTAGCAAGGCACTTGTAACTCGAACATCTGACAAAAGAAATCCCTGTTGTTATGCTTTGATGGATGTCCCTTCGTTATTATTGGATATCTGATCTAGTGCACATTATTATAGTGTAAGCCTATTTTTTAGATTGTTTCATTTAGTAGGGTATGTGCAAGATCATGATGGTCCAAAAAGTGGTGATATGATGGATATGTGGCTCACAAATTTTTTTACCCAAAATTGATGAAATGAAAAAGGTTTTTCAAGGATATTCTCATATTTATAGCAATATAAATTATGCTTTACTTTGAATTTAATAAATAATTATTATTCATTTTCTATTTGAATTACAACTAAAGTCTTGATTGATAGGCTGATTGAAAAACATCTATAACTCTCAAATGGTATCACATTTTTTGAATCAGAAACATGTGTCACATTTTATGCATCGCATAATATAGGATTAAAAAAAAAATAATTTCATGAAGTTTTAACCCAGTTAAGGTGGTCAAACATACGAGTTTTTATTATTTTATAAAAGTTGTAATAAACAAAATTATAATTAATTATTTACTTGGAAAAAAATTATAGAAAAATATGCATCACATTGGGACATGTGTCCTCTACTTATATCTAAAATATTATAAAAAAATATTATCATTTTATTGTGGTTGGGGTGGTCAAACATACACCTACTTATTTTTTCCTTGAAATTTAAGTATTATTACATTGAAATTTCAAATTTTCACCAAATACATTTTTTTTCTTTTTAAATAAACTAGTAGTTTAGAAACTACATTCAATTTGCTACAAATTCTATTCTCACATTCAATTTTCTACAAATTTTATTCTTACATATTTTTGAAATAATATAGATAACTTATTCAAATTTTTACATCAAGTTTCTTAACTTTGATTTTTTCTAAATTTTTTGCCACTTAAGGGCCTATTTTTTCCATGATGATCCTGCACATACCCAACATCACCAATATTCTCCACAAGAACATTGTCCCTATTTAAAATGATAGAAATGGTTCACATCTCTCTGAACAATTTCTCTTACAACAATCTTGGAGATGAATTTAGATACAGTGTGAAAATTATAACATACTCAAAGGTTCTTAGCAAATCTAATAGTTGTACTAGGGGCTATGTTTAACAAACCAAATGCAATTGATAACTTTTCACTATGGTGGTAGATAAATGATTCATTTTTTTTCTATTCCACAACATTGAGTAAAAGTCTTGAATCTTGAAATACCCAGCTGCCTTTATTTGCCAAGCCAATTTCTCCAATTTTGTATAGATCTCCCATGTTTGTGGATGTGATTTGTCTCCTACACAAAAAAACATGTAACATTTTATGCCCTTCAATCCAACTACATGCATGTATCTTTTTAATTCCTCTATCTTTCATCAATCTCCTTACTATTTGAACCTCACTACACCTGCTTGCTTCTGCACAATTGTTTTAGAGAAGAACATAAGTTGCAACATTTTTAGGATCCAACTAAAAAAGCAGTGTTGCTGGAATACTCAGCCTATATTCATATATGATCTAGAAGAACCAAATATTTAATTGGAATCTTAGTAATAATGTTTAGGGTGTCCTCAAGGTAGCCAACATAGGCACAAAGATCAACCATGCACAACTAATGATCAACCGTATATGAAATACAATAAGGGTTACTGACGTGTGAAGTATGTGCACCCCTCATCTACTAAACTTGCATGGCTACATGCATCTAGAACACAAGCAAAGCTTACAATGTTGGTGTTCTAGAGCGCTTCATTAATTCAAAGGTTTTGAGAGCTTCCTTGCAAAATCCATTTTGTGCACATTCTGCAATCATATCATTTCATTCCATGAGATGACATCTCTTTGAGTCATTCTTTCAAACAATTCATTTTGTACTACATTTTGGTGTAAAATCTTTAGTAATTATGGTTAGTTTCATTACATTCAAAATTTGAATTATGGGAAATTATATATAGTAAATAGATTGATGGTTGTTTGGATAGTGAAATTAGCTCTCTTAGAAATTAACTAAAATATCTAGAAGGATTATTTTAATTAAAGAGGATTTTGTGGTTATTTTTGTAACAATGATTAACAATGATTTTAAAATGCAACTAGCTTGCTATTTTCATTCAAGATACAAGTCATCAAAGTCAAGCACCAAGAAGATGGTACTCTACTTCAAACCCTCAACCTCACTTACTTTAGTCTGATTACATGAGGATATTAAGGAAGTTGGTAAAAACATAATATATATCATTTTTTGTTTGTGAAGGAGAATCTTGTGAGATTCAATATGGCAGTGGATCAATATTTGATTTCTTAAGTAAAGATGATTTCACAGTTGGGAAACTTGTTGTGAAACATCAAGTTAGTAATTTTTGGATGTTAAAACTTCCCAATTGGATATCAAAGATCTTTTCTCATCAACTTAATTTGGAATTTATATATAAATGGATTATTCCATGCTATAGGTCTTTACTTAGACAACACATGAACAATGGTTGACATTTTTGTTGTCTATTTAAGTCTGATGGCATTCTTGGGCTTGATTTATAGGAAATTTCTATTGATAATATTGTTCCATTTTGGTTAGTGTTGATGGCCTCCATTCTATAATGCCAACTTCATTCTATAATTTGAGCATATCACCTTTCTTAAGCTTTAAACAAGGTTCTAAAATCAAGGGTTCAATATGCATATTTCAGGCCTATGTTGAACACTCTGTTTAAGGCATTTGTTGACAAGGCTACAATTTTTTAATTGATTTATCTTTCTGCTATGTTTTGACTTTTGTAAACTTGCAATATACAATGCACTTTTATTCTTTCTAAATTAAGACTAATAGTAATTTTTTTGGTTGTATTGAGGCACAACTTTATTCATGGTGGAAAAGGAAACACCCTATTGCTCATATAAGATGGAACGTTGCATATAAAGGATGAAAGATTATAGTTGTGTTATTATTGATTGCATTGAAGGAGAGAGCTTCATATATGGGACATGATGACCACTCTCCTTCTTGGATTCTACATGTTAGAGTTTTCTCCAAGAAGATTTCCCATGTCATTGTAGAAGTTTTAAGAGATGAAAGGGGCATGTTCTCACATTGAAGGGCTTCAAGCATGCGTTTCCATCATTGCAAATTTTTTTTGGAGAAGTTTATTTCTTGTAGTCATTTATGTGCAATATTGTAACTCGGACTTTCAGTCTTGTGATTGAAAATAACAATTATAATACTCTATTTCTAAGTTGTAATTAGAACACCTTTCTATTATTAATAAAGTTCACCAATTTTGTCTTCTCAATGGTTGTCTATGCAATTGATGATTGATGTGTATTTCTATATTTTATGCTTAAATCCTCAAATATCAATCAATTAAAATGACTAACTATACTACTAATTGAGGGTGGGCGCATAAAGATGGGTAGCCAATTTGTGGCCAATTTTTTTTAAAAATTTTGAAAGCTCATAGCGCAAGCATGTTATAACAAACTTGTGTTATGTCTTGGTGTGTCGATCTTGAGGCTCCGCTACAATGAGCCCATAATGTGAGCATGTTATAATGCACTCGCATTATGACCTATTAAAAGCAAAAAAATAAAAATCAAATTCATTCTTGCACTTGACTGTGTTTTTTTTCTTGCTTGCGGCCAAAACCCCAATTTTCTGCGCTTGCATTCTAGAAGGAGGTATTTTTGCAAAATTATTCATCAATAGTTATTGTTTCATCTACCACGTCAACGAGGAGGTCTGAGAGGTAATGATTTTTTGTTTTTTTTTTTGAATTTGTTAGTTTTAGGTTGTTTTTGATATTTATTTTTTGAATTTGTAGGGGATGTTAATCAACCTACAAACCCTCCTCAAAATCCTCAAGAAGCACAACAACAAGAGGAACAAAATACTCAACAAGAACAATAAGAAAAATAATAAGAAAATCCTCAAGTTAATCAACCACAACCTCAATCTCCTCCACTAATCCCTCAACATCCTCATCACACTTAACAAAACTTAATTAGTGAAATTGAGAACAATAAAAAACAAATTGAGGATTTAATTAGGAGGTTGAACGATCCAAATGGTTCAACCATGGAAACAATGACCTTGACAACTTCATTGAATGAAATGTTAAAACATGTAGATTCAATCAATAAACAATTAACTAGTTGATAGGATAGGAGGCAGGCAGCTAGAGAGTATCACCAAGATAAATTATCATATAAAGATGCAAAAGATTTAAAAATTACAAAAGGTGATTTTTTCTCATTATTCACTGGCCCATGGTCAAATAAAAATCTTACCTCAATGCGATGAGGTTTCCTATTCATTGGTGCCACCACCAACATATTAGGAAGTTTTTTTGGGATAGGTGGTACATGGTTTTTGATTACCCACCATGCAAAAATTGTGAAGTCTCACAGTATTTCCTCAGGAAACTATACTATGAGTTCATCTTGAAAAAAATACCAAATTATTTTGATATGAGAGACTTCCAGGGGAGAGGTGGGGGGTCAGCTCAAGATAGACCCAGTGCACCACAGGATCCTATGTAGCAAGGGAGATGACATCTTGCTAGGCTGCCTCATGAGCACATTGTCATACCTTCTGTTGTGAAGGAGAGTGTCGATGTAGAGACTTTGGAGGCCATCACTCTTTGACCTAGAGTGTTATTCAGCATGCCGGCCGTATTCTACAGTGCCATCTAGGGGAGTCTTCAAGTGGTGGGCTTTGTTTCCATTTGTGTCAATCTTGTGGGGTGACTTGTTCATATGACCCCACCGAAAATTAGGAGGTTGCTACGCAGGATCCGTTTGCAGCTATGGAGATGGCAAGGGAAACTAAAATTTTGCACGAGGCCTATGGCATTGATACTTAGGTAAAAGTTAGCATGCTCATTGAATTGAATTTATTAAATTTCTATTTTGAAATGCAAGATTAACTAATTTAGTTTTATGATTTTAGTAAAATTACAGGGTCACAATGTTGATACTAGATACACCAGCCCTACACTTGCTTATTTCTCCACTACACCTACCATTGAGGTATGTAACTAGTACACAATTATAAATTTATTACATGTTAATAGCATTATTTTATGAATAGTATTTTAATATGTGATTTTGGATGTTGAATAGGCTAATATTGGAGGTTTTGAGGGAACACCTCCCACTGCCAACGAATTTAGTGAAACCTACATGTAGGTAATAGAATAAAGATTTTAACTAATGAATTGTACTTAATAGATTTGTGTAGTTTATTTTCATATCATTGATTACGTTGCATTGCACATCTTTCAAATTCAAAGCATTACTTCACATTCCATAACTAATAACTAGATGTTGATAGATGACAAGATTTCAACTACAATATAGTTGTTTAGAAAGTCAACATAAGTAGCGATGCAATTACTTCACATAGTATAAGTAATAAGTCTAGGAGAAACTTCCAATTGCATTTTCTTGCCATGGAATTCCATGAGACCACTTTTTATTGAGGCATATTTTCAAATAGTTCACTGCCTTGTCTATGCTATGGATGCTTGGAAGGGATATATGAAAGAATATTAGTAAGCAATAGCATAGACAAGGAAATGAGTTGTTTTAAAAAATTGCCTCAAAGAAATGTGGTCTCATGGTGATGTCCATCACCATGAGACCCAATTTCTTTGAGACACTTTTTCAAATAGCTCACTGCCTTTTCTATGTTACCACATTTTCTATACATTTCTACCAAAGCATTTTATCAAACAGTTCATTTCCTCATTGCTATGGCTAAAAGATTAAGAAAGGTGTTTTCCAACAAACTATGGATGCTTGGAAAAAATATATCAAAGCATAATAGTAAGCAATAGCATAGACAAGGCAGTTAGTAATTTGAAAAAGTGACTTGAAGAAATGTGGTCTCATGGTGATGGAATGCCATTCCATCACCATGAGACCACATTTCTTTGAATAATTTCTTCAAACAGCTCACCACCTTTTCTATGATACCATATTTTCCATACATGTGTACCAAAGCATTTTATCAAACTACTCACTTTGTTACTGCTATGGATAAAAGCCTAAAATAGGTGTTTTCTAACAAACTATGGATGCTTGGAAAATTTTCTATCAAAGCATAATAGTAAATAATAATACCATAGAGAAGGCAATGAATTGTTTGAAAAAATGCCTGAAAAAATGTGGTCTTATGGTGATGGAATTCCATGGAATGCATTTATTTGTAATGGCATTCCATCACCATGAGACCCCATTTCTTTGAGGCATTTTTTCAAATACTTCACTGCCTTCTCTATGCCACCACAATTATCATACATGTCTACAAAATAATTTTATCAAATGGTTCACCAACTTGTTGCTATGGGTAAAAGCCTAAAAACACATGCTTTTGAACAAGATATGGATAGGAAAAATAGTAAGCATGATAGTAAAAAATATATAGTTTAATAAGTACTCAAAATTTTGTTCATTATCTCATACATTATAAGTCATGACATGGATCACTATTGTAGTTTTCATGATTGAATAATTTGTTATTTTATTTTAAGACATTGCAAGTGAAAACACCTCCAAATGTTCAAATGGAAATGAACATCAGTGTTTCATTTGCTATAGAATCATCGATGGCTCTGACTGGGGAGGTATGAGGCAAATTACTAAATTTCAATTTACATTCGTTATTATAGATGTTAGTGAAAAATCAAACCATTATTGATTTATAGTTTAATTTCTATTTGGATGGTTTATATAGGGCTTCAACACTCCTCAACATGGGCAGTTGAATATTTCCCTCTTGGAGAGTGATCATCAGATGGCGGTAAGTTATTATTTTGTTAAATATATAATTTTTTTAATGTAATTTATATATATTAATGTCTTTACTTCTTATTGTAATAGATAAGACTTCACTAAGAACTAAACACTAGGAGGAGCACCAGGAGCACTCTTTGACCGCAACATAAATGAGTGACAGACGTATTTCCATCTAATCAACAAGCAAAGGGCAAGAGTTTATTTTGAGAGCATGGAGAGTGTGACTTTTGATTCTAGAGCCCTTTGTTGTATGCCTATATGACATTTTTGAACATATTTTGTATTAGATATATTTGACATTGTATGCCTATATGGCATTCTCGTAAGCCTATATGGCTATTTTGTACCTATATTGTATACTTATATCGACATATATTGATGTATGCCTACATGGATATTTGGTTAATACAAATCTTTTTTATCGATGGTGTCCATATTTGCATTATAAATCCATGGTTCAATAGATATGAGTTACATGTATTCAAGTGTATACTTTACAACTTATGTGTATATTTTGTGACTTAAGTGTATTCCAATGTATATTTTGTGACTTATATGTTTTCATACGTATACCTTGTATTCATGCATATACTTTGTATTAATTTGCGTATACTATGTATTCGTGTGTATACTTCAAAGCTTGCGTGTTTTTGAGTACTTGTGCTTCCCTTATTTACATGTACATGCTTGACTTATTAACATGTATACTTATTAATTGGTTAGCCCTAGCATTGATCATTGTTGTCCTTCATGGTTTGTCTTGAATATTAATTAATTAATGCTAAACAACTTTATTAGTCGATGTTAAACAACTTCAATATTTCTAAGATTACTAGTAGAGTTACAAATTCCAAAATTGCAAAAATTGAAAATAAAAGATTAACTGTAAATAAATGCATTGATTATTAACTTGATAATTGATTAAGAATGAGTATAAAATATATCAAGAGATGAGCCTTCTAGAATGGCAACTGCCAACTAGAAAATAGGTAAAGCAATTCCAATACTTTGAAAGTAATAATCCACCCAAAATTGCAATGGGAGAGAAGTGATGTAGAGAAGGGAAGCCTTCTATGGCCAATCACAAATTCAACTAATTTTAACAAGCCTTCAATCTTCAAAACCCTAACTAGGGTAATTCCCTTCACAACTTCACTATTTGCCTTGTTGGTCTGCAAACCTAGTTTTTTGGACCTATCTCACAACTCCACTCTCAAACCCATTAACCAATTATATTCTTAGACACCCTTTAAGATATACCAAAACATATCTCAAAATCTTATATAACTCTTTTGGAACAAATCCCTCAAACTGATGTTTCTACACTGTCCTCTTAAGCCAAATAGGCCTAATTTACAAAACAACTCTCCTCTAAACAATTTTCTAACCCAAAATACCTATGGATAGTCATTTACTAGTCTATAAAACCACAAAATCTACAACTTTTAGCCAATGAACTGCTCACTAAGTCCTCTTTATACAAAACCCTCATTTTTAAAAAGTTACAAAGGGGTTTACTAAAAATCCCACTTCCCAACTTCTTTACACTTCACTAATACATCAAACATGATTTAAATGGCTTGTACATGCTTAATCTATCACCAAAAGTTTCTTCCCTGAGATTTTTCCTCACCTACCCACCTTAACCATCAAATTTCACTCAAAATATTCAAATTTGACAACTAGGGCATCATGCCCAAACCCCCAAATGACCTCTCCTACTCCAAAAACCATTCAATCAACTAAATACTACAATATTGGGCCTATTAAACTCAGAAAGAAGATTTATAGTTAGTGGAATGGTCCATAATCACATTTTTATGTCTTCAAAACCTTAAAATTGGAGTTTCAAACCCGCCTACAAGGAAAACTCAATAAGATTCTACAACCCTAATGAGAATGCCTCAAACTCAGTCAAAATGATAGATAGGACATTGAAATAGAAATTAAAATCAATTTGGAGTCACCATCAGGCCGTACAGGCCGTGCAACTACTCTACAACAATAATTCAATAGAAAAGATACAAAATTTCAATAAAAATAGGAGCTTTATTATTCAATCTTTCAAAAAACCTCCAAAAGACTTCATCCATTGAGTTTAAAAAATATTTTAAACCTTAACCAACCTATCACATCTATTCTAACTTCCCTTTGAATGCCCATGACTTTTGGGCTTTTTCAATTTTACATTTTTTTTGCACTTTTACAATTTTTCAATATTGCACTTTTGACAATTTTGCAAAAATGTGACAATATAAACTCAATGACTCCTAATTACCTATTATGTGGTCTATTAAGACCTTATTAAATTGAAAAAACTCAAACACACCTAAAACTATCAAAAGACCTCATTTGGCAGCATTATCACAAAATGAATTTGGTGCCCCTGCACCAAGAAAGCTTATTTAAGATCCTTAAGTAATGTATTTCCTAATGATCCCTTGTTCTTACATATCTCAATTTAGTTTAATCCAAAGATTTCCATGAAATGATTTATCTAAAAGAAAAAAACACGTTTTGAATGGTGTTCCATGAAATGATTCATAAAAAGATTCCAATATATTTAATCTTTTGATTGGAACAACTCAATTAAGAGGATACATAATCTTCACAACACTTATAAAACATAATATTCATAGTAGATGAAGTAGTATTTTGGTGTAAAAGAGGACCATGCCTAGCATAAACGTACCTTTTGGGATGCATTGGAGCAATTTATTTGGTCACATGAATTGCAAAATGAAAGTTTTACCACTTTGCAATTTTACACTACTTCCATTTGATACTTTTTCCATCAAGTAAAAATTGGACACCATGGGAAAACAACTTCAAGATAACAAAAAATGAGAGAGGTTATTGTAGAGGTGCCCAACACAATCCCGTAGGCTTAGACGAAGAGTTCATAAGAATCATGATTTTTGAGTAATAGCCCATCAAAGATAGCCTCCCTTTTGCATTTTGGACCCTTAAGGGATTGAGCCGATTAAACGTAGCTCAAAGTGATTATGTGTGTTTGGGTGTGAAAGAGGACCATACCTAGCATAAATGTACATATCAAAACACATTGAAGTATTTTTTTTGGTCACATGAATTGCAAATGAAAGTTGCACCACTTTGCAACTTTCACTGCTTGTATTTGACACTTTTTTCATCAAGTGAAAACTGCACACCATAAGAAAAAAACTCTAAGATAATGAAAACCGAAATAGGTTATTGTAGAGGGGAACAATGGGATCCCATAGGATTATACGAGAAGTTTCTAAGCATCACAGTATTCGAGTAACAACATGTTGAAGTTTCTAGCCATTTTGCACTTTGGACTCAAGGGATTGATCCGGTTGAATGCAACTCAAAGTGATTCTACGTGTTTGGATAAAAAAGAGGACCATGCTTACCATAAGAATACATCTTCAGACATGTTGGAACAGTCCATTTGGTCATACAAGTTGCAGAAAAAAAAGTTGCACCACTTTGCAACTTTCAACTACTTGTATTTGACAACTATTCCCCAAAGAAAAATTCACCAACATGGGAAAATTCCTTTGAGATAGAAAAAATTGAGAGAGGTTATTGTAGAGGGGCCCAATGTAATCCCATAGCATAAAATGAGAATTTTCTAAACATCATGATATTTGAGTAAAAATATGTTGAATTTTGTAGCCATTTTGCACTTTCGACTCTTAAGGGATCAATCTGGTTGAACATAGCGTGGAACAATTCCATGTGTTTGGGTGAAAAAGAGGACCATTAACATACCTATTTGGATGTTTTGGAATAGTTTTTTTGGTCACACAAGTTTTAGAACGAAAGTTGCACCACTTTGCAACTTTCAACTACTTGCATTTGACAATTTTTTCCCCAAGTAAAAATTCACCACCACAGGAAAATTCCTCTAAGATAGTGAAAACCGAGAGAGAATATTGTAGAGTGGCACAACATGATCCCATAGGATAAGACAAGAAATTTTGAAACATCATGGTATTCAAGTAACAACATGCTGAAGTTTGCAACCATTTTGCACTTTGGACTCTTAAGGGATCGATCTAGTTGAATGTAGTTCAGAGCGATTCCGCACATTTGGGTGTAAAAGATGACCATTCCTAGCATAAACATACCTATTCGGACACGTTGGAACAATTCATTTGATCACATGAGTTGCAGAACAAAAGTTGCACCACTTTCTAACTTTCAATTATTTGTATTTGACAACTTTTTCCCCAATTAAAAATCCACCACCATGGTAAAATTTCACTGAGATAGCAAAAAATGAGAGGTTATTGTAGAGGAGCCCAACATGATCCCATAAGATTAGACAAGAAGTTTCTAAGCATCATGGTATCTGAGTAACATTGTGCTAAAGTTTGCAGCCATTTTGCACTTTAGACTCTTAAGGGATTGATCTGGTTGAATGTAGCTCAGAGTGATTCCATGTGTTTGGGTGTAAAAGAGGACCATACCTAGTGTAAACATACCTATTCAAATGCGTTGGAATAGTCTTTTTTGTCGCACGCGTTGCAGAATGAAAGTTGCACCACTTTGCAACTTTCAATTACTTACATTTGACAAATTTTTCCCCAAGCAAAAAATGAGAGAGGTTATTGTAGAGGGGCTCAACACAATCCCATATGATTAGAAAATAAGTTTCTAAGTGTCATGGTATTTGAGTAATAGCATGTTGAAGTTTACAGCCATTTTGCACTTTGGACTCTTAGGAGATCGATCTGGTTGAAGATAGCTCAGAGGGATTCTGCATGTTTGTGTGTGAAAGATGATTATTCCTAGTGTAAATATACCTATTTAGATGTGTTGGATCTATCTTTTTGGTCACACGTGTTGCAAAAAGAAAGTTGCACCACTTTGCAACTTTCAACTACTTGCATTTGACAAATTTTTCCGCAAGTGAAAATTTGCCACCATGGGGAAATGCCCCATATATAGTGAAAATTGAGAGAGGTTATTGTAGAGGGGCCAAATGTGATCTTATAGGATTAGACTAGAATTTTCTAAGCATCACAGTATCCGAGTAACAATGTGCTGAATTTTGCAGCAATTTTGCACTTTGGACTCTTAAGGGATCGATCCAGTTGAACATAGCTCAGAGTGATTCCATCTATTAGGGTGTGAAAGAGGACCATGCCTAACATAAACATACATATTCAGATGCATTGAAGCAGTCCATTTGGTCACATGAGTTGCAAAATGAAAGTTGCACCACTTTACAACTTTGCATTGCTGACATTTGATACTTTTTCCAACAAGTGAAAGTTGGACACCACAAGAAAAACCACTCAAAGATAACAAAAACCAAGAGAGGTTATTGTAGGGAGGCCCAACATGATCTCATAGGCTAAGAGGGAGATTTGAAAAGTACCATAGTTTTCGAGTAATAGCCTGTCAAAGATTGCCGCCCTTTTGCACTTTGGACCCTTAAGGGATCTAGCTAGTTGAACGTAGCTCAGAGTGATTCCACATGTTTTGGTGCAAAAAAGGACTATTCATAGCATAAATTTACCATGCCTAGTATAAATCCATAACTTTTGATCAAAGAATCACTTCCTATGACACCAAAACATGAAACCCTCACTTTATGCCATTCCAAAGGGGTTTATTGAAAAACATTGTTCCAAGCTTCTACACAGCCAACTAAGGCCTCAAACACCTTTAGTTATGTTTGAACATGCTTGAAGGTTAATCAAAATTTGCTGCTCCCAATATTTTCTACAACTTCCAGCCTCTAACCATCAAATTTCACTCAAAATACACAATTTGACAATTAGGGCATCATGCCCAGGCACTCAACTCACCTTCCCTGCCCTTCTAAAGCTTCAAAAACCTCTCATGCATATAATAACTTGAAATTTGAGATGCTCTTATAATGTCTACATCATAAGTGGTCATGATAAGGTTAACTTCAAATGAATAACTTGAAATTACCTCACCAAGCTTCACACACACTTTTGTAATGGCTTCAAATCATAATTGATATTTTTCAAGATCATCAAAATAAGGATGTTGCATTACTTTTTTGGATGAGATTCTCTTGGATGGCTCAAAAATCTACATTTTTTGCAAGGGGAAACCAATCAATTTCTAGCAGGTTACTTACAAATAGGAAAAGTAAAAGAATATGATAACATTGGCATCAAACACATTAATGTGCATACAAGTATAAATTAATAAGAAAAAATGTGCATACTTACAAATTAATCCAACGAACCATTCGGGTTTTCTCTATTCTTTATTATGTCAAGTATTGCCTCATGGTCAGACTCACGGACCTTCCACAAGGTTTTGTTCAAAGGTCTACGCCCATATTTTTTCAAACAAACATTGGATACCATGACAAGGTTCGAGTAATGAAGAATCTTATGATGCATGTCAAAGTCTTGAAACAACCAATGTTTAACACTCTTATGTGGGTACCTTCTAAGCCATGTTCTAGTAACAACAACTGAGCCTGTAGGGTATTTGATGTTTTCTCCATCTATAACTAGGGCCTACAATTTATTTTTGACCTCAACACAACAACACAAGTAATAATTCATTCCCTCTTCATTGTCTTCATCTCCAATAACTGCATAAACATGCCCTGCATTGATATGTGCAACAAATATTTTAAAATTAGTTAACATTACGAATACACTACAAAGTAAGATAACAATAGGAATTTCAAAAACTAAGGATTGAGTATATATTGTTAGAAAACCAAGATCACCTACATGCAAGATGGATACTGTCACATGCAAAAGATATGAAGAACCAAAGAAGATGTTTTGTAAACCTCTCAGTAAAAATGCATTAAGAGAATCAATGATTACATAGAGATCAATCCTTATGAAGGAGATCAAGAAACCCTAAAAGGGAAACCCTAAATGAAACCCTAGTGTGCACACTTAATAATTAATTAATTATTAATGTGCCTAAGTTTAGCTTAAGTAACAAAGAGGAATAAGTGACTTAATTAATTAATCAATATGATATAATTAATTAAGCATAATAACTTATTACTCTAACACCCCCCCTTAAGATGAACTTAGGAAGAAGCTAAAACACTAGAATAAGATGCATGAAAGCAAAGATGGGTCCTGACAACTAGGCCTAATTAGGTACCCATTTAGAAATGCAAGAATGAATAAGAGAAGGAAAAACCCAGTGGGACAAAACCCCCTTACAATGAGATGACATGCTACAAAGAAGCACTAGAAGAACTCTGTAGAGTAACACTGGAACTTGATATAGGCACGCAAGGAAATATTCTTCTGTATACTACTGAAACCGGATGAGAGTCACTAATTGACTCAAGGAATCATGATAAAGCAACAGAAGACCTGATGCCATGGAACACTCAAAAACTCCAAACAGGAACAACTCTGGAATCTATGAAGCATCAAGAAATTATTGAATGATGTATTACTGAAAATGAAGTGCAAAGATGCAAGATGCACTCTCTCAACTGCCAAAACATCCAAGTAATTGCCAAACAACTCATCAAGCCAAATCTAGACTAAGTGATAAACCTAGGACATATACAGAAAAAGTGCATGGACAGCAACCTAGAGCTCCTCAATACCTTTCCAACACTTCAAACAAGGCAAAAAATGGAGAGCGTGGCAAAAAGTTATGAGCTCAGAAGCATAAAAAGTACATATGACTTCAAACAGCAATAAATGTAGTAAAATAGAAAAATACTATAAAATAAACTACACCAAATGAAAGTGCTTGGAACCAGCTTTTTGGCGATATCTCGTTTGCCTAATTTTGATACCGTGTGCCCAAGTTATGACAAAAAGAAAAAAACTGCTTCTTTAGGGAAAATTAGGGCTAGGAGGGGCAAAGAGGGGCAGGTCGTACACTGACGTCATGCTGAAATCATCAATTTATGAGCGTAAATTTGACTGTCGTTTGGCCATCGAGGCAAAAAACACCCTGTAAAAAAAATGACTGTCGTCATACAAAATATTCTGATGGAAAGGGAATATTCCCCCTGCATTGATTTTGTTGATCAAATATGAGGGTTGCCAGAGATGCTTGGAATATTTCAGGATCTGTTTTACTCCGCCGGGTGTAGCCTCTACTGAGTCGGAGAAGATTGCCGACAAAATAGAGGGTCAGCCAGTATGAGCGCTCGCCGGAAAAGGCTGAGGCCACCGGAAGAGAGGAAGGTGTCGGGTGGCGGAATGATTTTTGCCACCGGTTGTCCAGAGAAAGCCGTCGGTGTGGAGATGGCCGGAAAAAAGCAGTTGCCACTACAGATAGTGGAGGACGGGGCCCGTAGGGACCTGCCATGCGTAGGTACCCTGCGGTACCTTGCAAAAACTTCCGACCCCCAAAAAAATTGATTTGGGGTTTTTTTTTATTTTTTAAGAAAACTTTTCAATAATATATTTTAAAAAAAAAATTATGATAGAAATATGAAAGCCAAAATTTTTTTTATAAAATTTACCACATTCTGTAATAATTTTTTTTGATCTACATGTAGACGGCCGTATGAGCCGTATGAACATTTTTTTTTTGCCTCACAAATAGATGATGCCGAATATAGGCATATTATATGTCATTGTTTTGTCTCTCAGATACTCTGGATTTGATGGTGAGGTCCAATTAGCCTGAAAATGCACCAGAAGCTTTGCAACTCCCAGATATTGCAAAAAAGATGCATGTGGAAACCCTTGCATTAGAAAATCACTAAAAGGTCATATCTCCAGATCACGAACATGCAGCTGCAGGTCTGGACCTCTGATACCATGTTAGAAAACCAAGATCACCTGCATGCAAGATGGATACCTGTCACATGCAAAAGATATGAAGAACCAAAGAAAATGTTCTGTAAACCTCTCAATAAAAATGCATTAAGAGAATCAATGATTACATAGAGATAAATCCTTATGAAGGAGATCAAGAAACCCTAAAAGGGAAACCCTAAATGAAACCCTATTGTGCACACTTAATAATTAATAATTAATTAATTATTAATGTGCCTAAGTTTAGGTTAAGTAACAAAGAGGAATAAGTGACTTAATTAATTAATTAATATGATATAATTAACTAAGCATAATAACTTATTACTCTAACATATATTACCTAGTTGAACTAGATCTAATATGTGGTCAAAGTCGACCAATGATTCCATCTGTGTTAGTTTCAATGCTGTTGGAGGGCGATATGTGTGAAGGGGGATAAGATAACTTGTCAACCATTTTTCAACCCACTCCCTTGATTCACAATCATTCTAGGTTTGCATTGTACATGAAGAACAAAAACATGCCATCTTTCATGTATTGATACTCCATGAACCTGCATTTGAGCTAAGGAAAGAGTGTAGCTCACTTGATCCTATTATTGTACAACAATCCTCATATGGTGCAATGTTAGTATCATCCATCAACCAAAAAAAATATGAACTGAAGATGTACCTTCATTACCTGGACCCATCGAAGCATCACACCACTTGATGATTGATCTTGCATCTATCAACTTTGCATTGTCTGTATACTTTAACTCTTCTCGTACTAATGCTATTTTCACACATGCTCCTACACCATCATGCTCCCCCTTTCCATGACTGACCTCACAAAAGTTCCGCATATGCTCAACACCTGTAATGACATGCATCCTGCTCAACCAGTAGAACATGCATGCATTCTTGAACTATGCTACATAGTTATCTGACTATATTATATGTTGACTGTATGCTATGCCCCTCTGAACCAAATCATTGGAGAAAATTTGGAAGCAACCTTGCATGAACTTTGGAGAATGTGGCGATCATCACTAATATAAAAGTGATACTCCCTCAATACCTTCCTTTGGTCATCTGTACTATCAGTTGCATGAATGAATGCTATGTACACAAATATCAAAATTTGTATGGAGTTGTAATACTGTGACTGCACCTCATGCTATGGTTGTAGAGTGTAGTTCTCTGCAAATTCAACCATTGATACTATGTTTCCAACTAGAAATGTGTCCTTGCATAGCTTGAATTGCATGTCCAACCATCAAGCCCTATGGGTATGCCTTGCATACTCATACACTATATTGTCACAAAACATGGACATAAATTGATACATTGGAATCTTCTAAATAACCAAATCAGACCTTTTTTTCTTGAGACACATATTTTGTAATGTATGCCACTATTTTATACTTCCCAAACTCTACTATTTTTTGTCCCACCTCATCTATGCTTTCCATATGTTGACATACTAGCATACACTGCAAGCCGCCATAATGCTCACATGAACCATCCAAGCATGTTTCCCTGTAGAGTATTTGGCCATCCTCTATTTCACATAATTTTTTTGATAAGAACTCTCTTGAATATGTTGGTGGGGATTCTATGCCACAATCCTACAAAACATCGTTAATATGAAAATCTAAACATATAGAACAATAAACATCATAATGGTTAGAGAATTCAATATGTAGTCTACAAAAACAAGTAGTGTGTGTGTGTGATTTATCTTGAAATAATTTTTCTTAAGCATTTCAAAAAATATTTGACAAATACTAATTTGAGGATAATCCTTTTGAAATTTACAAAAAAATTGGGTTTGAGTTGTATCCGAAAAATGCTTTGGATGTGGCTCATGAATCCGACTACCAATTCTCCTTCTTACCACATCCCTTTGATTCAAAGATGGCCTTGTGTTATTCTTTCAATACTCTTCAATTAGTGTTCTCAATGCTTCAACAACTCTTTTATCTTTTTGTGGTAGTCACCCTAAGAATGCCCATAAATCATTTGAATTGGTGCCCTCAATTCTTTGCTGCCTTTGAACAACTTTTGATAAAGTTTTTCTAGTAATTCTCATTTGTTCACTCATATTTCTAATGAGATGAGCTCTCTTTGTTTGACTACTTACCAAAGTTGATGTAATGACATGGTGACATTACTATCCTTTGAGCGTGAGGTCTTACCCACACTTTGATAAGAATCCATTAGATTATTTGCAATAGTGTTTTCACTTGATGAATTCAATGTTCTCAACCCAGGAGTCTTCATGATGTTTCCATACTTTATACCCTACATAATTGCAACAAATAGTTAACATCTTGTGGTCTCATTTATCCTTTCAAAGAATAATTTCCAAATCTTATCAGCATATCTTCTACAAGTGTGTGCTAGAATCTTACCTTCTATGTGTTGCAAAATATTCTCATCAATATTAATCAAATACTTTGGCTTCCTACGCAAAATTCTAGGTGGTGTTGTCCTAGGTACATACATCTCAACATTAGGAATTTCATCAATATTTAATTGAGGTGGGCTAGATTGTGTACCTTCAATCGAGGGTGGAGTAGAAGACATACCTTGAGGTTCACATGGGGATGATGACATACCTTCTTCATCAAATCCAAGTGATGATGTACTCTCAACTTGAGATGCAGTGGATGGTGTCCAACCATATTCACTTGTAGTAGATGGTATCCCTCCATATTCACTTGTGGTAGATGGTGTCCCTCCATATTCACTTGTTCTTAATGGTGTCCCTTCGTATTCACTTGCGGTAGACAGAGTGTCTCCAACTACGGTATTCAAATCTATCGTACCATGACTCTTTTGCATTTGTGCCCTTTGTGCTGCCAATTCTTGTTCTCTTTTTGATAGTTGAGGTTCCTCTTCAATTCGCTTATTTTCATCAATCGCATCCAATTTCATCTTTTCACGATATTCTGCCACCCGTTCTCTCTCCTTTGCTTTAAAGGTTTCATACTCTTCGTCTATTAGTTTATTCTTTCTTCATTTCTTTGGCATGGCAGATAATTTTACCTATAGCATGGTAATGAGACGAATATTAGTTCCTAAAAAATTTATCAATTAAAATAAATTAAATATATGTCATTCAAGGCTTCATAAAAAAGACTTACAATCATCCTATAGAAGAGTATTTCTAGCATAGACAAAGGTGGTGCAGGGGCACCATAGGAGTCCAATTTTCAAATTTTGTCAATCTTGGTTATGTAATTGGTTTTAGGTAGGTTTTTGATGTTGTCATCTAAATAAGGTCTTGTTAGACCATTTTCATATTGTATTAGGTAGAGTGGGGTTCAAAGTTGTAAAATGCAAAATCTTGTAAAAATGTTGTCAAGGAAAAGTTGCAAAATTGCAATAATTGGAATCCCAACAATCATAGTGGGAATACCATCAGTCATGGGATATGAATAGTCAATTGAATCAGTTATTCCTGATGTAAGAATCCTATTAAGGCCTACAAAATATTGATGTAAGGTGGTTGCTCATGTTTTGAACAAGAAATTCAATCAAAATCATTGAATTTTTTGAATTTTTACTATTTTCTTGCTGCTATTATGCTCTATATGAATCTGTACAACTTGGATTTTCTCTAAAACTCATTGAAATCATTAGGCAGGTGAAATAGCTTTAGTTTTGAGGTGGTATAATTGAATTCCATCAAGAAACAAAGATTTTACAGTAAGTTTATTGACTGCAGGTTTGAAATTGAGTTTAAGGTTTTTCAAGTTGTAGAAATGTATTAGTGCCACATTCCACCTATTTTTTCATCTATGACTAGGTGCAATGGGCACCAATAGAGTAGGTTTAGGTGTAGGTGTAGGTTTTTATCATTGAGGAAGTGAAGATACAAAGATCTTGTTGCTGCTCCAAGTGATTGTCTGTGATTTCCATGCAAGAATGGACGCCTACAATTTCTGATATGAAGAAATAACAGTGGTAAAGGTTGGGAGACAATTTGTTTAGCTTGTGTAGACCAAATTAAATATTTTTGAAGCTATGGCAAGGTGTATGGAGGTATGGAATGTATACTTACAATAAACCCTCACTATTTGAGCATAATTTAAGCATTTAAGCAAGGGTTTAATGAATTGCTGCATTAGTAAGCAATTTATTTGATAAAGATTGATGATTTAGAAGTTTTATAACCTATTTAAGATTTTCCCATGGTTTTTTGATGTTGTTGAGTGATTTTGATGGTACTTGCTTTGTTAAAAAGGCCTAATTGAGACTTGTAGCAGCAAAACAGTTTGGTTTTAAAGGTAAGTATTTTTCAAAATAATCATACTTGATTTATCTATATGTTTAAGTATGCCTTAATGGGTTCTCATAACTACTTTCAGTTTTTGGAGATCTAAATTGGTTGGAAAATTATATCCGTTTTGTGCTTAAGGACTACTAGTCTATGAGCCAATTGAGAGTGAATGTTTAGGGAAGAGATAAATCAGATTTTTAAGAAACTTTCCTTGGTTTGAGTAAGTTATTTTAATGATGTTTAAGGTGGTTTAATTATTCAATAAGAGGTTTTATGACTTAGTCTCGGTTTTGGGTGTTTGTATCAAGAGCTTTGTGAAGAGAATGATGAGTCAAAGGTGGATGAATATGAGAGAGTGAAAGAATTATTTTTGAATGGAATTCCTTAAATAAATGTGGTAATGTGGCATGCCATGATTACAAGATAGGCTCACAATGGAAGCATGGACAAGGAAATTAAATTAAAATTCCTTGGAAAGCTAGTGGAGCTTTGGTAAGCTAGCTCACTCACTAGCCTGCCAATGTAGTAGGGTTGAGAAGGTAGGGGCAACATATGACTCATAGAAATATGGTCTCATAGTGATACATCATTGTGAGACCCCATTTCTATGAGTCATATGCTGCCCTTACCTTCTCAACCCTATCGCATTGACAAGCTAGCTCACTCACTAGCTTGCCAATGCAGTAGGGTTCAGAAGGTAGGGGCAGCGTATGCCTCATAGAAATGGGGTCTCATAGTGATGTATATAACCATGAGACCCCATTTCTATGAGGCATATGTTACCCCTACATTCTCAACCCTACCACATTGGAAAGCTAGTGGAGTGTTGGAAAGCTAGCTCACTCACTAGCTTGCCAATGTAGTAGGGTTGAGAAGTTGCCTCATAGAAATAAGATCTCATGGTGATGTATATCACCACGAGACCCCATTTCTATGATGCATACACTTCCCCTACCTATATCACCATGAGACCCCATTTCTATGAGGCATAGGCCACCACTACCTTCTATCACCATGAGATCCCATTTCTATGAGGCATATGCTGCCCCTACCTTCTCAACCCTACCACATTGGCAAGCTAGTGGAGTGTTGGAAAGATAGCTCACTCACTAGTTTGCCAATGTGGTAGGGTTGAGAAGGTAGGGGCAGCATATGCCTCATAGAAATGGGGTCTCATGGTGATGTAGGGGTAGCATATGCCTCATAGAAATCAAGTCTCATGGTGATATACATCATTGTGAGACCCCATTTTTATGAGGCATATGATGCCCCTACCTTCTCAACCCTACCACATTGTTAAGCTAGTGGAGTGTTGGCAAGATAGCTCACTCACTAGCTTGCCAATGTGGTAGGGTTGAGAAGGTAGGGGTAGTGTATGCCTCATAGAAATGGGGTCTCATGGTGATGTACTACATTAGAAAGCTAGTGGAGTGTTGGAAAGCTAGCTCACTCACTAGCTTGCAAATGTAGTAGGGTTGAGATGGTAGGGGCAGCATATGTCTCATAGAAATGGGGTCTCACTCACTAGCTTTCACTGTGAGACTCCATTTCTATGAGGCATATGCTGCCCTTACCTTCTCAACCTCACTACATTAGGGTCTCACTCACTAGCTTGCCAATGCGGTAGGGTTGAGATGGTAGGGGTAGCATATGCCTAATAGAAATGGGGTTTCACAGTCACCATAAGACCCCATTTCTATGAGACATACACTACCCCTACCTTCTTGACCCTACCACATTGTTAGCCTAGTGAGTGAGCTCACTAGCCTGCCAATGCAGTAGGGTTGAGAAGGCAGGCTAGTGAGCTCACTCACTAGGCTGACAATGTGGTAGGGTTGAGAAGGTAGGGGTAGTGTATGCCTCATAGGAATGGGGTCTCATGGTGATATACTCATCACCATGAGACCCCATTTCTATGAGGAATACACTGCCCCTACGACCTTCTCAACCCTACCGAATTGGAAAGCTAGTGGAGCATTGGAAAGCTAGCTCACTATCTTGCCAAGCTCACTAGCTTGTCAATGCTACCACATTTTGCATACATTTATACAAAAAAATTATTGTCAAACAATTCAAATTCTTTGTCCATGCTTCTATTTTGAGTCATGATTGCAAGATAGGCTACACCTTTCCCCATTTTGCTAACTTAGCCTTGAATAAAGAGTCTTGAAACAATGGAGAGAAGGGTTAGAATCCCTTGTAGGTAGACCAATCAAGGAAACATTTAAAATATATCACAACATAAGTGATGAGGTAGGTTTAGTGATGAGGTAAATTTACAAATAGAGATGAAAACCAAAATAGCTTCTAAGATCTATCAATGTGGGAGGAGTATATTCTAATTTTTTAGAGACACGTATGGAAAATTTGGTAGCATACACAAGGAAATCAGCTGCTTGGTATAACTATTTAACAAAATACTTCAATGAAAGCTTTTGAGAGTGGTATGCACATCCATAATAAAGGATTGAGAAATGATGTTTTATTTTACTTCCTTAAAACTTATGTCATATATATGTGTATACAAAATTTGGATGCATACACATGGTATGTATCAAAGAGATGTGGTTTAAAAATGTAATTGGAAAGTGTATAGAATTGTGTAATTTAAAATGTGTATTGACAACCTAAGGTTATAATGACAAACAAAAAATGATCAAAATGAAATATGAAAAATAACAAAAATGAAAGAAAGCCATAATACAATGAAAGAAAATGTGTAAAGACTTCACATACCTAAAAAACTAGAGTTTCAAATAGAGGAGTTCTACCCAATTATGTAGCCTTTGCTTCTTCTTTCTTCAAACTTCTCAACAATTTGACTTTTTCAAAATATTGTTCCCCTCCAAACTTCAATTGTATATCACTTTTGAATGGAATTTAGACTTGAATTGATATTATATTCCTTTCAAAATGAAAACTCTTCTATTTCATGCAAAGGTGGTAATGTCATGCACACTTCACAACATCATCCAAAAGCTACTTTTTGTTGGAGCACATGCAAAACTAGGAGAATATGCAGAATGTGGGCCTTGAGATCACAACTATATTGAGTTTCTTACCATTTTTAGAGCAAGAAAAAATTTTCTCGCATTATAATGCGCTCATGTTATTTCTTGCTAAAAATGGTCATATCTCTACTTCTTCAAAATAGAAATTTGGTTTTTTTATAGATTTATTTTCTCCCTCTTTTTCTATACTCTCTATACCCTAATTCTATCTCTCCCCTCTACCCTCTACCCTTAACCCTTATACCCTCACTCACTCCTATCTCTCTCCCACTCCCTCCATCTCTCTCTCTTCCTCTCAAGTATCTCTCTCCTACCTCCTCTCCCTCTCTCAAGTCTCTCTCTCTCTCACTCACTCCTTCTGTCTCTCTCCCCTCTCCTCTCTCCCCTTTACCCTTTATCCTTAACCCTTATACCCTCAACCCTTAAACCCTAATTCTATCTCTCTACCCTCTACCCTTAACCTTTATACTCTCTATCCTCTACCCTCTATCTCTCTCCCAATCCCTATATATATCTCTTTCTCTCTCAAGTCTCTCCCTCCTACCCCCTCTCCCTCTCTCAAGTCTCTCTCTCTCTCTCACTCACTCCTATCTCTCTCCTCGCTACCCTCTACCCCTAACCCTTATACCCTCAACCCTTATACCCTAATTCTATTCTCTCCCCTCTACCCTCTATTGTTAACCCTTATACCCTCAACCCTTAAACCCTAAGCCTCTCCTCTACCCTCTACCCTTATACCCTCTATCCTCTACCTCTATCTCTCTCCCACTCCCTCTCTCTCTCTCAAGTCTCTCCCTCCTACCCCCCTCCCTCTCTCTCACTCACTCACTCCTATCTCTCACCACTCTACCCTCTACCCTTAAACCTTAACCCCTCTCCCTCTCTCAAGTCTCTCTACCCTATTTGAAAAAATTGGCAAGCTAGTGGGTGAAATTGGCAACCTAACTTGGCCTATTTGAAAAAATGGGTCCAAGAAATGGGGTCTCCTGGTGATTCACATTACTAGGAGACCCCATTTCGTGGACCCATTTTTTCAAACAGGACACTACATTTCCAATTTCACTAAATTGGAAAGCTAGTGGGTGAAATAGGCAACCTACATTTCCAATTTCATCACTGGGAGACCCCATTTCTTAGACCCATTTTCTCAAACAAGCCAAGTTAGGTTGCTAATTTCACCCACTAGATTTCCAATTTGGTGATTACATTTCTAGGAGACCCCATTTATTAGATCCATTTTCTCAAACAGGCCAAGTCAGGTTTCCAATTTCACCCTCAACCCTATACCTCAACCCTCATCCCTTAAACCCTCAACCCTCAACCCTTAATCCCTCAAACCTCAACCACTATACCCTATACCCTATACATTAGACCCTCAACCCTAAAGCTTCAACCATGTACCATCAAACCATTACCCTCAACCCTAAACCCTTACACCTAAAACCTTAAACTATCTACCCTTTACCCTCAGCCCAATACCCTAAACCATCAACCCTATAGGTCCTCAACCCTATACCCTCAATTCTCTCTCTCACTCAATCACCCTATACATAAGACTCTAAAACCCAATCCTTCAACCATATGTACCCTCAACCCTAATCCCTCAACCATATACTATCAACCCAATATCCCTAATCACTGAACCCTATATGTTGTCAATCGTATACCCTCAATTCTCAATCCCCTACCCTATGCATTGGATCCTCATCCCTCATATATCTTTGTCCCTTCATCCTCTTCTCTCCTCTCTATCTCAGTTCTCCCTCCCTCCATCTCTCTATCTATCCATCCCATTCTACCCTAATCCCTCAACCCTAATCCCTAAACCCCTAAACCCTTAAACACTCAATCCTAAAACCTAATCCCTAAACCCTCTACCCTCAACCTTAAACCATCAACCTTAAACCCTTACATCCTAAACCCTTAAACTATCTACCATCTACCCTCAACCCAATACCATAAATGATCAACCGTATAGGTTCTCAACCCTATACCCTCAATTCTCTCTCTCTCACTCACTCACCCTATACATATGACTCTCAACCCAAATCATTCAAACATATGTACCCTCAAACCTAATCCCTCAACCACATACCCTAACCCCTTAACCTTGTAGGTCGTCAACCCTATACCCTCAATTCTTAACCCTCTACCCTATACATTGGATCCTCAACCCTCATATATCTTTGTCCCTATGTCCTCTTCTATCCTCTATCTCAGTTCTCCCTCCATCTCTCTATCCATCCATCCCTCCCTCTCTACCCTATTCCCTCTACCCTAATCCCTCAACCATAAACCCTCAACCCTTAAACCCTTAAACACTCAACCCTAAACCCTAAACCCTAAAACCTCTACCCTCAACCTTAAACCATCAACCCTAAACCCTTACACCCTAAACCATTAAACCGTCTACCCTCTACCCTCAGCCTAATACCCTAAACAATAAACCCTATAGGTCCTCAACCCTATACCCTCAATCTCTCTCTCACTCACTCACCCTATACATAAGACTCACAACACCAATCCTTCAACCATATGTACCCTCAACCCTATAGGTTGTCAACCCTATATTCAACCCTCTACCTTATACACTAGATCCTCAACCCTCATATATCTTTTTACCTCCATCCTCTTCCCTCCTTTCTATCTCATTTCTCCATGTCTATATCCATCCATCACTCCCTCTCTACCCTAATACCTCAACCCTAAACCCTTAAACACTTAACCCTAAACCCTAAACCATCTACCCTCAACCATAAACCATTACACCCTAAACCCTTAAACCCTCTACCCTTTACCCTCAACCCAATACAATAAACCATAAAAACCATAGGTCCTCGACCCTATTCCCTCAATTCTCTCTCTCTCTCTCTCACACACACATACACTCACTCACTCACTCACTACCATCTCTCTCCCCTCTACCATTAACCCTCTACCCTTTACCTGTAAGACTTAAATCCTCCACCCTCTACCCTTAAAACCTTAAACCCTCTACCCTCTACCCTAAACCCTAAACCCTCTACCCTCAACCATAAACCATAAACCCTTAAACCCTAAACCTTCTACCCTCAACCCACAACCCTTAATCCCTCTATGCTTAAACCCTCTACCCTCTACCTAATCCTTCAACCATATACCCTTAAACATATACCATCAAACCTAACCCTTAAACCATATACCCTCAAACCTATACCTTAAACCCTCAACCCTCAAACCTTAACCCTAAACTCTAAACCCTTTAACTTAAACACTTAAACCTTCTACCCTATACCCTCAACCCAATACCTTATAAATCCTTAAACAATCAACCCTAAACCCTAAACCTTAAACCCTCAACCCTTAAACCCTTGAACCCTCTACCCTCTACCCTCAATCATCTACCCTCTACCCTTAACCCTAATCCCTCAAAACTTAAACCCACTTAGTAAACTCTCTACCCTAATCCCTTAACCCTCTTGACCCTTAATCCATGAACCCTTAAACCCTAATACTTCAACCCCTATACCCTCTACCCTATACATTGGACACTCAACCCTAATCCCCCAACCCTATACCCTCAATACTCTACCCTCTACCCTCTACCCTATAAAACCTTAAACAATCAACCCTAAACCCTCAACCCTTAAACCATATACCCTCTACCCTCAATCCTCTACCATCTACCCTCAACCCTAATCCTTCAACCCTTAAACCCACTTAGTAAACCCTCTACCCTAACCCCTCATCCCTCTTGACCCTTAATACCTCAACCCCTATACCCTCTACTCTATACATTGGATCCTCAAACCTAATACCCTAAACCTATACCCTAAATCCTCTACCCTCAACCTTAAACCCTTAAACATTCCACCCTATACCCTCAACCCAATACCCTCTAAACCCTTAAACACTCAAACCTAAAACCTAAACCCTAAACCCTCAACCCTTAAATCCCAAACTCTTAAACCCTCTACCCTCTACCCTCAATCCTCTACACTCTACCCTCAACCCTAATCCCTCAATAATTAAACCCATAAACCCACTTAGTAAAATCTATACCCTAATACCTCAACCATCTTGACCCTTAATCCCTCAACCCTTAAACCCTAATCCATCAAACCCTACACCTCTACCCTATACTTGGACTCTCAACCCTAATCCCCCAACCTTATACCCTCAATCCTCTACCCTCAACCTTCAACCCTCAACCCTTAAACCCTCTACCCTCTACACTATAAATCATTAAACACTCAACCCTAAACCCTAAAACCTAAACCCTCTACCCTCTACCCTATAAATCCTTAAACACTCAACCCTAAACCCTAAACCCTAAACCCTCTACCCTTAAACCCTCTACCCTCTACCCTCTACCCTAATCCCTCAATCCTTAAACCCTAAAACCAACTTGGGAAACTTTCTACCCTAATCCCTCAACTCTCTTTACCCTTAATCCCTCAACCCTTAAACCCTAATACCTCAAACCCTATACCCTCTACCCTATACATTGGACCCTCAAACCCAATCCCCCAACCCTATACCCTCAATCCTCTACCCTCAACCTTAAACCCTCAACCCTTAAACCCTATACCCTCTAACCTCTACCCTATAAACCATTAAACACTCAACCCTAAACCCTAAACCCTAAACCATCAACCCTTAAACCCTAAACCCTTACTACCCTCTGCCCTCTATCCTCTACCCTCTACCCTCAAACATAATTCCTCAACACTTAAACCCTCAAAACCACTTAGTAAACTCTCTACCCTAATACCTCAACCCTCTTGATCCTTAATCCCTCAACCCTTAAACCTTAATCCATCAACCACTATACCCTCTTCCCTATAAATTGGACCCTCAACCCTAATCCCCAAACCCTAAACCCTCAATCCTCTGCCCTCAACCTTAAACACTCAACCCTTAAACCCTCTACAATCTACCCTATAAACCCTTAAACACTCAACCCTAAACCCTAAACCCTAAACCCTCAACCCTTAAACCCTTAAACCCACTTAGTAAACTCACTACCCTAATCCCTCAACCCTTAAACCCTAATCCTTCAACCCCCATATGATCTACCCTATACATTGGAACCTCAACCCTAATATCTGAACCCTATACCCTCAATCCTCTACCCTCAACCTTAAACCTGCAACCATTAAACCCTATACCATCTACACTCTATCCTATAAACCCTTAAACACTCAACCCTAAACCCTAAACCATAAACCTTTAAATCCTTTACCCTATACCCTCAAACCTATACCCTCTACCATCAATCCTAATCCAATAACCCTTAAACCCTTAAACCCACTTAGTAAACTCTCTATCCTAATCCCTCAACCCTCTTGAACATTAATCACTCAACCCTTAAACCCTAATACCTAAACCCATATAACCTATACCCTATACATTGGAACCTCAACCCTAATCCCCCAACCCTATACCATCAATCCTCTACCCTCAAGCTTAAACCCTTAACCTTAAACCCTCAATCCTGAACCCTTAAACCCTCTACCCTCTACCCTCTACCCTCTACCCTATACATTAAATCATCAAACCTCAATTCTCAACCCTCAACCCTTAATCCCTTAATCCTCAACCCTAAAACCCAAAACCCTCAAACCCGATACCCTCTACCCTATACATTAGACTCTTAACCCTAATCCTTCAACCATATGTACCCTTAATTGTAATCCCTCAACCCTCTACCCTCAACCAAATACCCCAATCGATTAACCCTATAGGTCATCAACCCCATACCCTCTATTCTCAACCTTCTACCCTATACATTGGATCCTCAACCCTCATCTATCTATGTCCCTCCCTTATCTTCTCTCCTATTTATCTCACTTATCCCTCTATCTATCTATCTATCCATCCATCCCTCCCTCTCTACCCTAATCCATCAACCCTAAACCCTTTAAACCTAAAAACTAAAACCTTCTACCCTATACCCTCAACCTAATACCCTCTAAAACCTTAAAAAATCAACCCTAAACCATAAACCCTAAACCATGAACCCTTAACCCCTAAACACTTAAACCATTTACCCTCTACACTCAATCCTCTACCCTCTACCCTCAACCCTTAAACCCACTTAGTAAAATCTCTACCCTAATCCCTCAACCCTCTTGACCCTTAATCCCCCAACCCTTAAACCCTAATCCCTCAACCCCTATACCCTCTACCCTATACATTGGACCCTCAACCCTACTTCCCCAAACCTATACCATCAATCCCCTACCCTCAACCTTAAAACCTCTACCCTCTACCCTCTACCCTATAAACAATTAAACACTAAACCATAAACCCTAAACCCTAAACCCTAAACCCTCAAACCTTAAACCCTAAACCCTCAAACCCTCTACCCTTTACCCTCAAACCTCTACCCTCTACCCTCAACCCTAATCCCTCAACACTTAAACCCTTAAACCCACTTAGTAAACTCTCTACCCTAATCCCTCAACCCTCTTGAACCTTAATCCCTCAACCCTTAAACACTAATCCCTCAACCCCTATAGCCTCTACCCTATACATTGGACCCTCAACCCTAATCCCCCAACCGTATACCATCAATCCTCTACTCTCAACCTTAGACCCTCAACCCTGAAGACTTAAGCACTCTACCCTATACATTAAACCCTTAACCCTCAACCATTAATTCCTCAATCCTCAACCCTCAAACCTTAAACCCTAAACCCCAATACCATCTACCCTATACATTGGAATCTCAACCCCAATCCTTCAACCATAGGTACTATCAACCCTAATCCCTCAACCTATACCCTCAACCCAATACCTTAATCCCTCAACTCTATAGGTTTTTAACACTATACATTATATTCTCAACCCTCTACCCTATACATTGGATCCTCAACCCTAATATATCTATGTCCCTCCCTCCTCTTCTCTCCTCTCTATCCATCCATCCCTCCCTCTCTACCCTAATCCCTCAACCCTAAAACCTTAAACCTTAAACCCTCAACCCTAAAATCCTAAACCCTTAAACCCTCTATCCTCTACCCTCAATCCTCTACCCTCTACCCTAAACCCTAATCCCTCAATCCTTAAATGCTTAAACCCACTTAATAAACTCTCTACCCCAATCCCTCAAACCTCTTTACCCTTAATCCCTCAACCATTAAACCCTAATCCCTCAACCCCTATACCCTCTACCCTATACATTGGACCCTCAACCCTAATCCACCAACCCTATACCATCAATCCTCTACCCTCAACCTTAAACCCTCACCCCTCTACCATCTACCCTATAAACCATTAAACAATCAACCCTAAATCAAAAACCCTTAACCCTAAACCCTTAAACCATCTCCCCTCTACCCTCAATCTTCTACCCTCAATCCTTAAACCCATTTAGTAAACTCTCTACCATAATTCCTCAACCCTCTTGATCCTTAATCCCTCAACCCTTAAACCCTAATCTCTCAACCCCTATACCTTCTACCCTATACATTGGACCCTAAAACATAATCTCCCAACAATATACCCTCAATACTCTACCCTCAACCTTAAACCCTCAACCCTTAAACCCTCTACCCTCTACCCTATAAATCCTTAAACACTCAACCCAAAGCCCTAAACCCTAAACCATGAACCCTTAAACCCTAAGCCCTTAAACCCTCTACCCTCTAACCTCAATCCTCTACCATCTACCCTCAACCCTAATCCATCAAACCTTAAACCCTTCAACCCACTTAGTAAACTCTCTATCCTAATCCCTCTACCCTATATATTGGACCCTCAATCCTAATCCCCAAAACCTATACCCTCAACCCTTAAACCCTCTACCCACTATCCTCTACCCTATAAACCCTTAAAAAATCAACCCTAAACCCTAAACCCTAAGCCCTCAACCCTAAACCCTTAAACCCTCTACCCTCTACCATAAATCCTCTAACCTCTACCCTCAATCCTAATCCCTCAACCCTTAAACCATTAAACCCACTTAGTAAACTCTCTACCCTAATCCCTCAACTCTCTTGACCCTTAACCCCTCAACCCCTATACCCTCTACCATGTAAATTGGACCCTCAACCCTAATCCCCTAACCCTATACCCTCAATCCTCTACCCTCAACCTTAAACCCTCAACACTTAAACCATGTACCCTATAACCTCTACCCTATAAAACCTTAAACACTCAACCCTAAACCCTAAACCCTAAACCCTCAAACCTTAAACCCTAAACCCTTAAACCCTCTACCCTTTACCCTCAATCCTCTACCCTTTACCCTCAACCCTAATCCATAAACCCTTAAACCCTTAAACCCACTTAGTAAGCTCTCTACCCTAATCCCTCAACCCTCTTAACCCTTAATCCCTCAACCCTTAAACCCTAATCCATCAACCCCTTTACCCCGTACCCTATACATTGGACCCTCAACCCTAATCCCCCAACCCTATACCTCAATCCTCTACCCTCAACCTTAAACCCTCAACCCTTAAACCTTCTACCCTCTACCCTCTACCCTATAAACCCTTAAACACTCAACCCTAAACCCTAAACCCTAAACCTTCAACCCTTAAACCGTAAACCCTTAAACCCTCTACCCTCTACCCTCTACCCTCAACCCTAATCCCTCAACCCATAAACCCTTAAACCCACTTAGTAAACTATCAACCCTAATCCCTCAAACCTTAAACCCTAATATCTCAACCCCTATACCCTTTACCCTATAAATTTGGCCCTCAACCATAATCCCCCAACCCTATACCTCAATCATCTACGCTCAACCTTAAACCCTCAACCCTCAACCCTTAAACCCTCTACCCTATAAATTGGACTCTCATCCCCAATCCTTCAACCACATGTACCTTCAAACCTAATCCCTCAATTCTATACCATCAAACAAATACCCTAATCCCTCAACCCTATACCCTCTATTTTCAACCCTCTACCCTATACATTGGACCCTGAACCCTCATATATCTATGTCCCTCCCTCCTCTTCTCTCCTTCTCTCCATCTCACGTCTCCCTCCATATCTTTATCCATCCATCCTTCCCTCTCCACCCTAATCCATCAATGGTAAACCCTCAACCCTTAAACCCTTAAACACTCAACACTCAACCCTAAACCCTAAACCCTAAACCCCTAAACCCTCTACCCTCTACCAAATACCATCTTACCTAAAACTTAATTCCTCAACCCTAATACCTCAACACCTATACCCTCTACCCTATACATTGGACCCTCAACCCTAATCCCTAAACCATCAACCCTTAATCCTTCAACCCCTAAACCCTCAACCCTATACCCTCAACCATCAAATCTTAAACTCTAATCCCTCAAGCCCTATACCCTCTACCCTATACATTGGACCCTCAACCCTAATCCATTAGCCCTATACCATATACCCTCAATACTCTACCCTCAACCTTCAACCCTCAACCCTCAACCATTAAACCCTCAACCCTTAACTCTGAACCCTTAAACCCTAAACCCTTAAACCCTCTACCTTCTACTATCTACTCTATACATTAAACCCTCAACCCTCAATTCTCAATCCTCAACCCTTAATCCCTCAACCCTCAATCCTTAAACACTAAACCATCAACCCCTATACCCTCTACCATTTACATTGGACCCTCAACCTAATCCTTCAACCATATAACCTCATACCTATACCCTAAACCCTCTACCCTCAACCCTAAACCCTTAACCCTAAACCCTTTAACCCTAAACCCTTAAACCTTCTACCCTATACCCTCAACCCAATACCCTCTATCATTGACCCTAATCCCTCAACCCTCAATCCTTAAACCCTAATACCCTAGAAACCATCAGCCCTATAGGTTCTCCACCCTAATCCCTCAACCTTATACCCTCAAAACCTATCACTTTTTCTCTATCTAAACATCTCACCTCTCCCTCAATCCATCTCTCCTACCCTCTCTAGTTGTCTCTATCTACCCTCTCCCTCTTTCTACATACCTCTTGTTTAATCAATCCCTACCACCCTCTCTCACTCATTCTATCCATCTCTCTCTCTCTCTCTCCCAATCTCTCCCACTCCCTCTCTCTCAGGTCTCTCCATCCCACCCCCCCTCTCTCAGGTTTCTCCCTCTTGCAACCCACCTAGGTAACTCTCTCTCTCTCTCTATCTCTCTCTCTCTTTCTCTCTCCTATCTTTATCTATCCCTCCCACTGTACCTAGATAAGTCCTCAATCCAAACCCTCTTTCTCTCCCTCTATTGGGTCACTCCCTCCCGCACCCTATCCATCTCTTAGGTCTCTCACTCACACTCCCTCTCACCACCCCTCACACTCTCAAGTCTCTCCCTTTAGCACCCTACCTACATAACTCTCTCTTTCTCTCTATCTCTCCCCCTTGTCTCTCTCCCTCCCTCTATCCCTCCCACCCTACATAGCTAATTCCCTCTCACTCCAACCCCTTTTCTCCCACTCCCTCTCTCTTAAACTCTCACTTCCACCTCCTCTCTCTCTCTCTCTCTCTCTCTCTCTCTCTCTCTCCCTCTCCCTCTCCCCTCCCTCTCCTCCCACCTTACCTAGAAAACTCTAGATCTCTCTCTCTCTCTTAAAATTCTCCCTCCCTCTAAAGACATACATAAATACATACATACTTAGATACATACAAGCATAATACATATGTACATACAATCCTACACACATACAAGCATACATGTACATGTGTAGATACAATCTTACATATATATAGGCACACATACAATATACATGCATTGATACATGCAGGAATACATACATGCATACATACATAACATACAAGCATACATTTACATAGACACATACAAATATATAAACATATATTCAATAGAGTAGTATTTAACATAAATAAAGATATAATGCGAGTCTGTTATATCATTCTTGCATTATGTCTTGCTAGACATGTTTTGCACAAATGCAAAAAACCATGTCAAAACTGAGATATAATGCGTGCGCGTTATAATGTGCTCACGTTATAACGTGAGCACGTTATATCTTGATTTGGGAATCCCCAAGCCTTGGGATTGTTATTTTCCTTGGAATACCAACCCAAAGGCTTGGAGTGCATTCCCAATGACTAGAGATGTGTTTTTCCAAATTATACAATATTTCACATAATCGGGTTCGTGCTCACCATTAGGATTGTACGTGGTTCAATATCAAATACATCGAACATCTAGGTGATTTTCTCTCTTAGCTATCCAACAATGTATTTTTTTCCACTTTTTGACAATGCTAAGCCTTTCATTCATAATTTCTTTTGTTTGTGTGTCTCTTTTTTGACAAAAAGTAGTGTTTGGTGTTTTTTTCATTATAAATTAACCGTTCATCAAAATTTTAAATAAATTACATTTTTAGAAACTAGACTCCATTCTACAATTTTTTTTTTAAAAAATCAATTAGTTTCCAAAATTTGTAGGGGTAGCATGACCAAAATTATGTTTTTGAGGAAGTGTCCACTTTGAAAATTAGTAAAAAAATCAAATATTCATTAAAAAATTATCAAAAAAATCGTGCATCAACTACATATTGTTAGCTAACACCAATTTGTGTACATCCCTCTTTTGAACCCCTTAATATCAACCATTTTCAAAATAAATTAGTAGTTTAGAAAGTAGACTCAGAGCACTTTGATCTTTGTTTCTGTACCATCTCAGAATTTTGAGTGTAACTATCCTCAATTTCATGTCCAAGGTTAGTATTTCCTAATTTTAGAAAAAAATTGGCCACTTAAGCCCCCTTTTTGGGAACCATCTTTGTGCACTTTCCCTTGACATCAATTACTAATAAAATAAAATAAATATACTACCAATTGATAGAAATTAGTGAACAGTGAATACAAATGACTAAATAAGTGACCAATTAAATATATTAGTGAATAAAAAATGACTAAATAAGTGACCAGATTACATCAATCAATGACTAAATCAACGACTAAATCAATGACTAAATATAATAGTGGAAAAAAAGTGACCAAATAAGTGACCAGATTGCAACAATGCATGACTAAATCAACAACTAAATATACTACCAAATCGGTCAATCAAAAAAACCAATAAATTACTAAAAATGGTTTAGTCATCAATCTAGTCATGTTATATATGACTAGGAATAAAATTCTAGTGGTCATGTGACCAACTGTAATCATTTATAAGTAGTTTTTAGTAGTTTTTTTAGTAGTTTATTGTTGTTTTTGTACTAGTGAGTTTTGGGAAGATGTTGTACATACCGTTGTTTATTTAATAAATAGAGGACCTTCAAATCCTTTAGATGGTAGCATTCTAAAAGAGGCATGGATGGGTAAAAAGCTATTTACTATTCATTTTTGAAAACCTTTGGTTGTGAAGCTTTTGTCCATGTTGATATTGAAAATAGAACCAAGCTTGAGGATAAGTCTAAAAAATGAACTTTCATTGGATATGGAGTAGATGAATTTGGTTATCGGTTATGGGATTATGAAAATCATAAAATTATTAGGAGAAAAGATGTTATATTCAATGAGAAGGTTATGTATAAGGATCAACTATAGGAAACGAAGCATGAATAGGCCAAAAAGGAATATGTGTTGTTGGATAAGATTCCAAAAAATAAAATTTGAGTGGTACCTAATGATCAATAATAGTTATCCCACATACTCCTATAAGTGTTAGGCATTCTACAAGGATAACTAGACCTCTAGAAAGATTTTCTCCATCATTATATTCTACATTATTAACTGATTATGGTGAACCTAAAGGTTATGAAGAAGCAATGTAGGTAGATACCAAAAAGTAGTGGGAGCTAGGCATGAAAGAGGAAATGGACTCCTTGCTGCTGAATCAGACTTGGGACTTAGTCCAATTTCCTAGAGGTAAAAGAGCACTGCTAAATAAATGGGTTTATAGGTTGAAGGAAGAAGATGGAGACAATAAAAGATATAAGGCTAGACTTGTGGTAAGAAAATTTACATAGAAAAAAGGTATAGATTTTGATGAAATATTTTCTTTGGTTGTAAAGATCACTTCTATTAGAACTATTCTAAGTCTTGTGGTTGTGAAAGATTTGCACCTTGAATAGCTAGATGTGAAAACAACATTTCTCCATGGGGATTTGGAAGAGGAAATATACATGAAGCAAATATAGGGATATGAGGTTAAGGGTAAGGAGGAATTTGTGAGAAAGTTAAAGAAGAGTTTGTATGGCCTAAAACAAGCACCTCGACAATGGTATTTGAAATTTGATAGTTTTATGGATAAACAAGGTTACAAAAGATGCCATTCTAATTATTGTGTTTATTTTAAGAAATTGGATAATGACAACTATATTATCCTATTGCTTTATGTTGATGACATGCTTGTTGCCAGGTCTAACATGCAACATATTAATGAACTTAAGAAAAAAATTGCAAATTCATTTTCTATGAAGGATTTGGGTGTAGCAAAACAAATCCTTGGTATGAAGATCACACAAGACAAGACAAACAGAAAATTATTTTTGCCTCAAAGTGAGTATGTAGAGAAGGTGTTGAAAAGGTTTAACATGCAGAATGCACAAGCTATTAGTACACCTTTGCCTAGTCATTTTAAGTTGACTAAGGAGATGTGTCCAAAGAAACAAGAGGAGGAAGAAAAATTGTCTAATATACCATATGCATCAACAATTGGTAGCTTGATGTATGCAATGGTATGCACAAGGATAGATATTACACATTCAGTGGGAGTTGTGAGTAGGTATATGAGCAATCCAGGAATGGAATATTGGAATGTAGTAAAAGGGATTATCCAATATTTGAGAGGTACTTCTTCAAAGAAACTATGTTTTGAAGGAAGAAATTTTGCTCTAAAAGGATATGTTGACTCTAATTTGGCGGGTGATATTTATAGAAAGAGAACTACTATAGGGTATGTTTTTACTATAGGAGGTACTACAGTCAATTGGATTTCTAGGCTAAAAAAAGTTGTTGCACTTTCAACCACTAAAGCTGAGTATGTTGCTGCTACAAAAGCTAGCAAGGAGATGATTTGGTTACAACATTTTGTGGAGGAATTGGGACAAGAAGAAGAAGATATCCCTTTGTACACACTAATATCCAGAGTTCCATTCATCTTGCTAAGAATTGACCTCTGTATTAAAAAACTAAACATATATAGCTCAAATACCGCTTCATCTGATCAGTTTTGGAGGATGGATAGTTGAAGCTAGAGAAAATTCACACCAGCAATAATCTTGTAGATATGTTCACAAAGGAAGTTACATGTGAGAAATTGATTTCCTAGTCATTTTAAATTGGCCTTCATGACTGATAATGGTGGATATGAGAAACTAGCTAGACCTATAATCCAGTGGGAGCTGCAAGTGCAACAGTGTCATCCAGGATCAATCTCCAAGTGGGAGATTGTTTGGTCTAGAGTGTGATCAGTCTCCAAGTGGGAGATTGTTGATATGTGGTGATTGATCATGCAAATATTGTACAACCATAATGTATCCTTTCCATGGTTTGTGGGTGCAACCCCCATTTTTTTTTCCTATTAATACATCAAGGTTTTCCCACTAACACATCAAATGAAAAAATGACTTTGTAAAACCTTAATTCTGGAAGCTTTCAAAAGGCTTGTTATAAGTAGTTGGGATGTAAGTTGCAGTGAGTGTAATTCAAAAGATTGTAATATGTTTTACATTGGATAATAAAATCATTGGGTGGTTGAGTTTCTATGGATGTAGCTCATATTGGGTGAACCATGTTAAATTTTTGTGTCGATCTCTTTTGTGTTATTCTTCATTGTTATTTCTAGGTTATTTAATTTGCATATAATTGTTAATGTTTACTACTCTAACCTTCCTGAACCCTAACACGCTTGAGATTGGGCACTAGTCAACTCACTTTGCATCCGATTCTTCTCTTTCTTGAATTGCTGACTTAGCTACTTAGTTATGTTAGTGGTTTCATATAATTTATCTTGCATTTCCAGCAACTCTCTTTGCAAATCCACATTAATATTGTTTTGCTGGCCTAAAATTTCAGTGAACTCTTTCTCCTTTTGCTACAATTCCTCTACAACCTTTTGCATTTGGGCCTTTACTTCTTCAGTCATTTTTCACTCAGTTTCAACCTCGGACATCATATTTTCAACCTTGGCTAAAAGCTGATCCTTTTTAGTTTGAGCAACTTGAAGTGATATGGCCACTTCTCCTTGCATGTCTTGTGCCTGCCTAAGGCGGGCGATCTCCATATCTTTTGATCTTATCTATAACTAGTGTCTATCAATGGTGACTTTTAAATTGTCCAAATTTTCCTCCCGCTTCTTCAATTTATTCTCTAGCCTTGTGTAATTAGTATACACCACCTTCTATGTGGCTTTGGAAAGGCCAATTTTGTCGTGGGGGAGCACCTCTTTCATGTTTAGACCTACGGTCTAGATCTCATAGTCTTCATATTGAATCTCCCCCTTAGGCTTGGAGGCCAGTAACTTCATAGACAGAATCATCAAGGACCTCTCCTCTTCATCAAAACATGCCTCTAGTCTTCCAGAAGTTGGAGCTACCATGACCTTTTCTAATTGCTTCTGCTTTCTCTCCTTTTGGGCCTGTCTAGTTAACTCTACTTGAGTTCAAAATTTTTGTGGGGACTCAATACTTTGTGCAACAATGGGGACACCAGGGGGAAGACCATAAAGAGTGGTACAGGGTGTACTTCTGGATGCTTTCAAGATCTTGGGGAGAGGCAAAAGGGAAAGATATCAACGAAAATGAATGCAACTAAAATGAATCTAGTCTATTTTTTTTGGCGTTTCTTGATTTTCAAGTTTTTTGAAAGGTACAAGACTAAAATGAAAACTATTTTTTTTTGGATTTTTGGTGATGATATTTCACTAAGTGTAAAGACATTTGATAGCTTGACTTTGGATCTTAAAAGATGATTACCTTCATAGAATTTTTAGTTTTGGGCTTGTCCTAATGTAACCACATAAAAAATCTTAAACCTCTAGTGGTGATGGCGGTTTTGATAAATAAAGTGAATCCACAACTAGACTTATGAGTTGGGTTTCAAATTTTGTTGATGAAAATGTTTGTAAAAGATGAGATTTTGATGACTTTTTAGAATAATAAATTTAGAATTTGGCTTCTAAACTTGTTTTTGGTTTTCAAATTTCAAGATTTTCAAGACAAGATTGTTAAGGACTTGTGATATGATGCTAAAATGATGTAATGTTCTAACCTAAGAAAGCTAAACATTTATTGAAAATATAGGAAAAAATGTTTGTTTATATTTTAAAATTCTATGTAAAAAGATTATGTATTATGAAGCCTCTAGAAATAAAATCTATTTTATCTATCATACAGATGTGTCAAAGCAATCAATAGATATAGTGTAGTAGATAACAACTATGGTTTAGTTTACAATAAATGCATTACAGAACCTATCAAATGCATTGCACATAAATGCATTTCTATTTGTTTACTAAGGTAGAGTTTCAACTGATAGAGAGGTGCAATGTTTTAATATAGAAATGCATCACAATCGCTAATTGATGTGTCATACTATTTCTGCATTGAAGATACATAGTTGTGGTGCATAGGATAATAGATGCAATGCACAAGTTTTGTCAAATATTTGACCTCTAAGGGAAACTAATCTTGATTAGTTTTTTTTATTTTAGATGTAATTCAGTTTGAAAAAACATAGAAAATAGTTGTTCAGTAAGTTATTAGTGTTTGATTTTTGATATTTTTGTGTCAAATGATAAGTTCGTTTATGCTTGGTATTAATGAGACTCAAAAAATTCACAACTTAATTTTGTAGTAGAATAGGTGTGTAACTATAGGTAGGCCCACCTCCCATTTAAGGGGTAAATACTTAGAATGATTGGGTATTTGAAAAATTGGGTCAATTATAAAAATACCTTCTCTATACGAAGGAAGATAGTAGATGTCTAGTGGTCCATAGGGTCATCAATAGACACCACATGCACACCTTCTTTCGATTCGTAAGAGGATATTGCTAGCAACCCAACAAGATCTATCTCGACCTAAGAAATTACATGGCGAGTAGCTTCAAGGTACAATCCACATCCCTTGCACCACTTTATAAGTTATGTTTGAATGGACTTTAATGGCCTCTACAACAAAAGGTTTTTAGTGGGTAGATCTCTATAAACACCATTGACCTCTCAAACATCTCCTTAGGGCCTGAGAAACTAGACACCCCTAGTTAAAGTCTAGAGTGCTACATGCATAGATCAAACTACAACTATCTCTCTCATCCAATTTTTATAGCACACCAAAAAATGTTGCTTGAATTTGATCCCTTGTGTTCTCCATGAGGATGTATCCCAAGGCAAGCCTCCTACTTAAAATTGTGGAAAGTTTATGGAAAGTTTAATGTGCTTGTAATTTCTCATCACCTAGGATCACACTAGGTGCACAAGGGGAGATGGTACTTTAAATAAACACTACTTTTGGTAACAAGATTGATGTGTGCAAGTGCACTGAATATAATAATCACTATTTTTTTGAATTACACCAAAGGAAGTGTGCAATTTATCTGTTAATTTTAGAGCACCAAGTGAAATATTACATGTTCAATCACACTGTTAATTTTAAATCTAGATTGCAAAGTGAGGATTGTATTGTTATTTTTTAAGAGCACTAAAACTAATTTTTTGAGATTGTATTATTCTTTTTAAGAGAACTAAAACCAAATGTTTGAGATTGTATTGTTCTTTTTAAGAGCACTAAAAAGAAATGTGTGAGATCATGTTCACTTTAAGCACTAAAAAAGAAATGTGTGAGATCATGTTCATATTAAGCACTAAAAAAGAAATGTGTGAGGTCATGCCCATTTTAAGAACTAAAAAAGAAATGTGTGAGATAATCTAAGAGATTGCCACAAGATGAAAATGAAAAGAATAGTAACATAAAAAGCCTTACCCTACTGAAAAATTAGAAAACAAAAAAGTATAAATCAACATTTTAGCTTTCTATCTGTGATAGTCACTTGTGGTGCAAGAAGACTTGGATGCATCACACAGAGAAGCGACTGCAATGCATGAAAACCCAAATGTAGTGTTCAAACAAGTGTCTGTAGTGTTTTGTGTATAGATTGTGGTGTAGGAAGGAACATATGCGGTATACTGGTTCAACTTGAAAAAATACAAAAAAATAATACTGACATACATGACATAACAAACTTCATATGCATCACTTAGGTTAGGAAATGTATTGAAAAGACCATGAATTATGGTGTAGGACCTAACGATTGTGTTGTTGTTTTTTACAGTTGTGTTGTACTTCCTATGGATATAAAAAATATTAATTCCATACAAAAATTGTTAAAAATGTGAGATTCACGTCAGGTTCACCAAAATGTTATCTAAAAAATGAGAACATTTAGTCCATGTGGATTTAATGAATTAAAGTAACCACAAGCCTACAATTCAATACTCAAACATGGTTAATTAATTTTAATTTAAGAATCATTACTATTTTGAACATGTTTTGGAGAATTTATTTGTTTTATATGCCAATGATTATAATTAAATGACTCCCAATTTGATATTATTGCATCATTATTATGGCTAATATCTCTTTAAACATCACAAAATGGCCTGTAAAGAAATAATTTAGAGCAACAAAACTCAACCTATTTATCTAATTATTCATGTGTAGAAATGGATACAAACTTTAGAAATACTCTCATAATAGTTGATATTGCCCTTTTCTCCCATTTGTTATTTCTTCATATTCTTAGATTATATGTCCACAATTTAGCTACATCAATAAGTAAAATTCCTTTCATATGAAAATCCTAGCCTTATATCCATTAATGAAAGATTTTGTATGTTCTTTGTTTTTGTTTTTATTATTTTTAGCTACAAGTTTGAATAGCTCATGTTAAACATTTAGATCAATATTTTTTTTGCTACTCCTCTACTAATGGAATTCCAGTAACATGTGACATGTTTCTTGAACCCCAATTTATTTTCTATAATTGTTTTAGTGGGAAGCCTTCTATATGCTCTTGCAACTAAATCATTAGGGTTTCAAATGTTTGCAAGCCATATCAATATTTGATTATATTTTATTTATTTATTTGTGTACTTTGTAATGTCCTTGATTATAACATGTTTGGAAAGAATATGTTTCTAATCTATATTTTCTCTCCACAATTCTAATATGTACTAACTACATGTGAATTTACTATAATTTCTTGCAAGTTCAAATTTGTTCACTTGTTACATTCAAAATATGTATGAATTTATTAGTTATATAGAAGAAAAAAGTTTAGATATAGTATATTAAATATATATTTACAAATAATTGAATTTAAGGAATTTTTAATATAATTTTCTCACTTGACTTAGAGTTAGGACTTATGTATTTATAGTTAATTTATTTACTTGCACTTATTATATACATATTTACTTGTTCATTATATTTTTTATCATTTTTATTTCAGGTCTCCTACAACTATATGACATGATTGTCACTACTCGTGTATTCAACAAAAGAAAAAACATTAGATTTTCCTATGCTAGGAATCACTTGAATGTAAGGAATTTCTAATCTAATTTTCTCACTTGACTTAGAGTTAATTGTAGTTAGCCGATAAGGGCGTGGTTCGGTGGTCAAGTCGCTTGGTTGTAGTGACGGCCACCAGGGTTCAAACCTTCGCTGGGCCAAAGTGCTCGCAGGCCTTGTGCCTTCGCTGGGCCTTTGTGCTCGCGGGTTTGGTTGTTTCTTGTGGTTTGTTGTATCCGGTTCATAGCTCCGGTCAAAAAAAGCGTTTACCCCTAATATTATGGGTGCATTGCACCTTTTTTTTAAAAAAAAGAAGAGTTAATTGTAGTTAATTTATTTAATTGTACTAATTATATACATATACAACATATTAGATTTTCCTATGCTAAGAATCACTCGAATGCAATGAATTTTTAATTTAATTTTCTAACTTGATTTATTGTAGTTTTCTCACCCAACTTAAATTTAAGATTGATGCATTTATAATTAATTTATTTACTTACATTATTTATATGCATATTTACTTGTTTGTTATATTTTTTTAATCAATTTTGTTTTAGGTCTCTTAGAGTAGATGACATGATTGTCCCTACCCATTCATTATACATTAGATCAATTTAGAAGAGTGTGATATAGTTTGAAACTAAATATTAAAGACATTATTGTATATTGAACCCTTTATTCTAAATTTTCCCATAACTTGGATATTCACATTATTTAATTTAATTTTTTATTTATGTTATTAGATAGGTTTTATAAATGTTGGTGACTTTTTTTATGCACATAATCTTAAGTTTCATTAACCCTAATGTATTGACCATTAGCAATCTAGAATATAAATTCCCAACACTTATGATAGATTAATTAACATATAGAATATGACTTCTAACTTTCCTATTAAACTTATTCCAAAAACCCATTGAATATATAAGTATATATATTATTGATGAAGATACCAATATTCACTAATCTTTGTCTAATTTAACATTCAACTTCCATAACTCGATATTTCAATCATTGAGCTTCTTAATTTTTTTAAAATGATCTCACATTATCAAATAAAATTTATTTCCACAGGTTGAGTCATTCCACTTCTCCTTCCCAGTCATCGATTGAATTATCTATGCAGCCATCAGATTGCACATGACCATATTTATTAATTTATTGAAAATCAGAATACAATGCATTTTTTTATTTTCAATTAATTAATAAATACAGTCAAATGTGAACCCTGATGACTGGATAGACTTTGCCGACATCAATCATAGTCCTTAGTTGAATATATGCAGATGGTAGGTTTGAAAGCAGGGTTGCTTGGTTTGGGAAGATAGGGAAGCAAAGAAGTAATAAGGTGCATGATCATCTAGGTGGGCCATCCGTTGAAGTATTGGGCTAGAGATTTATTCTATTCCTTAGATCGATTCCTCGGGCTGAGGTCAGAAGAGATAAGGAGAGGTTGAGTGCCCAAGTTCAATGTCTGGTCAATAGCTGGTGTGTGGAAATGTACATTCACCCATGAGAAAGGAGAGAGAAAGGAGAATCTGGCCTTGATTCACCTCCTTGCATTCCCATCCCACTTCTTGTTCCCTTCCCCTTCGAGATAAGGGGTAGGTAGGTCGGGTGGAGAGAGATTGATTGAGATAGATGATTTGAATCGATTCATTCTCGGGCCAATCGATGGATTGCTTTTAATCTGGTTGGTCTGGATATACGTTTTGATGGAAAGATTAGTTGGGCTTGGGTAATGAGAACAGAAGGAATGATGTGATTCCTTCCCTCGACCCCATCTATCCTCCCACCCAAATGTGGGGCGATTCCGAATCCACGATGAATGGAATTAGTAGCTGCTGAAGAGTGAATGATGAACCTATCCATGCTTCCTTTGGGTGCTAACCCCTACTGCTATAGAGGGATACAGAGATTCGATCTAGGGAATGCTTATAGAAGCAAGATCGATTCTGTATGTTCGGTGGGTTATTATTTGGGTGAGTGGTAGCTCTCCTTCATTTATTGTGGTGTATTAATGTATGCATCCATTGTCATCTCCTGCCATTTCTTGGTTAGAATGAATCATTCGCTCGAATCTTTTCTCCTCATTTCTCAGCTAACCCCAACATAAACTCTTCCCTTTGCGTGAGCAATGTGCTACACAATCTCGCAATCATGGTAGGCGAAGGAAGGGGCCACCCTCCTACTTCTTGCCTTTTCCCACCCCAGAAGTAAAGCTTCCATATGCGGGGGATTCATCCATAGCCCCAACATGCTAAGCAATCATTCTCCTATTGTTAGAGACACTAGGGCAAGCAACGATTAATTACAAGCAGTCTAAATCGTGATGTGTGGAGGTGTAAAATGGCAAGTCTATCCAGCTATCAGGGTTCAATAAATTAATAAATACGGTCAAATGTGCAGTTTGATGGCTGCATAGACAATTCGGTGCACAATCATGTTTGGAGTCAAGGTGTGCCTTGGACCGATTCTTATACTACACCAAACTTGCATGTGAAGGTTTCACAATTGTTGAGGGTTATACCATAAGACACATAAGAATATGATTCTGTCATACATGCTCAATTAAAAACTTAATAAATTATATATTAAATTATAACACATATAAGGATATGATTCTATGAGACACATTCTCTTATTGAGGTTGTGTATGCATTTCACATAGTGTAATCCATGTGATTGCTTTAGAATATGACATGTGGATTCATATCATTATCCTATATGTTTTTTTTAACTAAATATGTTATGTCACCTCTAAACTATCCATTATAGCTACCAAGTATTGGTATTGTCACATCAAATTGATTTCTCTATCTCTAGTCAAATATTTTCTTATCATCTTTTTAGGGTTCTTGAAGTGATGTCTAGTAAAATGCATAGAAATTTATAGAAGAGCATGAATCCTCATTAATGATTAAATAATTGAAAGCAAAGAATTAAAAATTCTTTAATAATTTTCTTTAATTTTGCACATCCACATTCTTCATTTGTATGCTAGATAGTATTTATGATTTTCTCAGATTTTTCTATGATAGTTTCATACACATCTAACATAAATTTTTTTTAGATGAATTAATCCATTCTTATCTTCAAAGATATAATATTATTTACTTGATGACTCAACAAAACTAGATCAACCTCGAGTGAGTTAGCAAACATGGGACTAAATTAGTAATATTTTCTCCCTAAAAATGTATAGGCATTTTTATTCCATTGGTATCCATAATGATTGGATTGTCTAAATCCACTAGATGTTGGAATTCTTGAAGCTTCTCCTTCACATCTATTTTCAACTTATCCATAAAGGCTACATTGTTATACAATAGTTTTGACACATTATATGTATTAATTATGACTTGAAAGATTCCCTTGGATAAGTTTTCATTCTCATAAATGTCTAGTAGGAATACTCTTGGAAACCATTCAATATATTTTATCCAAATTTAGGTAAAAATTTAATTTGGTTTAATGCATTGAGGATACCTTCATGGATCTTCCATCATTCATTAGCCATTCTCATCAAGTTTTGAACTCTAAAATTTAATATACAATTTTCCAAGTTAAACTCAATATTTTATTTTATAGGGTTATACCATAACACATATAAGGATATGATTCCATTAAATGTGGCACATTACAAGGCTAAATTCTAAAGTAGTATAACCCAAACTACAAAAATGACTAAGACATATAGATAACAATGAAATAGATATACTCAAAGTAAATTACTTTTCTAGCCTCCACTTTAAAATAGCAAAGTTATTGATATAGGAGCATCTTGGGTTGTGAGAGCAATCTTGAATCACCCAAAAATGATTTATTTAATTTTTGTAATAGTTTATATTTCAATGTACTAGGTCAATAATTTAATAATAAATGACCAATATTTTATTAGATATTTTTGGTCATATTTTAAGTAGTAGCCTTATTCTAATTTGGAAGCATTTTGGTGGTATTTACAAGGAAAAACTATTCAAGTATGCTTTCTTGGGCATGGGATTTGGGGAGTTACAAGTTAAAACAACTAATTTAATGTTCCTCAACTATTGCATGAAGAATTTGGGTGCCCAAAAGCAAGTATTTCAACTTTTTCTACTTTGAGGTCCCTATTCATGAGGAGTGGGAATCCAAGTTGTCACCTATTCTTAGTAAATTCTTGGAAGTGGATTTGAAGATTCTTTTTCAGCATTTAATATTTATTTTTAATTCATTTTAAAGATATTTTATCAAGGTGGGCATGGGATTTTCTTAGGTGGATTTGGCTTGTGGTTTTGGAAACCACAATGGTTTCCTCATTCATAAATCTCTATTTATTCATGCCTTGTCATTTGGGAAAGGGGATTTTGGAGTTTTATAGGTTGAGATGGGGAGATGCTTCTGAATTGAGAAGAATATTTGACAACTCCATTGTTACAAATTTATGTAGGTAGAGAAGATCATTTTTTCTTTTGATGAGGTGCTATAAAATGATCAAAATTTGACATCATAAAATGATATACAATATAATATATATATTATATTATAATATAATATTGTAATATAATATATATATATATATATATATATTATAATTTATATATTTGGATCATAGATCTTGTTGTGCCTTCAGCGTATACGCCCCATTCAGAATAGGGACCCTCTTTCTGTTTGCTTTGTCGGGTCGCTTTTGTCGCCGTCTCATTTTAGGTGCCGCTTGTTTTGGTGTTTTAAGTGGTCTATGAGTCCCAAAGAGTTCATCTTGAGTTCATCATGTTTTCCCCCCCTCTCAAATTTTCAGGGCTCTAGGCCTTCACAAAGTTTCCCTGGTTGTTTGCCTATGCTTTTCAAAATGGGTGTCCAAGGAGCTAGTCGAGTCTGCCCTGTCGGGCCGCTCCTTGCAGGTTTCTATCACCTACAACCATTCCAAATGGCCTTTCACCAGTAGCTTTCTACCCCGTGGAACCCGAAGCCTCCAGTGTTGTTTTCTCATTGTTGAATGATTAGTGACCATCATCTGGATACCTTTTTCCTGGTGGGTTCCACCGTTCCTGATACCTTTTCCTTCACCGAACCCTGAATGACTAAGTTTTCATCATCCACTTGTTGGAGTCTGACCCTCCTGCAACCATTTTCAATTAAATATTCACCAACCCCAGGGCCATCATACAGTCATTAATAAGGCACATTTAATGCGCCATTTTCTATAAATATCCAAGTTCGAGCTATCATTTTCACTTGTCTACCAATTAGAACAAGTCAGAGCTAACCTCTAGCATTGCCTTTACACTCAACGAGTTCCATTGACGATTCAAAGCCTTTTCCTACTGATTCCTTGTCTGCATTCATCAAGTTCTTGAGGTAGGTTCACTGCCATGCACTTTATTTTGTGTTTTCTTCGATTTCGATGCAAAATGGATGAATTTAAGGGATAAAACTTGAAAACTATTTAGAGTTGACTAGGGCACACAAAACCCACATCATGAAATCTTGACAAAACTCAAAACTAGGTCCATATGCTGCCCCCAGAACCTTGACCCTCTTCTGTCGTTCATAAACTAGGGTCTTCACCCCTTCCAGGCCCGTACCCTCTCCATCGCTGTCAAAAACATGTTTAAGTTTGAAATGACGAAATACTATGTCGGGTCCGCTCTCACGGGAAGACCCCTCTCATTCACCGCTTAAACTTTGTGGAAATTCACAAATTGAAATGAGAAATCCAATGAACTGTTTGGGTCCACCCCTATGGGATTTTGTCTCTGGGGCATCATTCATGTTCTGTCATTCTGAACGACTTTTCAACCTTGACTTTTCGGTGCTTGGGTCCTGCCCCTTTGATCGCCCATGAACTTGACCCTGGCCAAAATCTTATGTGTTGATCCATCCCAAGTCCCACCTTGTAGACGTCCACTTAGAGAAATCCATCAGTGCTTTGCCGTCCCAAATGGCTTTCATAATCTGTCCTCCCGACCATCGGATCTTGGGCTTGCCTCCGCCAACCAACTCTATTCACCCTCCAAACAACCAAGTGTTAACATCTTTTTGGGCCCCACCTAGCGGACTTATATCAATGTGCCTCCATGGAGAACCTGCCATCTTGAACAGCTTTTGAAGGTCGACATTTCATCTTCCGGGACCCAACTTCACCATAGTTGCTAAGTACATTGAGATGAAGTTGCCAAGTGATGAACCTTAGGTGGGTTTCTGATGTTGGGTTGCCGTGCGCGGGACTTTGTCCCATCCCCGTCCATCCACTGCCCGAAACTTGACTTCCCCATTTCCTATGGATTCTCCAAGCGATAAACAAAGTAAACACGTGTGAAGGCTCCACCTCCTGTCAGACCTAATTCTATGGGTTTCCCCAACTGGGTCGTTGTTTGACCTTCATTGTTTTGAATGACCATCACCTAATAGCCATCTAATCCTTTTGACCTGCAATGACTTGAATAACAATTGAGCTCTGATGCTGCCTTCCAGAGCTTTGAGTCCTCCACACCGGAAATCCTCCCATGGACTACTGTCTTGCTAATGTCAGACCTCAAACAACCAAGCTGGTCCTTGATTCTGATTGCTCAAATGATGATATTGATGCCTTCCAATCTTCAAAATGACCTCAATCCACATGCTAAAATGGTCCCACCTCATTGGTGGACCCCATACATTGATCAAATCCCAAGGCAGGTTGGGATAGCCGGGCTGTCGTGCCTTGATTACCGTCCCTCCTGTGGCTGCTCCAAAATGGCCATCAGCCCAGCAGGTCTGATCTGCTAGACCTGAATTTCACAAACTTCTTCTTGTGAGAATAATATCAATCTAGAAGATATGTTAGGATTCTTGAATGATGAATTATCTAATCTAATATCATTTTGTAGGATTTTGGCTAAATTTCTTGTGTTTTAAAGCTTGAATGCGCTTACCTTTCTCTTGTCCACAAGATATATGGAACCAGGTGTAGGAGACTCAGAGGCGGCCATGAAGAAGGAAAAGGGAAAGAAAACAACCAAAGCACCCCATGGAAAAGAAGACAAGGACCAAATGAAATACAAGTTCCAAGGGGAACCTCTCAACTCCAAAGTCACTTCAACCTGGAAGGAGGTCTTAGATACAAACATCAGACACATAGACATCGATGAATTCAAGTAGAGGGTTTGGATCAACCCCACAATAGAAAGTGCGAGAAAGATAAAAAATAGTTGGTTGGATAAAGTTGCAAGCTTTCCTCCTACTTTGGTTGCCCCTAAACTAGTGGTGCCTTGTAGGGAGGCATACCAAGAAGAGACTAGAACCATTGTGGATAGAGATGGGAATGTTTTGGTTGATTTTCCTGCCAAGTCAGTAGGGAAGACCTTCCATATCCCTACTTTCAGGGAGATGGAGGAGGAAACCAAGGATAATGGCAAGGAGATGTGGGATGAGGACCCCCTCAAATGCAAATGACTTATAAATACATATTGGTTGAAAGAGAAGAGGGGCACTACAAACAAGGTGCCTCAGGAGCTCTTCCACAATGACTTCTATGAGAACTACCATGACTTGGTAACCTTGCTAAGTAGAGTCATGGGACTTCCAACTACAGCCTACTTCTAGGAGTGGATGTTCTACTTTGTGGAGGAGATCCTCTATGGCAAAAGAAAGTTTTATTTGGTAGGAATTATCAACAATTGCTTGCACAAACAATTTGTGGTTGTCAAGAAGACCTCCCGCTTCTACTTGACCTCCTACCTTGTCTATTTGTTGGTTGATAAGACACAATATAGGGGATTACTTGTGGCACCAAATATAGAACCAAGTAGAGAGTTAAAGGTCTATGATAGGTACCCTTAGTTGCAGTACAAGAATTTTAAGAGGGATTATTGTAGAGTTAACGACACCTTCATAGGCCACATTATTAGATTGCTTGGGGGTGACTTCGATAGAAGGGTCTCCCATAGTGCTAATTCCTTCCTTCGACAATTTTTCTTCTTGTTCATTCAATTTCTAAAGTTTACATACATTAGCGTCAATGGTTTCTCGAAGAAACCATACAAGTTTCCCTGGTACCCAAATGACCAAATAATATTGCTAGAACTCTCTCGGAAGTTGCGACATGCACACACCCTCCTAAGTAGCAAACATAAGGTGGGGATTCCTTATCCTCTTTCCTTCGACCAAGGGCTATATGAACTCCACATGTCTCCATGTGCTAAAAATTAAAATAAAGAACTCGTGGAGTATAACCTGAGGTTCCACATTGCTCAATCACGAATGGACCCTTATGGAAAACTTAGAAAGATGGTTGCAGTTGAATACACCCATGGGCATAGTGTTGAAGATTTCTGAGCCAACTGCAAGGATGACAATCAAGTGTGAATGAGGAACTACATGTGCATGACTGTGTATTTTGTCAAGAAGGTCAACTTGTTCCATGTATCAGATTAGGTAGTAGAAGATGAAAATATAGTAATCGATCCTCGGTATAATGTAGTTGCTAATCTCCTGCTACCATTGATTGATTGGGATGAGAAAGAGGTTGATGACCTCAATATACTGACAAAGCTCATTGAGGCTAGACCCAAGGAATGGATTGATGGGAAAATTACCCAATTGAAGCAACAAGGGGTCATCCTAACCTATGAGGAGCTTGTGGATGAGTCAGCGATTGAAATTGATAGTGGGACGACTACTAGAGAAACCTTAAAATCCCCTCCAGCCACTAGGTCAAGGAAGAGAAAAGAAGTAGCTAAAAGCTAGCTGAAGCCCAAAGTGTATGCAAGAAAAGCAGCGGCGGGTGAATCCTCCAAGAGACCAAAGATATCAGGCATGCCCACCATCTAGGAGGACCCTCTCCATGAAGGAGAAGTAGAGGTCGAGCAACTAAATTCTCCACCTACTACCTCCACTCTTGCAGCCACTGCTGCTACTGATTTTGCTACTATTGTTGCCCCTTTTCCTACCTCTCAAGCAATGGTTGCTACTTCCCTACCTGATGTGGACATCTTAGTTCACCTTGCCTCCACCCTGCCCATAGCACAAGTAATGATAATAGAATTTTCTTCTACCACCACCTCTCCACTTTCCTCCACCTCCATGTCTCTAATGACATCTCTTCCACTTACCACAACAACAATGCCAATGCTTTCCCTCTCACTCCCAAAAGCCTTCTCCTGCCACATGCAAAACATTCCTACAAAACTATATGTGGTGCTGATGAACCCAACCATACAAGCTGCCTTGGCACAAATTGTTGCTAGGCTTCCTATCCATACTCCTCCAACTAAACCGCTAGAGATGAAGGCCACAATGGAAATATCAGAAGAGTTGGAGAGACAAGAAAGGGAAGCTACAAAAGAGATCAAAGAGGAAGCTGATGATTACCATGAGCACCCCGAGTACCAGCATTTGAAAATTTTTGATAAGGTGGTGCACGAGGGAGAGGAAACACAATCATAAAAAGAAGACATTGAGGAGCTGAGCACCAAGTATATTGTGGAGACATTCGATCCCAACCTCAAGGAGGATTTGATTCAACAACTTAGGAATGTTGGAGAAGAAGTGGAAAGGCAACCCTTTAATGAAGAAAATAATGAAGGAGAGGAGATGGAGGAGGATACTGAACCTCTAACTGGGGAGCATGATAGAAGCCCCAAACATGATGAAGAAATTCCTCTTTGAAATGAGCAAGAAGAGAAAGAAGAAGAGAAGAAAGAAGAAGATAAACCCGAAGAAGAGTCTGAAGCTCACAAGAGCCTAGAAACGTAATAGCCTGAGGAGCATGGGCATGATGAAGAAGAAAAGAAAACTACTGAAGGGGAAGATAGCCCCAAAGAGCACACAACCTCTGAGTCCCCACATAAGGAAACCATGTTTATTCAGGATTCAGATGAGGAGGAAGGAAGAACAAAACAAGAAGCTCCAGGTGATAAGGTAATGGAAATCCAAAACACCCGTGAGGAAGAAAGTGGTCATGAATCACCCAAAGGAGAATCTTAGATTCCTGGGTGGCTTGAGAAATAGTTGGAAAAGAAAAACCCAACCTCAAAGGATGCAAGGGCAAGGCTGGAGGAAATCCTAGCTCGATCCCAAATAAGCACAAAGAAAGAGAAGAATCCTAAGGTTAGATCTTAGCAGACAATGGATGCATCCAAATTTAGGACCATGCAAATAGCCAATCCAGATGTGGGAGAAGAAGGTGTGAGTTATAATATTTCCACCCCCAATTTGTGAACCACCATAAGAGAGCAAAAGATTGACCATCTCCAAGGGTTCATTACCATTGTTGTTCACCAAATGCACAAGGATAAAGTTTCCAAGGAGGAACTAAAAGCACAAGTGGCTTACCTAACAACCTATATTCAATAGTGGGAATTAGTTGAAGAACCCCCTACTACGTCCTTGACGCTGCCATAATTGTTGTCCCAAAGACCACATTGATCAGCTAGAGAAAAGAAAGAATTGGATAAAAGCCACAGAGGATTGGTTCAGACAAGTACTCTACAATGGAAACATGAGCATAAGCCATGCAGTCAAAACAACCAAAAAATTCTTGGAGTTGTAGAAAGTGCTCGAGGGAATAAGGAAAATTTGCACCGATTTCCTCGAATTATACAGGATCACATACCCCAAACTTGAGGCTATCCTCAAGGTACCTGATGGATTCTGGGAAAAGGAGTTTTCTCTAGTAAAAGATGATTATTGTCTCATGGAGATGTGGAAACTGAGCCTTCACCACATAAAAGAGGTGTTAGAACAAGTGCTCCATGAGGTGGAGCTGAAAATTGATTGGATCAAGGAATTCCAGGCTACTTGTGAAGAATACATAAAGATGATGATGGACCTTGATGTGCCTATCGTTGAACTAGATCCAGAAAAGATAAAGCCCTAATTTCATAATAAAATGGAGAACGAGACTGCATATGCACTGACTCTAGATTTCATGGGTTTTGCTGCTCGAGTCTTCACTCAGTCCAAGTAGGTGATTAAGAATGCACAGAAATATGATAGGGACTGGGATGACCTAACAAATAAATCTAGAAAATTCAACTTCCAGGTGATCCAATTAGATATATTGGAATGGAACAAGCTCTAAGCATTGATCAACAAATTTGTGGAGTACGCCATGTTGAAGAGGAATGAAGGAATTCCTATGATTGATGACGAATTCCTTACAATGTAGCTACAACAAAAGGAAATCAACAAAAGAAAAAAAAGCTATAGTGCGGCCACAAGAAGACAAAATAGGGAAAATGACAAAGATGTAATTTTAAATTATAATATGAGGGTAGCTGAAACCCTAGTTTATAATGAATCTTGCCCATACAATGCAAATCAATCTTGGCCATTCATTTTGATTTTTGGACACTATAAATAGGGGGTCTCCTCTCATTTTCAAGAGAGTTGAGTTGTAAAGACATGCTACTGAAATTTTAATAGCAGTTCATTGAATTTTGGTGAATTCTTGAGTTTTAGTTGCATGTTACATGGTTCTTCTCCCATAGTTAATTTGAGTATATTTACTTTGTTGTTTACATGTTTTAGCTTGCTTTAGTAGATTAGTTGATGTTGTTTATTGGTTTTGAAGAATTTTGTTGTGTGCTGGCAACTTTCCTTGTCAATACTTTTTGTTGTTTATTGATGCTAAATAGCTATGTAAAGTTAGTCTAGGAATAATCTAAAAGTTGCTCTAAACTTATATCTTTTATTCATGCTTATGGTGAATGAATGGTTGAATATATATAGTCCTTAGAAGCTTGCACAAATTTTATGAGACTATGGGGTAATCTAGTTAAGTGAAATTCTGTTTTAGGAAGGTTGTCCACAGCAGGGTCCTCCATGATCACTGTCCATTATTAGTTTTAGATCCAAAATCCTTTTCTCCTCCCTAACCCTTTTTCCCTTTTTTCATAAACAACCTATGCCAAGGTTCATTGCACACTATAAAACCAAATCTCAAGCTGAAATAGGAGTTTAAGACTACTGTTTGAACCTCCAACAATTGCACACTAACTTCCCCATCTTAGGAACTCCATTTTAGGATCTAACTTCCCTCCAGGTTAAATCCATAAGTTTTATGTATGATTACCAACAAAATCACATTGAACCAACTGAGAAATTCTATGCATGTCATGACCTGACACCTGAGAGACCTTGGGGTGATTTTCAACAACTTGTTGTTGGAGATTACCTTTCAAGAGAGGTAATGCACCTACGCACTGCCTGTGTTGAGAAAGTGTTAAAACACCCATCACTAGAAATGACACTAGAAGGAGGGAATTTGAGTTAAGCTGGATTGAGGTGATTCACTTTCTCCGAAGAGATCTTAAAGAGTTTTAAGGTCTACTCCAAACAAAGGGGAATTTTGAGAATTGTAGTCTCCTACAAGGGCTAGAAGAATTGAAAGAGGGGATGCAACCTCTTCTTCCTCCTCTATTCCACCTTCACCTTTAGCTTTTCCTCCCTTCTCTTTTCATTGACACCATACACAACATACTTCCTCCATCTCCATCCCTTCCCTTTAATCGTACCACACTTCTTTTCCACCACTTGCTTGCCACAGCTGGGGTGTCGCCCCTTTCCCTGCCCTCCAATTCCAAGGCATAGTCCCAACTGCCGCTGCCCTTGTGCAACCCTAAATCATTGTTCAAAAGCAAATAGCAGCCCCACCTCCCCTCATGGATTGGCTAGGGAATAATCCTTCTCCATTACAGTTCAATGCTTACCATGACATGCCTAAGAATTTGGAGAGCTTTTGTACAATGTTCAATCCTTGGGATCTACAAAGGACAGCTGAAGAGCACATCAAGATATTCCAAAAAACATTGAAAGAAATGAAGATCGATCATGAAGATGTGGTGTGTAGTATTTTCCCTTATTTGTTGGGGGAAGAAGCCTTCTATTGGTATATTAACTTGTTGGTGGGATCAATAACATTTTTGGATTTGCTGATGAATGCTTTCTTGCAGAAGTACAAGATCTCGATCAGCCCTTTGGAGCTATATTGACAATTCACATAAGTTCGTAGGAAAATCAATGAGCTAATCAACTCCTTCAACGATCAATTCTACCTAGCCTATACCAGGTTGCAAGCCCCGTATGTGCTCAATGATGTTGCTACCTTGCCTGTTTATTACACAACATTAGATAACCTCACAACTACATTGGTGAAGAGAATGTGACTAGCTCTAACCAGATTGGTTGACACTTATGTTGAGATAGTTATTGCCAGTACTCAATTTGGTTAAAATATTTTATGTTTGCTGCCCTCCTTGGGGTAGGCTGCCCACCCTCTACAGATTTAAGGAATTACTCAAGCATTGCAACATCAGACACCCCTGATGAATCAAGTGTCGTAGCTTCCTATAGTGCCTCATCCTGGGCAACTCATGAACCAAGCACCTTTAGTGCCTCATTACTTGCAGCCTCAACAATCACAAGCATATCCACAATATCCTTAAGCTCCCCTATACTTACAAGGGCTTGAATTTCTACCTGCTCAACAAAATCAACCAACAACACAACCTATCTTCTTCTAAAATCATACGTTGTAGCCAAGCAGTACAAAGAAGGATCAGTTGGATGAGCTGACAGAGATGATCCAAAAGATGTCCACAAAGATGATGCATTTGAGAAATTAGAACAACTAGTTGCAAGCTTCCCAAAGTAGCATTCAAGCTAATATCAACTGGGATAACAGGGACAATCGCAAGGCAAACACCTCATTCAGAAGAAATTATGAACGAGGAAAAAAATCCAACCAGAAATTTGAATGGAGACCCTCACAAAGATAGAATTGAACGTGGAATACAAGGCTGAACAATGGGGGTGTTCCCATTCCTCTTGATCAGCTTGCCAACATGGAAAAGATAACTAGTGGAGTGTTCCTCATTGAGGCTTCCTTATTCAGATGGTGTAGGATTCACAAGACAAGTAAGCATTCTAAATTAGATTGCCTCAAGTTTCAAAAAGTCATGAAAATATTTCAAGTGGAGGTCCAAATCATTGTTGAAAGTGTGAATTGTAGGGACATAGTTTTGTCCAACCCTTACGATTCATCTTGTTCTTGTGGTCAACCAGGCCCCATTCCCATGAAGTGAGAGCAACGAGCCTGAGATCGAGATTGCCTCTACCCAAAATGAAGAAGTACATGAGGTAAGTAACGAAGAATCTTTATCTCAACTTTTTACTATGGTAGATAATGGTCCCATAGATGTAGAAAATCCCTACGAGGATGAAGTGCAAATGTTACTTCAAAGAATCTCTTCATATAATTTGAGGAATAGACAAATAGGGGGACCATTCACTACCTCCACTCCACCTAATAACTTTAGTACCCCACCTGACCCCAATGCCAGCAACAACCTAGGATACACTTATGTCCTTAAACAATATATAAACAACAAAAAATGACTCAACCAAACACAAAGATAACTAGCTAGCTCGTCCATAGGAAAATCCTTTAAGGTCGAAATTGAGCAAATAGGGGAATACATTGCTGAAGAATTCATGAAAGTTAAAATCAACCTGTCTACCTTTGAATTACTCAAGGTTCCTATAGTTAGGCATTCCTTTTTTAGGATAATTAATGAAAACCCCTCCTCTAGGACAACACAAGAGATACCTACCAAGAGAGTCACCTTTGAAGAGCCTTGACAAGAGCCCATAATCCAAGAAATCATAGGCAAGAAGAAGGATGTCTCCACCAACCAGTAAGCTAGAAAATGACCTACTAAAGAGTAGACTCTAGGGCAATCCAAGGAAAATACAAATGAAAAGGACAAGGGTCAAGTGGCCCAGGTGGACATACCTATGGGTCTCTTCCAAGGAAAGTTTGAAATGCCACCCTTCCTCACCACAATCAGAATATTTAGAAAGAATTTGCACAATTTCCTGATTGACTCTAGAGCATCAACCAATGTCATGCCTCTGGCTATGTGCAAAGCCCTTGGGATTTCCCCCACACCTTCAAGAAGAAAAGTAACTTAGTTGGAAAAAATAGAGGTCAACATTGTTGGGGAAATCAACCATATCCTAATGTAGATTACTGCGAACCCAAGGGTGCAACAAGTTATTGACATCCAAGTTGTAGATATCCTAGAAACATACAAAATTATCTTGGGACATGACTTCACCCATGCATTAAATGGGTAATTCGTAATTGAATTTTCTCATATGTGGTTGCCATGGAAGGGGCTACCAAACCATATTCAAATAGATTGGGAGCTACATATGAAATTCATGATCACAGAGTACAACAACGTCAATGAGGTGTTTGCTGAAATAGAATTAGGAAATTATTATCCCTTTTCCTTTCAAGAAGAAGCAGAGCCTCAAGATGAAGAATTGCTTGCAGAGGTCTTCTTGGTGCAATGCAATCCTCTAACCAACTTGACCTATGCACCTCAAAGCACGAAAATGTTAGTGGAATCAAAGGATGATGATCCTTATGAAGATGGTAATTTAGGACTGCTAAACATATTCCAAAAGTTCATGGAGAAATTCATACAAGATCAACTCAGCCTAGGGGAAAGGATGGATTTCCAAGACCTCTTGCTGCCAAGCTGGTGCAGAGTTCACAATGTTTCCCACTCTGAATTCAAGTGTTGCTTGTGACAAAAAGTAGTGAAACATATCAAAGGATTAGTTACTCCTCAGAAAGAGATGCCAACATGAAAACATGCCCCTAGTCATACTGAACCAATGCCTACTTTGGAGGTTGTGGATGCAAACACACAACCCAAAAGGAATGAACACATGATTGGTCTTGAAATCAAAGAACCTTCCAAGTTCTTGATGCTACACTTCGATGGGTCCAAGTCAAAGCAAGGATATGACACTATATTTGAACTCATCATCCCCATGGGTAAAACCTACTTTTCTGCCCATAGACTTTAGTTTTATTGTACCAATAATGTAGCAGAATATGAGGCTTTAATACATGGTCTCTTGATGGCTCTAAGAAAGAATGTCAAAATGCTGCAAGTTTTTGGTGATTCTGAACTAGTAGTGAAGCAGGTTAGAAAATTATACTCATGTCATGACAGAAGGCTTGAAAACTATAGGCATAGAGTCTAGGATCTCTTAGAAGGTCTAGATGAATTTAACATACAACTGATCCCACATTCTCAGAATCATACTGCTGATGCTTTGGCTCAAGCAACCAACACGCTTCAACCACTTTCCTTCTCTAGCCTCAAGAGATTCACTATTGAATTGACATCCACCCCATCTGTGTCAGAAAATGTTACTCATTTCTAGGTATTTAATGATGATAAGCAAATCCTAGAGTTCAGCACTAGTTCTGACATGTTTGCAACACAAATAATTGATGAAGCTGACCCCGAGGAAGCTGAATTAGATATAGAGGGGGTCATCAACCTCAAAACCAATACGATCCCCAGAGGTATGGTTCAACTTGAACACATATTTGACCTAGATCAAATCAGAGATCAAGATCAACAAGCAAAGAAGAAGTCCATAAACAACTAGTGTGACACCCACAACCTCAGGACAATCGAGGAAATAAAAAATGTGTTCATTGGCAAGGTGTGTACTAAAGAAGAAAAGAAAGGAATTATTGATGCATTAAAAAAGTATCATGATGTGGTAGCATGGAGATATGAATATTTGAAGACCTATGATACCTCCATTATCACACATACCATCCCTCTCAAGCCTAACGCACAACCATTTTAGCAAAGACAACATCCCATCAATGCCTTTTTGGAGCCCATCATCTATAAAGAAGTGCAAAAATTACTTTTGGCCAGAATAATATTTCCAGTCGGGCATTTCACATGGGTGGCCAATCTAGTCCCAATTAGGAAAAGAATGGAGAAATCAGATTGTGTGTAGACTTCTACAATCTGAACAGAGCTTCAGAGAAGGACAACTATCTAGTGCCTTCATTGGATGAGGTATTGTAGATTTTCAATGGTTCATAGATGATGTCCTTCCTCGATGGGTACTCTGATTATAATCAAGTGATGGTGCAGTATGAAGATTGGCATAAGAATGCATTCACCACCAAGTGGGGAACCTTTGCTTATAGAAGAATGCCATTTGGGCTCATCAACATGGGCACCACCTTTCAATGTGGAATGGACATTTCCTTCAAAGATTTGATTGGAAAGTGCATAATCATCTACATGGATGATTTGACCATGTTTTGTAAGAAGAGAAGTGACCATGTCTCTGATCTATGCAAAGTCTTTCAAAGGTGTTGAGAATTTGGAGTTTATCTTAATATGAAGAAGTGCATCTTCAAAGTCACTGAAGGTAAATTGCTCAGGCATGTTATTTCAAAATAAGGAATTTCTATAGACCCTGAGCACATCCAATCTCTACTAAAGATTTAGTTGCCTGGTAGCAAGAAAGAACTAAAATCTTTATTTGGAAAGATCAACTTTGTCAAGAAATTTATCACGGGCTTTGCTGAAATTGTCAAGCCACTCAACGCCATGTTAAAGAAAGATGCTAAGATTGAGTGGACTCCAAAAGGAAAGCAGGCCATTGAAGAAATCAAAAAAGAAATTTCTGAGGCACCAATGTTAGTTAGCCTAAATTATCTGAAGCCATTCTACATTTATTCATTTGCTTCAGATCACTGATGTGCTAGAATTTTGACCTAGAAGGATGATGAAGGAAATGAGAACCCGATTGCCTTCATGAGTGCTCCCTTGAAAGATGCTGAACTAAGATACCAAAATGTGGAAAAGAAAGCATATGCTCTTGTTAGAGGAGTTAAGAAGTTCAAACATTACATCTTGTGCAATAAGGTGTTCGCCATTGTCCTTGACCCAATAGTGAAGATGTTGCTAATGCAAAATGAGCTAGGAGAACAAAGAGCCAAGTGGGTTAGCCTGCTACAAGAATAAAACATGGAAATCCAACCCATGAAATTAGTAAGAGGATAGGAACTCACCTAAACAATAGCCAAGATAGCATCTAAAGTAGGACTCAAGCTCATGGTACAACAGTATTAGCTCGAGGAAATTTCCCTAAAGGAATGGTATGATAACATTGTCTACTACTTACTAAACAACAAGTTCCCACCTCACTTGTAAGGAGTTTAGAAACATGCTCTCCATTTGAAAGGAAACAACTATATGTTGCAGGGATCCATACTATACAAGAGGAATCACAAAATGTGTCTATCTGAGATGCCTCAGCCAAGAGGAACCATACCAGCTCTTGAAAGAATTTCATGACAAATTTGGCACTGGTCATGGATCTGGCCCTTCGACCATGCATTAGATCTATGAGTAGGTTACTATTGGCCGATGGTTTTCAAAGATTCTCACAACCATGTTCACACATGCCACATATGCCAAACTGCCTCAACTAGAGAAAATAATGCCGCTATCCCATTGTAACCAATTTTGGAGGTGAGGCCATTCACGCAATGGGGTCTTGACTTCGTTAGTTTGGTAAGCCCACCATCATCTGCAGGACACAGGTACATTCTAACTACTTCTGATTATTGCATGAAATGGACAAAAGCCATTGCATGTAGGCAATGTACAATAGAGGTAGTTATGAATTTTCTTGAAAGATTTATTTTAAATCATTTTGGTTGCCCATATGCCTTAGTGTGTGGTAATGGCCTTGCCTTTTCCTCACTTAAATTCACTAGTTGGGACTTCGATTATGGAATTTACCTCAAGTTTTCTTCCAACTACCATCCTTAGGGAAATTGCCTGGTAGAATCTACAAACAAGAATCTCATCACTATGATAAAAAACTGCTTGATAGGAATCCCAAGGATTGGCATAACCAACTCTATTTTTCCCTTTGGGTAGATTATACATGCCAAAAAGATGCCCTTGGTGATTTCCCAATTCACCTAAAAATCCCCACCCTCTAGTTCATCAATGACTTTTACGAAGGGGGAGATCGTAGAGAAGCTCGTTTAGCTGAGCTACTGCACTTAGAATAAGTGTGTGATTGTGTTATTGAAAATTTCACCAAATACCAGGGCATGGTCAAAAGATGGTTTGATCGACGAGCCAAATTCAAGGCCTTTAGAATTGCTGATCTAGTCCTATACTGGGATAAGTCCCATGAGAAGAAAGGGGGACACGAAAAATTTGACAAGCTCTGGCTTGGCCCCTTTTAGATTGCTGAAATCCTTGGAGACAATGCTTTCCACCTCAAGACTCTAACTGGTGAAGATGTCCCATTTCCTGTCAAGGGGTAGCACCTGAAGTATTACTTCCAAGCTTGAGCTCTTTTGGGGCTGCTCTTGTAAATACTTGTATATAGGTTTGTTTAGGTTGCTTTTTATTTGCTTTGTTCTATCACTTCACGTCACTTTTTTTTTGTTCGTTTCCTACTTGTTTTACTTTGATGAGGGTGTTCTTCATTCTTTTTGTGGTGGTCATGCTTGGTTCAATGAACAATTCACTTTGTTTCTCGCTTTTAGTGTTCTTTGGCTAAATATTCACTCTCAACTATTGGTCTCTGATAGCTAATGTGACATGGTTTCCTCACTTGAACTTTGACTTAGAACCCAACCCTTGGTTGAATCTTCCTTTTATGTTCATCTTAGATCCTACACAAAGCACATATTAATTGTTTCCAAGGGGCTATACAATGGTTGTTTATGACGACTTAGCAAGTGAAAATTTTTAAGTCTTCTCTAGTGACCACTATGGTTCCCCAAACCCATAGTAGGCTTAGATGCTTACACAGTTGAGAAAAAGAAGAAAGTATTAAAAGAATTATTGCAAGAGAAGAAAAGAAAAATAAAAATGTTAACATCAAGTAGCCGTATGGGTGTACAAATAACTCTACTAGGGCTATGTACGCCTGGCTGACAATAGAGAAATGTTCATGGGGTCATAGCGATAACTCCGTTGTGGCTATGGACGCCTGATTGGCAATGGGGCAATGTACAAGTTACTTTTGGGGTTGGATGATTCATGTAGCTTGCTTGGTTAGATTAACTGTCACTTGTCACAGTTCCTATAGAAAGGGAATGAATTCACCAAACACACACACTTCTGAGATGTTTTGTGGGTTGACTCAGCTAAGGATCTAGTTATCTTAGTTCACTTATGGAAACTGGCCCCTAGTATGTGAAACCAGAGATTCTAGGTTTTGAATGAGTATTTATCCTTAGAACACCTAGGAGCGTTCTCTAGTAGAGTCACCATTTGTTATTCCTTCAGCACACACACCCCATTCATAATGGGTACCCTCTTTTTGTTCACTTCACCGGGTTTCTTTTGTTGCCGTCTCATTTTGTGTGGCCCCTATTTTTGTGTTCTAAGTGGTCTATGAGTCCCAAAGAGTTCATCTTGAGTTGATCATATTTCCCCCCCTCAAATTTTCAGAGCTCTGGGCCTTCATAAAGTTTCCCTAGCTATTTGCCAAATTCTTTCAAAATGGGCGTCCAAGGAGCTAGTCGGGTCCGCCCTGTCAGGCTGCTCCTCATGGGTTTCCATCACTCCACGACTGTTCCAAATGGCCTTTCTCTAGTAGCTTTCAACCCCACAAAATCTAAAGCCTTTTGTGTTATTTTCTCATCGTTGAACGATTGACAACCATCGTCTGACTGCCTTCCACCTAGCGGGTTCCACCATTCTTGATGCCTTTTCCTTAATCAAACCCTGAACAACTAAGCTTTTACCACCATCTTCCCATCGAAGTCCAACCCTCCCACGACCATTTTCAAATGACTGTTCACCAACCCCAGGGCTGCCGTATAGTCATTAATAAAACACATTTAATGTGCTATTTTCTATAAATAGCTAAGTTTGAGTTGTCATTTTCACCTATCTGTCAATCAAAATGAGTCAGAGCCAACCTCCAGTGCTGCCTTCATGCCCGATGAGTTCCACCGATGATTCAAAGCCTTTTCCTATTGATTCCTTGTTTGCATTCATTGGGTTCTTGAGATAGATTCACCGCCACGTGCTTTACTTTGTGTTTTCTTCAATTTTGATGCAAAATGGATCAATTTAAGGGATAAAAATTGAAAACTAGTTAGAGTTGACTAGGGTGCACATAACCCACATCATGAAATCTTGAAAAAACTCAAAAGTAGATCCATATGCCACCCATGGAAACTCGACCCTCTGTTGCCATTCATAAACTAGGGTCTTCACCACTTGTGGGCTTGTACCCTCTCTGTTGCTCTGGAAAACATGTTTAAGTCTGAAACGACGAACTCCTCCACTAGGTCCACTCTCGTGGGAAGAACCCTCTCATTCACCACTTAAACTTTTTTGAAATTCACAAATTGAAATGAGAAGTCCAATGAACTATTCAGGTCCACCCCTATAGGATTCTGTCTCTAGGGAACTATTCATGTTCTGTTGTTCCGAATGGCTTTCCAACCCCGAATTTCTGGTGCTTGGGTCTCGCCCCTTTGATCACCCATGAACTTGACCCTGGCCAAAATCTTAAGTGTTGATCCATCTCGAGTCTTGCCTTGTAGACATTCACCTAGTGAAATTCGTCGATGCTTCGCTGTCCCAAACGACTTTCATCGCCCATCCTCCCAACCATTGGATCATGGGCTTGCCTTTGTTGACCAACTCCATTCACCCTACAAATGACTAAGTGTTAACATCTTTTCAGGCCCTGCCTAGCAAACTTCCATCCACAGGCCTCCATAGAGAACCCGTCATCCTGAAATTTTGAGGGCTAACATTTTGTCTTTTGGGACCCAACTCCGCCATAGTTGCTAAGTACACTGAGATGAAATTTCCAGGTGATGAACCTTAGGTGGGTTTTTACTGCCAGGTGGTTGTGCGCAGGACTCCATCCCAACCCTACTGTGCTTGAATGGAAAACTTTCCCTATCTATCCACTGCCCAGAACCTAACTTCCCCATTTCCTATGGACTATCCAAGCCATAAAAAAGTAAACACGAAGGCTCCACCTCCTGCCAGACACGATTTCGCGGGTTTCCCCAGCTGGGTCACCGTTTGATCTTCGTCATTTTGAACAACCATCATCTAATAGCCATCTGCTCCTTCCAACCCACAATGACTTGAATGACAATTGAGCTTTGATGCCTCCTTCCAGAGCTTCAAGTCCCACATGTCAGAACTCCTCTCATGGACCGTTGTCTTGCCAGTGTCATTTCAACAACAAACCTCAAACAACCAAGCTACTCCTTGATTTCGATTGCTCAAATGATGATATTAATGCCCTCCAATCTTCAAAATGACCTTCACCCACATGTTAAAATGGTCCCACCTCCTTGGTGGACCCCATACATTGATCAAATCCCAAGGCAGGTTGGGATAGTTGGGCTGTTGTGCCCTGATTGTCGTCCCTCCTACAACTACTCCAAAATGACCATCAACCCAAGGAGCTCTGATCCCCTGGACCCAAATTTCTCAAACTCCTTCCTATGAAAGCATAAGATCAATCTAGAAGATATGTTAGAATTCTTGAATGATGAAAATTATCTAATCTAACACTGTTTTGCAGGATTTTGGCTAACTTTCTCGTGTTTTCATGCTTGAATGTGCTTACCTCTCTCTTGTCTATAGGATATATGGAACTAGGTGTAGGACCCTCGGAGATGGCCATGGAGAAGGACAAAGGAAAGAAAAAAACCAAAGCAGCTCATGGAAAAGAAGACAAGGACCAGATGAAATACAAGTTCCAAGGGGAATGTCTCAACTCCAAGGTCACCTCAACCTGGAAGGAGGTTTTACATACAAACATCGAACATGTAGACATCAATGAATTCAAGCAGAGGGTTCAGATCATCCCCACAATGGAAAGTGTGAGAAAGATCAGAAGTAGTGGGTTGGCCAAAGCTGCAGGCTTCCCTTCCACTCTGGTTGCCCTTGAACTAGTGATGGCCTACAAGGAGGCATACAAAGAAGAGACCAGAACTATTGTGGATAGAGATGGGAATGTTTTGGCTGATCTGTCAACCAATTTAGTAGGGAAGACCTTCCATATCCCTACTTTCGAGGAGATTGAGGAGGTAACCAAGGAAGATGGAAAGGAGATGTGGGATGAGGACCCCTTAAATCCAAAAGACTTATAAATCAATATTGGTTGAAAGAGAAAAGGGGTAGTGCAGCCAAGGTGCCCCAAGAGCTCTTTCGCAGTAACTTCTACGAAGATTACCATGACTTGGTAACCTTGCTGAGAATAGTCATTGGCCTTCCAACTGCAACCTACTTCTAGGAGTGGATGTCATACTACATGGAGGAGATCCTCTTGGATTTATTTTTTTGTTGGGCAAGAATTATCAGCAATTGCTTGCATAAACAATTTGTGGCTATCAAGAAGACCTCCCACTTCTACATGACCTCCTAACTTGTCTATTTGTTGGATGATAAGACACAATACATGGGATTATTTGTGGTACCAAATATATAACTAGACACAAAGTTAAAGGTCTATGCTGGTATCCTCAATTACAGTACAAGAATTTTAAGAGGGATTATTGTAGAGTTAATGACGCCTTCATAGGCCACATTATTAGATTGCTTGGGGGTGACATCGAGAGAAGGGTCTCCCATAGTGCTAATGCCTTCCTTCAATAATTCACCTTCTTGTTCATTCAATTTCCAAAGTTTACATACATTAGGACCAAGGGTTTCTCAGAGAAACCATACAAGCTGCCCTGATACCCAAATGATCAGATAATATTGTTGGAACTCTCTCGGTAGCTATGACATGCACACACCCTCCTAAATAGAAAACCTAAGGCAGGGATTCCTTATCCCCTCTCCTTTGGTCAAGGGATGTATGAACTCCACACATCTCAATGTGCTGACAATTTAGATAAAGAACTCATGGAGTATAACCTAGGGTTCCACATTGCTCGGCCACGAATGGAAACTTCTGGAAAACTCAAAAAGATGGTCATGGTTGAATATGCCCATGGGCATAGTGTTGAAGATTTTTGGGCCAACTGCAAGGATGACAATGAAAATCAAATGAGGCACTACATGTGCATGACTGCGTATTTTTTCAAGAAGGTCAACTTGTTCCCTGTGCTGGATTAGGTAGTAGAAAATGAAAACACAATCAACCCTCGATACAATGTAGTTGCTAATCTCCTACTGCCATTGATTGATTGGGATGAGCAAGAGGTTGATGACCTTGATATTCTGACAAAGCCAATTGAGGCTAGAACCAAGGAATGGATTGATGGGAAAATTTCCCAATTGAAATTACAACGAGTCATCCTAACCTATGAGGAGATTGAGGATGAGCCGACAAGTGAAACTGACAGTGGGACAACTACTAGAGAAACCTCAAAATTCCCTCTAGCCACTAGGTTGAGAAAGAGAAAAGAAGCAGCTGAAAGCCAACCCAAGGCCAAAGTGTATGCATGAAAAGCAGCAGAGGGTGAATCCTCCAAGAGACCAAAGACATCGGGCATGCCCACTATCTAGGAGGACCCTCTCCATGAAGGAGAAGAAGTAGAGGTCAAGTAACCAAAGTCTCCACCTACTTCCTCCACTCTTGCAACCACTACTACTATTGATGTTGCTACTACTGTTGCCCCTCTGCCTACCTCTCAAGCAATGGTTGCTACTTCCCCTCCTATGGTGGAAATCTTAGTTCACCTTGCTTCCACCCCACCCACAACACAAGTAATGATAATAGACTCTTCTTGTGCGACCACCTCTCTGATTTCCTCCGCTTCCATGTCTCTGATGACATCTCTTGTGCTTGCTACATTGACAAAGCCAATGACCACCCTCTCACTCCTAGAAGCCTTCTCTCACCACATGCAAAAAATTCCTATAGGACTATCTGGGGTGTTGGTGAACCTAGCCATACAAGCTGCCTTGCCACAAATTGTTACTAATCTTCCTATCCATACTCCTCCAACTAAACTACCAAAGATGAAGGCCACAATGGAAATATTAGATGAGTTGGAGAGACAAGAAAGGGAAGATACAAAGGATATGGAAGAGGAAGCTAATGATTACCATGAGCACCCAGAGTACCAACATTTGACAATTGATAAGGTGGTGTGCAAGGGAGAGGAAACAAAATCATTAGAGGAAGACACTGAGGAGTTGGGTGCCAAGTATATTATGGAGATATTTGATCCCAACCTCGAAGAGGAGTTGGCTCGGAAACTCAGGAATGTTGGAGAAGAGGTGGAAAGGAAGCCCTCTAATAAAGAAAATAATGAAGGAGAGGAGATGGAGGAGGATAATAAACCTCTAATTGGGGAGCATGATAGAAGCCCAAAACATGATGAAGAAATGCCTCTTTCAAAAGAGAAAGAAGAGAAAGAAGAAGAGAAGAAAGAAGAAGATAAACCCAAAGAAGAGTTTGAAGCTCACACGAACCTAGAAATAGAATAGCTTGAGGAGCATGGGCATGATGAAGAAGAAGAAAAGAAAAATACTAAAAGGGAAGATAACCCCAAAGAGCACACAACCTCTAAGTCCCCATAGAAGGAAATTGTGTTTATTCAGGATTCTGATGAGGAGGAAGGAAAAACAGAACAAGAAGCTCTGAGTGATAAGGTAATGGAAATCCAACACACCCGTGAGGAAAAAGGTGGTCATGAATCACCCATAGGAGAATCTCAGATACTTGGGTGGCTTGAGAAATAGTTGGAGAAAACCCCAACCTCAAAGGATCCAAGGGAAAGGCTGGAGGCAATCCTAACTCAAGCCCAAATAAGCACTAAGAAAGAGAAGAAGCCTAAGGTTAGATCTCAACTAAAAATGGATGCATCTAGATCTAAGACCATGCAAATAGCCACTCTAGATGTGGGAGAAGAATTGGTGAATTATAATATTTCCACCCTCAATTTGGGAACTGCCACAAGAGAGGAAAAGATTGACCATCTCCAAGGGTCTGTTGCCACTATTGTTCACCAAATGCACAAGGATAAGGTTTCCAAGGAGGAACTAAAAGTGCAAGTGGCTAACCTAACAACCTATATTCAATAGTGGTCATTAGTTGAAGAACTCCCAACAATGTACTTAGTGTCACTACAATTGCTATCCAAAGACCACATTGATCAGCTAGAGAAAATAAAGAATTGGACAAAAGCCACAGAGGATTGGTTCAAAAAAGTCCTCTACAATGAAAACATTGGCATAAGCCATGCAGTTAGAACAACCAACAAATTCCCAGAGTTGCAAAAAGTGCTCGAGGGAATAAGGAAATTTTGCATTGATTTCCCCAAATTATATAGGATCATGGACCCCAAACTTGTGGCTATCCTCAAGGTACCTAATGGATCTTGGGAAAAGGAGTTTGCTCTGGAAAAAGGTGATAATTGGCTCATGGAGATATGGAAACTGAGCCTTGACCATAGAAAAGAGGTGTTAGAATAAGTGCTCCATGAGGTGGAGCTGGAAATTGATTGGAGCAAGGAAGTCTAGGCTGCTTGTGAAGAATACATAAGGCTAATGATGGACTTTGATGTGTCCGCCGTCGAGTTAGATCCAGAAAAGATAAATCCCTACTTTCACAAGAAAATGGAGAATGGACTATGGATGCACCAACACCAAATTTCATGGGTTTTGTTGCTTGAGCCTTCACTCAGTCTGAGCAGGTGATTAAGAATGCACAAAAATATGATAGGGACTAGGATGACCTAACAAAAAAATACATAAAATTCAACTTCCAGGTGATCCAATTAGATATATTGGAATGGAACAAGTTCCAAGCATTGATCAAAAAATTTGTGGAGTACGCCACCTTGAAGAGGAATAAAGGAATTCCTGTGACTGATGATGACTTCGTTATAGTGTAGCTACAACAAAAGGAAATTAGTAAAAGAAAAAAAAGCTACAGTGTTGCCACAAGAAGACAAAATTGGGAAAATGACAAAGATGTAATTTTAAATTGTAATCTATTTGAGGGTAGGTGAAACCCTAGTTTATAGTGAATCTTGGCCACACAATGTAAATCAATCTTGGCCATTCAGTTTTCTTTTTGGACACTATAAATAGGGGTTCTCCTCTCATTTTCAAGAGAGATTTGAGTTGTTCTAAAAACATGTTGCTAAAATTTTAATAGAAGTTCACTGACTTTTGGTGAATTCTTGAGTTTTAGTTGCACGTTACATGGTTCTTTTCCCATAGTTAATTTGAGTAGATTTACTTTGTTGTTTACATGTTTTAACTTGCTTTAGTAGATTAGTTGATGTTGTTTATTGGTTTTGAAGAATTCTGTTGTGTGTTGGAAATTGATTAGTTTTGAATGAATGGTTGAATATTTGTAGTCCTTAAAAGCTTGCACAAATTTCATGAGACGATGAGGTAATCTGGTTAAGTGAACTTCTATTTTAGGAAGGCTGTTCATAGCAGGGTCCTTCATGATCACTGTTAACTGTTAGTTTCAAATCCAAGAACCTTTTCTCCTCCTTGTCCTTTTTTCCCTTTTTTAATAAACAAACTATGCTAAGGTTCATTGCACATTGTAAAGCAAAATGTCAAGCTGAAATAGGAGTTTAAGACTACTATTTGAACTTGTAGTAATCTCACACTAACTTCCCCATCTCAGGAAATCCATTTTAAGATTCGACTTGCCTCCAACTTAACTCCATAAGTCAACCCTATGATTACCAGCAAAATCACATTGAACCAACTAAGAATTTCCATGCATGTCATGACCTGACACTAGAGAGACCTTGGGGTGATTTTCAACAACTTGTTGGATATTTCCTTTCAAGAGAGGAAGTGCACCTACGCATTACTTGTGTTGAGAAAGTGCTAAAACACCCATCAACAGAACTATGCCATCCCTTAGTTATAAGGGATGGTGCAAACCTAGTCTTTTTTTTCAAAATAATATAAAACAAAACATATATCCATTTTGTCTGTGTTAAAAAAAAGGGAGACCAAGAATTATTTTTACTTGCCCTATTTATATATATTAATATATAATATAATATAATATATTATATAACATATATAAAATTTGTGATTCATATATATTATATTATTATAAAATGTATATTATATTATATCAGTAAACATATAATTAATATTATTTTTTAGGTAAAAGACATTTAGCTTGTATATTATATTATATAATAAAAATATTACAAGTATCAGATTATGAAGGTTGTTGCTAATTGATTACAAAATTTTCCAAGACCAAAAAACACTAGCTCATATCAGAAGCTTAGCATAATAACTTATAAAGGAAACACCTAGATATATTACATAGTTACATGTATTTGTGAGTAGCTTCATCAAAATGCTACCAAATTATCATAAATTTTCAAACCATATCACAATTTTCCATAGAATTCTTATCTTGGTACTTTTGATATGTATCATCATCATCATCATTTACATGGAATGAAGTAGGTAGCAGAGGAGTGTTCGTATTGTGATGTTTGTGATGAGAATTTGAAGAAAAGAGATGGAAAAATACTTGTACTTTATTTTGTTTACTAGTTGTTTTCCAATTTATTTAAAATGTATGTCTAGAACCCTATAGAGGTTTCATGCATAATTCATTTGCAAATCTTGCTTAATGGCATCATAAACAACCAAAAAAACTCTTTTTCTTCAAGTAGCATTTTGAAAACAAACCACCAACCCAACCCTTCCCCTTATTGAAGTCATACATTTGCACACTGCATAACAGCTCAGCATTATAACCTAGAAATTGGCCACCGAACACTTCATCTAGTATTACCTCTAGATACTCAAAACATTACACAAGATATAGGACAAAATTGATAGTACATGGGATGAGAAAATGAGGCATGGAGATTGGGGATAGTATATATCTTCACCAAGAACATGATATGAATGCATTCAACCACACTTTGGCAATAGACATTAAAGATTTGGCCTAATTTTGTGTTTGATAGGTACCCATTGAAAGGTTGTTCCCAATTCTACACCTGAAATGACACTCAAAGGTTCTTTGTTTGATATCTCATAATTTGAAGTCTAGAGGAGTAGTAGTTGATTTGAACACTAGAGACAGAGAGAATGCACCACCTTGATATACCACCTTCTTGATATATAATATGCTAAAAAAATTGTGCTAGAGTACACAAAGTAAGAAAGTATTGATGAAGACCTTTTAATCCCACAACCTGACTTGCCTGTAAGACCACACCTCTTTGTGGTCTTGTTGAATTTGTTAGTCATTGATGGTTCATGTCCTATAGTTATGTTCTTTTATGTTAGATAATATACATGTTAGTGATGATTGTTCTCATACATCAAAGATGCTCATATTTTTATTATTAACTAGCTAATCTTATCTAACTAATGGTTGTTGTGATTTTGTGTGATAGCCAAATGAGTTTTATTCCTTATCTACATAAGTATGCAATGATTGAGATGATCAACTATTGGTAATATTATTCTATATATTATGTGAATTACATAATGTTAGGTGATTATATATTATGGGTGTGAGTATGTATGATTATAAAGATGATGGTCGATATTTAATGTTACATATAATAGTATTCGATGTAAGTTATTGTCATAAGTGGTGATATTTTGATAATAAATAGTATTATTGATTATTGCTTAACTATAATAGGTATTATGCAAGTAGGAAATTTTAAATTATATGTTACTTGTTAGATTAGTGGATTTAATTTTCTAGTTGATTACTATTCTTTGAATGTTGTCTTTCATATGATAATTCATTCAATTATTATTAATCATGAGTAATATTGATACCTATTTTTCTAGTTGAGTAGATAGGTAAAAAAAATATATTGGTCAATGTTGATCAGGGGGTCACATAGCTACTTGTTTTATTTTATCCTTGTGAATTATTGGGCTAGTCAAAAGCATGTGTTTAACCTTGTTTTATAGGGGTTGTGTGTATGTGTGAATTGGTTCTTTAGACCCTTGAGTCAACTTATTTATATGATCACTTATTTTACGTTTTATGAGGTCTTTATGTGGTTTTAATTTCTTAAAAAGTTTCTTAGGTGGTAGGTCCATGGGTTAGGGGTTATTTTATTCCACAGAGCCCCTTTAATAAAGTCTAAAACCCACTCTAATTACCCACTTATGAAAAGTGGCGAAAATTGGAGTTGGTTGGGTGGTTGGGAAGTTATTGAAAGGTGGTTGCCTTTCCTCTTATATTTATTCTTTCTTCTTGAGAGGAGAAGGGGATTCTCTTTTTTTCCTTGGCTTCTCTTTTTTTCTTTTTTCTTTTAGATGGTTCTTGAATTTCCTTGATTTTTCATTTTGGGGAGGAGAATTAAAGAGGGATGAAGAAAGAGAAGAATGGTGGAGGAAGGAGAGGTGGAAGGGAGGGCTTGGGAAGTCTTGTTCAACTTGGTTACCAATTCTAATGGCATAGAATCTAAACCCTTATATTTATATTTGTTTGATATGTGACAAAATGTTTGGGTTGTGTCACTATGCTTGCTAAATTTTTATAAAAATGGATGGTGAGTCCTTATGTTTATTTGTTGTGAATTATGTTTGAGTTCATTCTTGGGTATGAGTACCCTCCTTGTCAAATTTAAATATAGGTAACCTTATGTGTGTTCTAGGTAAAAGAATAATAGGGTGTGAATGAAATGGTTGTAATGTTCCAAATAAGTAATGTGATTTTTATGTGGTGCACTTTTATTGTGAATGCTATGTGTTAAATATTTTATGGAGGAGCTATGTGACCCTAGCTCGGGGTGGATTGAATTTCAATCCTATGGTTGGGTGGAGAGCTATTGGCCATATTGTTTCTTTTTTCAATTTCTCTTTTCAGATTTGCATGTGAAGTGGAAAACTAATTGGGAGATTTCATCAAATTTAAGTTCCGAGTAAAATTAATGTGGGTCTTGAGAAACTAAGAGTGATTCAAGTGGTTCAATGTGTCATTGTATAGATGAATAAGTCTAATATGTAATTTCCACTAGCAAGAAAGGAAAGTTGTTCAAATTGTATTGTGCAAACATTGCAAGGGAAGAAAACTAAATATTGGAAAATCACCAAATGTACAATGCACATAGTTCATTTTAGTAGTATTATTCTATTGTATGATAAGTTAGAAATCAAAGAAGATAGAAAACCTTAAGGAATAAATGTTTTTTCTTTCATTTTTGTTTCGACATGTATGTAGTAATAAATAATTAAACCTAGGTGAATAGATTGCATCTTGTAGTATATTCAATTTAGACAAATAGGTAAATTTGTGTATTTGGGAAAGATGGTAAACCCTTATAAAGTTTTCTTTAAAAATAAATAAATAGTAATGAAAAATAAAACTCATTTCACATTACAAACTCTTATAGGAGCTATGAAATATTGAAAAAAATCTTCTCTTGCAATTATACATTATTGTGTGTATATATGTATATAAAAAAATATAAAGAGGTCATTAGTATATCTCTTAAAAAAAATTCTATACCAAATTTACAAAATTGAATTATACTTTAAATTGAAAATAATCTAATAAATATACCTATACCATGTTATAAATTTTTATTATAATTTAAATTAGAAATAATCTATTAGTATATAAATATAAACATAAAATTTATTATTCTCTATTTGAATACATTAATAGATAATATAAAACTAAAATATTAAACAAACTAAATAAATAATAAATATATATTAAAAATTTAGGATTTATTTAAAAATAAATTCAAGCCCATGGCTACGAGTGGCTCAACCCATAAGGGTTGACCAACCCCTACTACAAGAAATAAAATAATTTTGTTTATTAGATTTACTTATTCAAACTTATTTATTTCTTATATTTAATTTTGAAATAAAATCTTGAGCGAAGAAAAAATAGAGAAAAGGAAACAATGACCACTATACAATTCAATTTTATTTTGGGAATTTTAAAGTCTGTGTTCACACACACACACGCATATATATTTCAATCTGTTTTTAAATAAAATTGGGAAATTTCTTTGGGTGATTGGGTGGGTGCCTCTCCACAAACATAGTTGTGGAGAGGCTTTTTCCATGTCAATCCCATGCCCATGCGACTTGAGTCTTCTCAAGGTCTCGGGGGCTACAGTCAAATATTATCCATTCCTCCTGAATTACAGGGCATGGATTTGATCGAGCATCATAGGTTGTCTATTACTGTGGTGGAGTTTCTCAAGAAAAAGTTCCATCTTTGTGTGGCTTAGAGTGCAACATGGAAGTATGGATTCAGGGTCTTCGCCCAACAAAATTTCTGGTAAAAATGAAATGATGGCTAGTTTGTTTGTTGTATGGTGTTTTTAAGTGTAGTTCTTGTTAGTCAATTATATCAGTATAGATGTATATGACCTTGCGCCGTCAATTTTGGGGGCTCTTAGGTTTTTTTTATCAAGATGCTCATAGGTGTGTGATTGTTGCAGGGTAACTTTAAGTGAATTTTTTTTGCCCCAATGTCCATGGGCATGCAATGTAAACTTTTTTGCTTAATCAATAGAAATTCTCTTTTATTTATAAAAAAAACAGAAAATTTTGAGTTTAACTACAAACCAAAATTTGATAACCTCTTTTTTTTTCTTCAACCAATAATATAAACTCTACAACATAAAAATATTTCAAATGAAAACATCAACGAGAATTTTATTTATTGGAAAATGCAATGAAAAATAGAAAAATAAGCTAGAGGAAGTAACTTCTAAGAAAGTTATAAATTGGTTATAAATTAGTTACTAGTTGTAGACACCGAAATCTGGTTTAGGCCTGCAACTTCAATATTCTTCATAATTCGTATTCTTCACGGTCACGATTAAATAATGTCAATTATTTAATTATTCTCTATAGTCTTCAATTCTTTTATTAATTAAATAATCTTAATTATTTAATTAATTCACATTTTTCTTTATTCTATCTGATTAATTAAATAAACACTTTTTATTTAATTATGTTACTAATTAACCTTATTCTTCTTGTTAAATTAAATAAATCATTATTTAATTTACCTTTATCAGATTTCAACTATAATTAAATAAATTCTTTATTTATTTAATTATTCTCCAAATATCGAGTCTTGAATTAAATGAATTATTTAATTCATTAATTCTATTTTAACACATTATTTTATATTTTAGATAATTATGAGAGGTATCTAAGTATTCACTTTTACTCGACTTGACATCTATTTTAATCGCTTAGTTAACTCTTAATTTGATGTCTGAGTGGCTTTCTCAAGTAATCTCTTCATCAGATCATTCAATCATCCAGTTCTAACTCATTTGCGTGTACATGCGGATTAATTAAATATTCTTATTTAATTAATTAAACCTTGTGCATGCATTCGAATAGAGAGTGGCTTTAATCAATCTTTATCTTTGTCATGCAAAGATATTTCTCCTATTTTCGAATACCGAACTAAAGATTAAATCATTTATTTAATCTTTTAATCCTATTCCTAATTTGTATCACTCATGTCACTACTGACAGTTATCAAAATGCATGTCTAATCTGTCGATCTCAACCGTCCATTTATCTTTCAATCTCAGCCTTTCGTTCGAATAATCAATTTTCTATAAATTGATTTGTCATTCTTCATTCCAATCTCTCTCGAAATCAAAATCTCTTTTCGAATCTTGCAAGCACTTGTCTTAAATCTTTGATATTTTGCTAATCACTATCTTAGGCTATACTTGCACGAATTACTAAAAATCTGAGGGCAATTATACTACACAAGCAAAATGGAGAAGGACAATCGAGATGAATCATGGAAATATGTTTGAAATTGGTGAGATTGTTTCAGTTTGTTTACATTTTACTTTCCTTTGTTCTTTGTTGCTTAACATTAGATTTTCATATTAGATTTAGTATTGCATGTTTGCTTCTAATCTGTTTCTTGTGCACTTTCTTGGCCTTACATTTGGTGAACCCGACGTGAAGACACCATCTTTGCGAATCCGTACATCTTTTATTTTTTATTTTTGCAGGTTTTTCATATAGAATGATGCATCAGTTCGATGAAGAGACACATTTGAATTCCTAAATCGCATCTAACAGAAGAAACGATGCATCTGAAAATATACAATGCATCTGACAACTCCCGAACTGCAATTGACTGGTGAATACCAAGCCGCAATTGAAGAAAATACCGACGCATCTGATTGGTAACACAGCGACACAATTGACTGGTAAAATTTTATTTTTGTTTTCAGAAATCTGAAATTTTCAATTGATTTGTGTTATACTAATATCTGATTTTTAACGTGTGGCCATTTGGAGTTAACAAGCTTTTGCAGGACGATTGACGAAGATGATATTGAAAACTACTAACGATTTTGTCTGCAGGATTCTTGTCGAAGACCCTAGTTAATTTTGAAACAGATTGTTTGGTAGCTTAGCAAATCTTTCGTTTGGTTAAAATTAACAAGTGTCTACTGTGTTTGGTGCAAAAGCACAAGTCTGGTTACCCTCATGACTTGGTACATCGAAGTATCCTCTCCCCTTGCACATTTGTGCGATCCTAGGTGTAAGAGAAACGGTTACCAACTCTAGAACTTGAGCCTGTTCTGGTGGGAAAAAATACTCACCCCAGGATGACTCAGACCGGTAGCACCCTGAACCCGAGGGACTTCCAACCAGTATATAAAAGTGGGTTCTTGGGGGAAACCCAAGAATCACGAGTATGGTTCTGACGAGATGGATTCAAAAGGGGACACTCACCATATGGATCATGCCCCACGACTGGAATGCCCGTACTAAATACCTTTTGTTTTAGAGACCAACCTATTTGTGGCCATTGCTTGGTATAGTGCAGGGTACAGTATCATGCTCGAAGATACTCACTACTAATCCCCTTGAGTAGAGATAGCAGTTCTTGGGAGGTCATTACCCAAAGAATTCAAAATTGGTGTGCTCAAAAGATGTTAATGAGCTGTGGAGGGGAGCCAATGCCACCAAATTTCTAAGCTATCCACACTAGAGAAGGAAAGGTGTTTATCACCAATCTGGGGTATAAAAGGTGGGCTATACCAAGTATACAAACCCTAGGCCTTTGGCCTATTAGGATGTGCTTGTCTGTTATCAACTTAAATTTTCTTTGAGTCCAAAATTGAAACTGAAAACACTTTGTCTTATGATTGTCTTTGATTGTCACAATTTGATCACAAAAATTGGGATCAGTTTAAATCTCATCACTGAAAATACACAGAGAGTCGCAACTATTCACCAGAAGGTCGCAATTGATTTTTAGAGTCGCATCTATTAAATCTTGAGTTGCATCTATTATCACGAGTCACATCTGTTAAATCATGAGTCACATTTGCTGAATTTCGAGTCGCATCTGTTATCATGAGTCGCATCTGTTTAGCTGTGAGTCGCATCTGTTAGTATCAATCGCATCTGTCTAGCATAGAGTTGCATCTGCCAGTTAGCTCACAATTGCTTTGCGAAAACTACATGCGTTATATTCTGAGTCACAACTATGAGTATGACTCGCATTTGTTAGAAGGTTAACCACATATATCAGAGTCAAATTGAACTTTACTAGAGAAACACAATTGATCACTAGAAAACCGCAACTGTTAACTTGAACTGCATCTGTGAAATCTCGCAACGCATCTGTTTGATTATCAAAAAACTAGAATTCATAGTCATTGTCTAGTCAACATGATTATACCAGTTTCAGTTGTCTTTACACAAACAGTCCTTGAATAGAAACCTGAAATGATTTGCTCAATTTTGCATTCTTTAGGTTCATTTAGGCATTACCATAGTTGTCTTAATTCAGAGTTTAGTTTCATCTTAGATTACATATTACCTTGCATTAAACTTCTATGAAGGTCACTTTTACAAACTTTAGGACTAGTTCACAATCTACACTCTAGAAAAGTCATAGTGTCAATGAAATTTGTCATTGAACCTAGTTTTATCAGTATATCCTTTGTCCTACATAGAGTCCTCCTAGCTCATCAGTCTAGTTAGGAAACTCAACTTGTCTTTGATCCTCATCCTACATTGGTTCCTTGACTTAAACTAAATTGACACCTTGGTTAGACTTTAGGTATTTGGTCCCTTCGTCTTAAGGTTTATAGAATTGATTATTTTAGAACCTTGCATAGACCTTGCATCTTTAGATCTTAGGCTAGTGTCATCCTAGAAAATTCCTTATTTTGCATACGAAAATCCCAAAAACATAGACTAGGGTCATACTATTCATAGATATAGTTTTGCATTTCCCGCATATTGAGCTTATCTTACATGGTTGAAACTAGGTCTAAGAGAAGAGAGAGATAAAATATGTCGAACCCAAATGAATTCATCAATCCATTTTCTTCAAGACCTCATAAGACTCTATTAGACAAATTCACCACTAGAAACACTCAATGACATATTGCAGTAGAAGACATAGAGGCTGCCGCACAGGACCCTGAGTTTGCCTCTTTTGTAGATGAGTACCTAGCAAATGATCGACAATGATACTTAGCCAAATTGCTAGCTGAAGGTGCTACCTTACCTCCAGGATTTGATATCAGCACCTTACAAACTCAACCTACACAAGGGACAAATACCACGACTGCTAGTACTACATACCTCAAGTCAGCACAACTATGTCGTCTAGTACAACCACACAGAGTACGACAGTCCATACATCCCCATTTGGTATACCTAGCATGACATCGGGATTTAATTTCACTATAGGGGCTTCATCATCCACTCCCTTCGGTCCTCTTGTTGGGAGTAAAAGACCTAAAACCTTAGCCTCTACACCTTATGTCGGTGTCACAAGTTCACAGTCAATGACCATTCCTAACACTAGTATCACAAGCACCATACCACAGTTGACGACCATACCTAGTGCTCCAGTCACTAGTGCTTTACCACATATTACACAAACAGGGGGAATTCCCTCCTTCCAATATGGCAATTAGAATCCATTCACATAATTTTTGAGTCAGAATGTACTTTCCCAAACTGGTACTCAGAATCCATTCACACAGATTCTGAATTAGAATCCATTCTCTCAAATTGGTGGACACCAATCATTTACATAGATTCCCAATCAGAACCCCTTTTCCCAAAGTGGTATTCAAAATTCGTTTACACAGATCCCAGGTCAACACCAATTTATGTAGATTCCAGACCAGAACACATTTACCAACATTCTGAATCCAAATCCACCTTAGATGCCAACATTCAATCGAAACCCATCACAAGACTTTGGATTTCAGAACACATACACGGATCCGCATAATCCCCCTAGCATATCTTTGACCCGAGTTGATGTCTTACAAACACAAATGCATGCATTACAAATACAAATGGATAACATGCCGGTGTCAACTAAGAAGTCATTTTTGACAAAGGACATATGCCCATTTCCCTTTGATAGATCATTGTACATGACCCCTTTCCTTCATGGATATGTCATACCGAATCTTCCTAAGGGTAAATGGAAAACGAAATCCAATAGAACATATAAGGGAATTTTCTACCATATGCATACATGTTGCTTATGACCCCACATATCTTATGAGGCTATTTCCAAGAAGTCTTGTAGGAATTGCACTAGAGTGGTTTTCGGGTCTAGATTCTAGCATTAGATCTTGGGGTGAACTGGTTGAGAAATTTGTGGAACAATTCTCCTTCAACATAGACCATGAGATAAATATAGCAACCTTGTGTCACAAAACGCAAGATGAAGGGGAAACATTCATTGCTTTCTTCCAGAGATGGAGAACTATAGCTAGTAGGTGTCCTGTCGAGATACCCGAAAAACAAAAGTTACAATGTTTCAAGAAAACCTTCATGCAAAACTTAGGAGTAACTTACGGGTACATTGTTGTACATCTTTCTCAGAACTAGTGGAAAAAAGGGTTATAATAGAGAAGGACCTCATCGAAAAGGGAAAACTCAAGACATCAACATCCAATAGTAACCCAATTGTACAAAACACTCCCACTGACAGAAACAGATTCTGGTCTCGCAACAAAAATGTCACCAATGATGGGGTGGTTGATGCTAAAACGCTACAAGTAGGACCCCTCCTCACATTACAAGGACCTCATACTTTTTCCAACACGCTTAATGCTGTCAATCAACCTCCTAATGTGGTCCAAAATACTCAACGTCCACAACCAAGAAGATTTCAAAAACGTGAGTTTACTCCCTTAGGGGAACCCATTGAGTCGGTGTTCAAACAACTGTTACAACATAATCTCATACAGCTATAGGAACCAAGACAATACGATCCAGAACAATTTAAACCAGCTTGGTGGGATGACAATGCCTTTTGTGATTATCATAGAACTAAGGGACATAATCTACAAAACTGCCGACAATTGAAGAATATCATACATGATCTTGTCGAAAAGAGAATTATTGAAGTTAGTGGACAAAAATAGAAGTCATCAAACACTGATCATCAAGTCTTTTCTGACCCACTACATGACTATGGGAAAGGAACTGTCCCCAGTTCGAGTACTAAGACCAATATGTTAGCTAACTATGCCAGTGTCAAGCACGATTATAATAGTGGAAAAACCATTCACTGCCTTCGCACTGCTGATGAGAATATCAATACCATTATTATCAATACTAATCTTGAGTGTGCAGTCAATACTCATCATACTAAGTTCACTATACAAGGCCCTCCATCACAGCAAACACCTCAACCTTCCAAGTTACAATATAACCTTCTTGACCAGTTGGGGAAGACCCCAACCCAAATCTCAATCTTGGAATTGTTGCATATTTCCCCTGAGCATTGATCTATCCTTGATAAAGATTTATAGAACACCACAGTCCCTAATGATCTTGATGTCAATCATTTCCAGGAAATGGTGGGCTACTTGACCAATAATCACCATGCCATGTTTTCTGAACAAGACTATGCAACTGAAAAGATGAACCACAACGACCCTTTACATCTAGAAGTACTTGTTGATGACACCAAAGTTAGACGAGTTTTTGTAGACGGAGGAGCAGGGTTAAATCTGTGTACTTTAAAATTAATTAAGGCTTTAGGTATCTCAGAAGCATGCGTAGACATGACCAAGAGTATTGCCATTAAAGCTTATGATGATGAAGAAAGAAAATCAAAGGGAGTCGTAACACTTCCTATCAGAATTGGTCCTGCGGTGATGGAGACAAAGTTCCAGGTCTTGGATCTCACCCTTCCTTATAACCTTCTGCTAGGTAGACCATGGATTCATGCCATGAAGGCAATCCCTTCCATGTATCATCAATGTCTTAAATTCCCTTACAATGGCACATAAATAACTATAGATGGTGATCCAGACCCTTTCCAATATTGCACCAATCTAAAGGAGATCCCCCAACGCCAAGTGCCAGTAAACCAAGAGGCCTCATCGTCCAATTCATCCTCCTATGTTGATCCAACCACACTCACTTGAGCATCTATTTCACCCTCAGTTTCTACTACTCCTAGGGTTGAGATCCAAGACAAGGGTTGTGGAGAGTATTACATGAAAACTTCCTATTGTGTTAGCCATTTTATTCCTCCTAAGTCATACGGTTTACCTACATCGGATAAGAGACAATCTATGGTCACTATACACATTCCTCCCACAACAATTTTTTCTAAATGGGGTGAATTAAGCAAAGAGGTCATAAATACAAAAGATGCCACTTCCTGGCTATATAGGGAAGATGATGAAGAACCCCTCTTACTTGCTCATATTCCTACAAATCTATATGGAAAGGGTTTCAAAATCATGCAAAGCAAAGGATATGATGGACAGAGTGGTTTAGGCTTAAACCAAGATGGCAGGATTGAACCAATATTTATTTCTCAGTGGCCAAAAGGAGTAGGGCTAGGGTTTCAACCGATTCAGATTGGCATTCCTAGTACCCCATTACCCTTACTTCAGGAAGTAAGTGCTTCAAAAGATATTAAGACATCTCAAGAACCAGTGGACCAATATCATTGTGACTCCCCCAACTCTAATGATTATGAGTGGGATTCCCTATCCTCTACTTCTTCCATGGACCTTGACAAGTTATTTGGCGAACTTGACTTGATGTTAAGTTCCTCACCAAATCCCTTGAATTCCTATCCACCAAAGAAAATGACAAAGGAGGAGTGGTTTAAACACTACTATTGGGAATCACTTGATCCTACCTCGTGGCAACCTGACTCACCTGTTCCTGATAGTCAAACCTTGGAATTAGGCCCACCTATCCATCCACCTAGACCTAAACTTAAGAGCAAAAAGGACCTGGTACAAGACTTTTGTAACCACATGAATAATTCAATCTTCACCTTGACTCCATTAAACTTTGATAACTTTGACGATGACATGCCCATAGTCTATCCCCAACTCATTGATTGGGACCAACAAGACACTCCCGTCTTAGACATTTTTGAGAACGATGAAGCAATTGTTGAGTTCTTGGGATTACGAGAAGGCATACCAAACGGTGGTCATAAGGCTGGTTTTACTATTGAATTGGACAATAAAGCATATTTTGGGGAATTTGTTCAACCCTCCAGTCGCACAAATGAGAAAAAGAATAAACACAATAAAAAGGATGAGTCTCTAGGTGAAAACCGAAAGGCACCTTTAGACAATGGAAAAGTAAAAAGAAAGGATGCATCTGAAGGTGAAAACCCCTCTAAGGCACCTAAGGATGGAGGTTTGAACATTTTCCCCATTGCACAGGAAAAGTCACCCATGCTCATTGAAGAATCAGTAGAAGTCAACATAGGTACTAAAGAGAATCCTCGACTGGTTCATTTTGCAGTGTCATTGACAACAGAAGAGCAGCCGAAGTTCCATAACTTCTTTGCATAGAGACAGATAAATTTTGCTTGGTCATATGCCGACATGCCAGGGTTAGATCCTAAACTTGTTCTGTATCATTTGCCCTTACGACTAGGTGCCAAACCAGTGAAACAAAAATTGAGAAAAATGCACCCATAGATTGCTTTGTTGGTCAAGGCAGAACTCAAGAAACTCTTAGACGTTGGTTTCATCAGATCTATCGACTATGCAGATTGGATTTCCAATCTTGTACTAGTCACTAAACCAACTGGGGGCATCCGCATCTACACTGATTTTAGAGATATCAACAAAGCTTGTCCTAAGGATGATTTTCCTTTGCCTAACATAGACATGATAGTTGACATGACAGCAGGATATGACATGTTGTCCCTTATGGATGGATTTTTAGGATATAACCAGATCAGAATTGCAATTGAAGACCAACCTAAAATGGATTTCACTTGTCCTTGGGGAACGTATTGCTGGAATGGTATACCCTTCAGACTCAAGAATGCTGGAGCAACCTATCAACACGCCATGACTACTATCTTTCATGATCTAGTACACACTCTTATGGAGGATTATGTCGATGACCTTATTGCAAAATCCAAAACAAGGGCATAACTTTTATAGGTTTTAGATAAAATATTTTAGAGGCTAGAGAAGTATAAAGTGAGACTCAATCCAAAGAAATGTGTGTTTGGAGTCAAGTTAGGAAAGCTGTTAGGTTATATCATCTCTAGACAAGGAATTGAAGTGGATCCGGCTAAGGTAAAAGCAATCATGGACATGCCTCCACGTACTAATCTTAGTCAACTAAGGACATTATAGGGAAGGTTGCAATCTATCAAAAGATTTATAGTGCAGTTAGTAGATAAGACACATCCTTTTCAACATCTACTTAAGAAAGGAGTATCCTTTGCATGGACAACTAAATGTGAAGAATCTTTTCAATTGATTAAAGAATATTTACTTACACCACCTGTCTTAATGCCACCTATTGAAGGAAGATCATTGATTCTTTATATTACGGCAACCCATTCATCACTTGGAGCATTTCTTGCACAGAATGATGATGAAGGTCATGAAAGGGAAGTCTATTATATCAGTTGGACTTTGGTAGGTTACGAGCTCAACTATAGTACCATTGAACGTGCCTATCTTGCAGTAGTATTTGCTAGTCAAAAATTGAGGCACTATATGCTAAACCATCAAACAATGTTGATTGCTAAAATAGATCCTCTGAAATATCTCCTCAGCAAGGCAACATTAACAGGACGACTGGCCAAATGGGTTATGATACTTAGTGAGTATGATATCTAGTATGTAGAAAGAAAGGCTATTAAAGGACAGGTCATTGCTAATCAGTTAGCTGACACACCCACATAGGAAGATCACCCATTAGTTGCAGACTTTCCTGATGAGTTCATATTCACAATTGACAAAAACATAACATGGAAACTGTACTTTGATAGCTCACATACAAATCGTGGTTCAGGGGCTAGTATACTGTTTATTACACCACAGGGTGATTCCATCCCTAAGTCATTCAGGATTGCATTCCCATGCACTAACAACATAGCAGAGTATGAAGCTCTAGTGACAGGGTTACGCATGGCAGTCAAGTGGAAAATTAAGATTTTACAAGTATATGGGGATTCTCAACTGGTAATCAGATAGGTAAATGATGATTATGAGACTAAGGATGAGAAGCTTGCTCCATACAAGCGCATGGCTGATAGCTTTAAAGAATACTTTGACAAAGTCGAATTTCATCAAATACCTCATGTTTTAAACAGGGCAACAGATGTTATGGCTACAATTGCATCACTTCTTGACATTCCTAACAACGTGCCTAAGTTTGACTTCTTGGTAGAACAACTTTTGGTCCCAGCCTACGATATCCCAGATTCTGAAATGGTGTGTGACATTGTTGGTCTTGATTCCCCATGGTACAAAGAAATCTATGATTACCTTCATGCTGAAGTCATACCCACTAGCCTATCAAATAACCAATGTAGGACATTCCTTCACAAGTCAGCCAAATACACCATCGTCGGAGACACCCTATATAGACATGCCATAGATAATACCTTACTGAGATGTCTTGATTCTACTGAAGCACAAGCAACCTTGCATAGGATGCATGAGGGTATATGTGGTTCCCATTCTAGTGGTCCTACCTTAGCCAAAAAGATTATGAGACTGGGTTATTACTGGCCTACTATGGAAAAAGACTCATATGTCTTTGTAACAAAATGCCGCCAATGCCAAGTTCATGGAGACTTGATACATGCACCAGCACAGGAGCTCCGTCCTATAATGTCACCATGGGCCTTTTCCCAATGGGGAATTGACCTCATAGGTAAGATCCATCCCACATCATCTAATGGACACAAATTCATTATCACTGCCACTGAGTATTTTACGAAGTGGATTGAAGCCATTCCTATGACATACATTACAGTCACACATATTTCTAGGTTTATCCTGAACTATATCATCTATCGGTATGGTGTCCCTCAGTCCATAATCACTGATAATGGCCACCCATTTAAGAACCAAGAAGTCCACCACCTGTGTGATGAATTTCATATCCAACATCACTTTTCCACTCCATACTACCCACAAGGTAATGGCCAAGTAGAGGCATCTAACAAGACCATCATTATAATCCTCAAGAAGACTGTCAATGATGCTGGTCGTGACTGGCATTTACAACTTAACCTCGCCTTATGGGCTTATCGCACAAGTATCTGTACTCCCACTGGTGCTACTCCATATTCACTAGTATTTGGTTTTGAAGCTATTCTGCCTATTGAGGTCAAGATTCCTTCCCTAAGGGTATCCCTGAAAGGCCACATTGATGATGAAGAGTATCGCGTATCGAGACTCCATGAACTAGAATTCCTGGAAGAGTGAAGACAGAAGGCACTAGACCATCTTCAAGCATATCATAATTGCCTTCGTCGTAGCTATAACAGGAAGGCATTGAACATAAACTTTGACATTGGTGACCTAGTTTAATGGAGAACCCAAAGAATCAAGCAGAAAGAGAAAAACCAAGAAAGTTTGAACCAAATTGGTTAGGACCTTATGTTGTTACGAAAGCTTTTGGATTAGGAGCATACTAGCTCTCTACTCCTGAAGGGGAACCATTGTCCTCACCAATCAATACTATGCATTTGAAGAAGTTCTATGCATAGCTTCTGGGAGCCTTTGTCTTAATTAGCAAAAATACAAAAAAATTAGAAAATCACAAAAATCGTTATCAAGGTGAAAACCTAGCACATAGGCATCTTGGTAACACCAAAAAAATTAGATACTCTAGAAAATAGTAAAGAAAAATCATTCGTCCAATAGTGAAAACCACTTCGGTGGCACTTTGGATAGGTACCATGGTGAAAACCTGGCAAATAGGCGCCATGTGTAGTTAACTCTGCTCCTTTGTCTACTATTATTCTAATCATAGTCCTTATCATTGTACATAGTCCACTTCCCTGTACATATCCCTTATCCCTGTACGTACTACCTATCCCTATACATATCCCTTATCTTTCATATCCATCGCTTGTATATACCATCCATAATAAGTGGTAGTCTTTCCCATAACTTGGAACGATTGACATCGAGTGCATTTCATATCCCCCATTTTACCCTATTCATAGTCAATTGGTCTTATACTCGACTGGGGGCAAACACTTGACATGTGTCATATTGGTTCTTACTTTGGTTGTGTTGAAGACATAAAACCATGGAAAATCCACGAACCTCACAAAATGACCTGAGAAAACACAAAAACATCAGAAAACTTCAAAAGGACAAAAAAATCAAAACATTTAAAAAATCCAAAAATAGAGTCAGAGTCAATCGCACTTGTTAGTATTTTGTCATTTGTTGAACTACATGGCCTCTACGACTGGATGTAGGCAAGGCCATTTGCCGATGTGCCCCCGAGGCATTAGGTCAGTCCGTTTAGGTTTGTCTGTATAAATTCATGATTTAATCCATATGTCTATATGACAAGGTCATTGGTCATGTTGAACTACGAGGTCTTTGCGTGTATAACGTAGGCAAGGCCATCTACCGATGTGCCCTCGAGGGCCGCACTAGGTCAGTCCATTAGGGTTCGTCACATTCACTTTCACACACATCCTCTGTTTGTAGTCAGTCTTGTCAGTCAAAGTCAAGTCGAACTACGAGGTCTTTGCATGTATAACATAGGCAAGGCCATCAATCGATGAGCCCCCGAGGCCGCACTAGGTCAGTCCTTTAGGGTTTTTTCCTCACACACAGTCAATTGTCAATGCATCATCTCAAGTCATGCATCAATCTGGTGAACAAGTCAGCAATGTCTCTAAGTCAAATCAAACACCTTGCCAAACAAAACAATCGAAATAGATCAAAAAATGTCTGCTACAAGATGTGTCCTTCCTGGAAACAGACATCATCATCATGGAAATCAACCTGTATCTTGTTCAGGATGGGTCCTTCCTAAATACTGATATTAGCAAAAAAATCTATCTTATACAGGATGAGTCCTTCCTGCATAATTGACAAGGTTAAACAATCAAACATAGCCTTACACAGGTTATCACATCAATGACATCTGACTCAACGTCTTATACGATACATGTATTTCTGAAACCAGGATTTGTCATGCCTTATATAGATAGTCATAACATCAAAACCAAACTTAAAGTCTTATCCGGTATGTGTATCTCCTACAATCAGGCTCTGTCAATCAATCATTCTATCAATCAAAACAAATCAAACAAACAGATCAAGTTTTGGCAAATGTTTTATTGGCTTATTGACTTTATGGCTTATTTATCTTATCATTTATCTTGAATTGATGACTAATAATTATGTTACTAGCTTTCTCAATGATGCCCCATGAAGGATTTAGAGAAGCAACGATGTATTAGAATTCTATTTTCTTTGACCGCCGTCCGTCGACTATCTTTTAAATTTGATTTTTGAGTCATGTTACTAGTTTCCTCAAGGATGTCCCATGAAGGATTTAGAGGAGCAATGACATCTCATGACCTGTCTTTTACTTTGTTTGCTATCTATGGTTTGTCTTGACAAAAAGACTGGGGCAACTTGTGCCTTAGTATGAGTTAATGACAATCCTTGTCTGCGACTGTCTGTTATTAGCAAGTGGATGACCTTGCACACCCTGATTTTTGTCATATCATGGTGTTTTTCTCCATTTGTATTAGTCCCACCCAATGATGATAAAGTGCAATACCTTTTGTGATACAGTGAAATATCAAAGATTGCTAATACTAACATCTATCTCCTATCTTTTGTTCTTTCTCTGTCTTTCTTTCCGCACTAACAGTTCTTCTTTCTTGTGTTATGATGGAGTCCTGTGACACAAAACATTATATATCATCCTGCATCAACATACATGTTAGAAATATACATGCATATAGGCATATTTCATATCTAGATCATCATGGCATAATAGATATTCATCATCAAATAATACATATCATAAACATTCCATACATAAAGAAACTATAAATACATGCATCACATTACATTTGTATAGCATCACATCTCGTATGTATCATACATATAACATCATATTGCATCTCATCATTTGTAAATTGCATACATTACATAGAAGCAACATTATCTCATTAGCTGCATAAACATCATAAAATACATATACTCATCCATCACATAGGAATATCATATAAACATCACATGTATAAATAAATAATGCATAATCAATACATAGAAATGCACATCATGAGAATCACCGCCAAAATCATATATATATATATATCTCACTCAACTGTGTCACATCACAATGTCATAATGTATCAATAATACATGGAAGCCCACAAGCTATAAGATCAAAATACAATGTCTCAATGAATCTCAAGTAGTATCCCTATCCTGAACTGCCACTGCCATCATGCTTGGAGTGTGTGGGGGAATGATGATGGGAACCTGATGACCTGTGAGCTGAGGGAGGTCTGTCATATGGACTTGCTCTGCGTGGCTGCTCCACCCCCTCTATGCTAACTTTCCTACTGTGGGTCCTGGACTGGGACCTATTGCTGTGTGCCTGTGAGAAACTGGGAGCCTGTCTCTCTGGTGGAACCTCTGCCTCATACATATCCCGATAGTATCTCTCCCTCTCCCCAACTCTGACTAGCTCTCTGGCAAAAGCGGCTGATGGTCCCATGCACAATGCCCTAAGCTCTGTAAATCTCTGCTCAGTATCCTGTCTCTGAGCTATGGCCTAATCCCTATCCATCACTGCTCTATCCCTCTCCATCTAATATGTATCCCTCTCAGACATCAGAACTCTCATCTGCTCCTCTAAGGATGCAACCTGAGCACGCAATGTGTCTATATCCAGATCCATTGCCCTTGTCTCGTCTTGTCTGTCTCTCACTCTCCCATCCTCCTCCTCATCTAACTCCTCCAGGATCTAATCCCAAATCTCTCTCTCGTGATCATCATCCTCATCATCATCCTCTTGGTAGGCACATAACAAACCCAAGGCATCAATCTCTGCCTCATCTTTGCCTGCCTCCTCGATACCTACCTCCTCCTCTGCTGGGATGTCTGGAATGGCTGCCTCTGCAAGATGCACCTCCTCTCCACCTATCGCAATATCCTCCTCCCCTCCTCTCCCAATGTCTAGCATGGCCACATCCTCCTCTCCTCATCCCTCCTCATGGATCGGTGACAATGGTGGCCCTCATCCCCTCCGACCACGTCTCCCTCTCCTGCCTCCACACCGTCCACCTCGGCCATCATCTCCTCCATCACCACCACCTCCTCTGCCACGCCTGCCTCGTGGACCTGTCCCTCGCCACTCTACCAGCGCTGGCTGCTCTAGATCTGTCAAAGGGATTAGCCTGTGCACTTCCCACCACTGGTCATACTCCACTATGGTCCTTGGGTCTGCTGGACCATCCCTCCATCCCCATGGAAGTGCTTGTAATGCATCGATGTCTGCCTTTGCTGTGGCCACTGGAATCTCTGGACCCCATAGCGGGACCTCTCGCAATGATCTGGAAAACTCTACCTATCCTCTAGGCACATCCTGCACCTCTCCAAACTACCGCAGGACACGATCTGGCAACTGACGCTCTATGATGTGGACATGTGATACTATTCACCCAACTAAGAACTGTGCCTGTTTGCAAAATGGAAAATGCTCACCCTCATCTGACCACTCCTCACAGCCCAAGTACGGTCTCCATGTAAACTGCTGCATGGTGTCTATGGAATGTCTGAAGTAACCCGTATCTCCAATATGGTGCTGAGTGTTCGCCCTCGTATAACAAAGGGCGTAAGGAGCTCCATGTGGGAGATCGATTGTTGTAGGTGGCCGAAAAATGGCAATATGCTCCTAGGCCCATACCATCAGGAGTGTGGTACCACAACTCATCGACTGTGCCTCTCGATAGGCAATATCATGTAGATGAAAGTACAACATCCTGAGCACACAAGAACCCCAAGCATATACAACTTGATGCTCGAGCATGCCCACTAGCATCTCCCCCCACTCCATAGGAAAACCATGACCTCGACGGTCAGGAAGTACTATCCCGCCTATCAATGTACACAATAGATAGTCTAGCTATCTATATCTCTGGGCCAAAACCAACCACCTAATCTCATAATCATCAAATCCTAACTGTCTAATGTCAGCATGGGGGTAGTATCTACACATCTCGGCAGCACCCCTCTGGGTATCATATGTCACCCACGTGCCCCTAATAGGAAGTCTGAGGATCCTATAGACATCCTCTAAGGTCACAGTCGCCTCTCCAGTCGGTAGGTGGAAGGACGATGTCTCTGAGTGCCACCGCTCACACAAAGCTGTCAATAGTCCCTGATTCGCCCAAATCTGGGGCATGTCTGTCATGTGCAATAAACCAAGGTGCCATAGAATCCGTCGCTCTGCCGGCCGCAAACTGTCTCTAAATCGAAACGTAGTAGGTCTTAACTCCCGTATATAAATCATGTCTAGCACAACCTGCAATGGCATTATACATGCCTCATGTCAGCCTCAATCATCTATTCTAGTGCAAACTGACTATACTACATGAAATGCAAATGCATCATTATTTTTGCATATGCATCATTATTTTTCACATGCATCCCTTTTTAACATATGCGGTTCATAAACTTCATATGCGTCATTCTTAAACAAATGTGGCTAATTACATCACATGTGTTACACTAAATTCATATGCGTTGAAAAATAAATATTGCATTGCAAAATATTCAAATGCGTTTCAAAATCAACACATGCGACTATTCTAAATGCAAATGTGATGCAAAAAATCAAATGCGTTTCATAAATTAACACATGCATTGAACCGCAATCTAACTATGCAAAATGACAAACGTGAAATTACAAATGTAGTTTTCCGTAGATAGATGAGTCATTCACGCATATAGATGCGTTGATTTATTAAAATGATGCACAATTAAAACTTCAATTAAATGCATAAAATTATGCGCAATTAAAAATTTTCAACAGCAAAGTTTGAGGTACATACCGGGGGGTCTGCGTCGGCTGGTCTCTAGAAGGTCAGGATCCTATAGGCTTGGTGATGGGTGTTCGGAACAGGAGACATTGTCGCTAGGAGTATAGAGCAAATTCTCAAATTTCCAAGCTAGGTGGGTAAAAATGAATAGGTTTTTACCCTACTTCCTATATATACCTAGGGCTTAGGTGGCATTTCTATCCTACTAGCTGTGTTAGCTTCCCATTTTGATAAGCCCGTACCCATTCCTGACATTTCCAACCTCAATTTTGCAAACTCCACTGCATTTTTGGTCATCCTATGGACTAATCGGGAGCATTTCCAAATTTTTCTAAACTTTTCATAAATTTGTCAATTTTCCCGAGGGGGCATACCTTCACCTGTTTTAATCTGAAGCATTACTGGGGCATATTTCTTATTGATTTTCTTTGACACAACACCGAAATGACATTGTATCAAAGAGGGGCAAATGTAGACACCGAAATCTGGTTTAGGCCTGTGACTTCAATATTCTTCATAATTCGTATTCTTCACGGTCACGATTAAATAATGTCAATTATTTAATTATTCTCTATAGTCTTCAATTCTTCTATTAATTAAATAATCTTAATTATTTAATTAATTCACATTTGCCTTTATTCTATTTGATTAATTAAATAAACGCTTTTTATTTAATTATGTTACTAATTAACCTTATTCTTCTTGTTAAATTAAATAAATCATTATTTAATTTACCTTTATCAGATTTCAACTATAATTAAATAAATTCTTTATTTATTTAATTATTCATTTAAAATCCCTTCATCACTTAATTAAATAAATATTGTTTATTTAATTATTCTCCAAATATTGAGTCTTGAATTAAATGAATTATTTAATTCATTAATTCTATTTTAACACATTCTTTTATATTTTAGATAATTATGAGAGTTATCTAAGTGTTCACTTTTACTCGACTCAACATCTATTTTAATCACTCAATTAACTCTTGATTTGATGTTTGAGTGGCTTTCTTGAGTCATGTCTTCGTTAGATCATTCAATCGTCCAATTCTAACTCATTTGCGTGTACATGATTAATTAAATATTCTTATTTAATTAATTAAACCTTGTGCATGCATTCGAATAAAGTGTGGCTTTAATCAATCTTTATCTTTGTCATGCAAAGATATTTCTCCTATTTTTGAATACCGAACTGAAGATTAAATCATTTATTTAATCTTTTAATCCTATTCCTAATTTGTATCACTCATGTCACTACTGACAGTTATTAGAATGCATGTCTAATCTGTCGATCTCAACCGTCCATTTATCTTTCGATCTCGGCCTGTCGTTCAAATAATCAATTTTCTATAAATTGATTTGTCATTCTTCATTCCAATCTCTCTCGAAATTGAAATCACTTTTCGAATCTTGCGAGCACTTGTCTTAAATCTTCAATATTTTGCTAATCACTATCTTAGGCTATACTTGCATGAATTACTAAAAATCTGAGGGCAATTATACTACATAAGAAAAATGGAGAAGGGAAATCGAGATGAATCATGGAAATACGTTTGAAATTGGTGAGATTGTTTCAGTTTGTTTACGTTTTACTTTCCTTTATTCTTTGTTGCTTAACATTAGATTTACATATTAGATTTAGTATTGCATGTTTGCTTCTAATCTGTTTCTTGTGCACTTTCTTGGCGTTACACTAGTTAAGGAATTAGTTTTATTGAAGTATTTTTTAAAATTCAATCCCAAGATAAATTTTGTTTAGTAATTTAAAAATATTCTAAAATTATTAGTTTGGGTAAAGAAACACATTATGCATATATGATTTGAAAATTGGAAACGAATGAATTTACAATCTCTTTTAATTCTTTGACAAAACTTAGTACCAAAATTTAAACTTTCCAATAGAATCTACTCGGTTAAAATAACTTGACTCGTTGTTAATTTTAATTTAAATAGGTTAATTTTGAATGAAAAAAATATCTATTTAATGTAACAATTATAATACACAAATAAATAAATTATTTCTTTAATTACAAAATTAAGCATCAATAAATTTGACATTCTATAATTATACTTGAATTTAATATTACTTAATTCATGAATAAGTTTAATCTTAATGTGTGAGTATCGTGAAATAAGTTGAATAAAATTTTAGTGATATATTCTTGTCATCTTAAACCTTCCTGACTAAGTTTTAGACTAGTAAATTTCTTTTTGTAAATATATAAATTTATATATTTCATTTTATAATTTAATTAGAGAAAAGAAGAGATCTTTAAAAGAGAATAGATTTAGTTTTGGTTATAAGGGAAAAATAGGTTTTGAAGGGACCCCAAACCTTTACAACAAAATAGATGAAAATTTTCTCATAGATAAAAACATTAAACCATCAGTAGCAGCCAACAACTAGACACTGACCAAAAAGCAAAGAACCAGTAGAAAATAATAGAAACAGAAAAAAAGATAGAAAGGGACACTATTTCATGTTCTTTAAGGTGTTAGCCACCTCAATTTTCTGGTTACGATGTAGTTCAACCATGTCCATTAGTCCTTTCTTCTCCTCAAAGGTTTTCCTCAAGTTACCCCTACCTCTTGTACATGGGCCTTTTGCTTCATCTTTTTTGACCTTCTTCCCCTTCCCCCTTGAAGATTGGTCCTTCTCCATCAACTCTGCAAAGTAAAACTAATATTCCCTTAGTTGAATTATCTTGCAAAAAAGTGCCTCCAAAGATTCAACACTATTCTTGATTGAACTGTGGCTAACTTGCAGTAGCTTCTTGATGTTCACATTAGTTTCATTAACCTTAGCCTCCATTTTAGAGAAGCATTATTCACACAGGGATTTAAAATCCATAAAGGAGCGATCTAAGTCCACAAGTCTTTTAATCAAAATATTTGAGGAAGAACCGTTCGACCTATTTTGCATATTCTTCCAAACCCATGATCTTGATATTCACCTTATTAAATTCATGCAGTGTCCACTTGGCTAGCTTGAATGTGCCTAAATCCCTCGAATGAGCCATGTCTAGAAGTTTGAACATTGAAGTATTGTCATCATTTAGGTATGAGAAATCCTCTGAGAGAGGATTCACCTTTAGTGGCTTTGACTTTCTAGGACTCATATTAACCCCCTCATCCTCATGCATAGACTTCCCACCAGAAAGCTCCACACTAAGCAATTTTTGAACAGGGGAGTCATTTATTTCAATAACATTATCCACAACGCCCTTCTCCTTACCCTGGTCCTTGGTACCCTTCAAATCATCTTTCACAACCTATTTTTTCATCTTTGCAATTTTCTTGGAAGTCCTTCATAGCAATTCCTTGGCTTCCTTATCCCCAATGTCATTATTTCCCTTAGACTGAGAACCACTAGAAATGACATCAATATCATTGCCAGTAGAATGAGATTTTGACTCTTGCAAAACAATATTCTTAGCAACACATTTCCCCTTGAGATTCCCCTTCTTTCTCTTCTTCTAAGGGGCCACTGCAAGGGATGAAGAACCACCCTCGTCCTCTTCATTGGACCATCAATCCTCACCAACAACACTGGTATCCCTATCAATCTAGAGGGATTCTTCATTGGTAGCCTTCTCTTTACCTTTAATCATCTTGGCAGGGATAAGGGCCCTCACATGCTCCATTATGAGCAGTATGAGGCCCTCATGGAGAATAGGAGCCCTCCTATTTTTAGATGAGCATACACTGACACTTCCAACAAAGACAACAAAAAGAAAGGGAATGAGATATATAACCCATGTCTGAAATGATTCAACAAAGTGAAATGGTGACCTAAATTTATAGTAAACTGACCATCTAGGGTAACATACCACATGATGACCTTTCCTACATCAGCCAAAATTTTCTTTAGAGACATTCGTTCATAGCCCCAAGAAGGCATCTTAATTAGCTTCTTCCATTCATCATCTTTGAAGAACCGGTCCATGGCATCCTCATTACTCTTTCTCTCATTGAAAAAATTGCAACCCGTAAACCCACAATAGTGGGTTACAATTTTTTACATGAAGAAAAATTAGAAATGTCCATCAAAAAATTCAAAATGGCTTACCCCTTCTAATGAAGGGGGTTCTAATGAACCCCCCTTCTAATGAACCACCCCTTCTAATGACACACCCCCCCTTCTAATGAACCCCCACCCCCTTCTAATGAATGCCCACTTGCACCATATAGGGGGGTTCATTCAAACCCCCCTTCATTAGAAGGGAGGTTCGAATGAACCCCCCTTTTTTCACCTTCCCCTCCACCATTTCAAAATTTATGCATTTTTTTGAATATTAAAGCCCAAGAAGGAGGTACAAATGGATTCAACATAATAAACCAAGTTAGAGGACTATAGTGATTGAAAAGTGCTTTCCAACAACTATAAATTTATATATTTTGTTTTTATTTTATATTTTATTTTTTAGTTTTACTGAACATAGGTTTTTCACCGAACAGTAAGTTTAGTGAATAATTATTATGGAAAAATAATAAATTTGAGAAAAAAAATTAAAAAATATATACGAACTAGGTATTGATATCCTCGTTCCAACAGAAAAAGAAAAATTGAATTTCAATACATACCAAAAAAGTTATGCGAGTTGAAGTGTGTTTATGTCTAAATTGTAATTGGTTTGACTTCAAAACTTAATTAAAAGAAAAATATTCAACAAAAAATTATGAAAAAAAATGAAAGCACTAGATACTAGTGTTACAAACCTAAATTCAAAAGAATCATAATTTTATCCTTTTTAGAAAAAAAGTTATGCAAGCCGAAGTACACACCACTTTTTAAAAATGTTGTTTACTAATAAAAAATAGTTATCAAAGGAGATGAAAAAAAAATTATAATTTAATTTCAATTTTTTTAAAAAAATACATTTAAAATCTACAAACAAAATCTCACAAATCACTAGTTTACATCATTTTCAAATTCCTAATAGTTTACCTACTATAGGTGTCAGAAAGTGAAGTTTTTTCTAAAAATGTTGATTTCAATGTCAAGTTTGGCCAAAAAGTGTAACCCATTATTGTGGGATGGCCCCCAATGATAAACTAGTAATGGAAGTGATAAAATCCTCATTAATCACAAACACCATTCCCCTGAACTTTAATCTATGATTATGCCAATAGCTAAAAAAATTCATTGAAGCCTTAGGATCATCGCCGTGTATCCTTTCCAAAAAAGGCGTGAAATTTCCATGCTCTAAAATCCTCCAAATTTTATGATTCTTCCTCCATCTTGTATAGGAATGGGGCTCTATTTTGGTGTGGTTTCCCCCCATGGTCACATTCAACATAAACTGAAACCCTAGGAAAGAGATATTTGTTAGAAAGAAAATAGGTGAAGAAACACCAACAAAGCGTGTGATGACAATGCAAGCAATAATGATATTAACAATCCAGAGAATGATCTTAATCGTAGCCATCATTTTATAATAAAATCTTGGAATCCTCGAGAATGAGGGAGTACTCCTCCCATGCCTTAAAATCATTAATTTTGGTAGCCTCATTAGCAAAGAAATCCACTAATGAGTTTCCCTCTCTATAGATATGAGTGACACAAGTTTCCTCATAGGATCTAAGTATCATTATAACATCCTCGATCAATTGATCAATTGTCCAGCTTGGCTTTTGAATGCCAAGTAGGTAGTTAACAATATTAAATGAATCTCCCTCAACCCAAATCTTGGAGAAGCCCTTGTCCAATGCAAAATTAATATTGATGAACAAAGCCTCGACTTCCACACAGTGATTGGTCTGAGAGAATGGATTAAGTTACTAATTAGTTACAAATTAGGTTCTTGTTTAGTGAAATTTAAATTATTTACTTTGAACTCAACCAACTTAAAACAAAATTTAAAATGCAGTAAAACTTAGAAATGTGAAAAATTATTAACTTAGAATAATGTAATAGTTTTAAAATATGGGTTATTTTCAATCATGGTTAGAGTGGTAAATGAAAAAGTGAAAAAAAAATATTTAAAAGAAAATTTAGAAGTTTTTATAGTTTAATTAATTTTCTAATTTTTGATAACTATATTTTCTTAATAATTTGTTATTTCATGTACATTAAAAGGAAAACACTAAAGTTAGAGACTATGAAAATAATAAAGTAATATCTTAGATATGTAAACATATTAATTAAAATTATGTTTGATAAATCTTGTGAATTTTTTTTAAATTGAAAATCAATATCGAGGATCCAATAGTAAATTCAATTATAATATTATTTTTCTATTGAAATCAAATATTGTGTCAAATCTAAAGCTTGTTATGAATATTTTATTTGAAATTATCATCAATTGTTGCTAATAGATTGAAGGACTAGATGCAATAAGGACTTGAAAGGTAAGAATTTCAGAGAAATAAAAAAATATAAGTAATTCATATCAGTAGTCAAAATTTAGAATAAATTATGATTTCCTGTCAAACTATTATGTTAAGACAAATGGGTATGGAAACTTAGTTGGGGTGTGGAATCAATGAAAATATAAACTATTGATTAAGATGATAATCAATTGATTTAAGTTGGGAACTTAAACAATAGTAATTTATTTAATTATAATCATTATGTTAAATATTACTACTCAATTATTGTTATTTTAGAAATGGGGAAACAAATAAAAATTAATATAATAGAACTTTTCAAAGACTTATATTGGTGTCTTCATTTCAAATCCATTCACTAAAGACACAAAACATACATCATCAAAGGTCAAGGTTTTTATAAAAAAAAAAATTAGTTGGTTGTAGTTAAAATTTTAGGGCATGACATTTCCAACCAATGAATATACATTGATTGACATCTTAATTACTATTGTCTTATCACAACATGTGATTGAAGATTTGGCACATTTGTTTATAGATTTGAAATACTTAAAAATGTGATTTGGTAATATTAATCAATAATATTTTGAACTCAATTGATTAATGATCCTATAGAAATAATGAGTACAATTTGGTGTGTGACGTATGCCAATGCCATTCTACAAAAGGTGAAAATACTTCCAAGAGAAGTCTAGCGGAATTGTGGGGAGGCCTTCTAGGTGCTATATTATTACAATTTGATATGTGACTGTAGCAATGGAAAAATTATCCCTTTTTCTTGCTTGTTTGGGCCCTCCTTGTAAACTAAGCATAATGGTGCCTTGATTTAGTGTTGTAATGTGTTTGACACATTCACATTAGCTCTTGGTCCCTTGTGAAATAATGAACTTAAAATGGTACCTTGTTAAAGTGTTGTAACACACTTTCACACTTTTTTGAGGTTTTATTAATTAACCGAACCTAATAAATCTATTTTTAACCTTAATCATGCCTTATTTAAAGTGTTGTAAAGTGTTGTAACACACTTTCACACTTTTCTAGGGTTTTCATAAATAATTGGGCTTCTTTATACTTTTATTGGCCTTATTTTGCATCCACAAGCCTCATTTAATGCATCTTTTTGAGGATAATCCCGACAAAAATCAACATTCAATCATAATTTAGGAATTTTCAAGTTGTGTGGCCAAGATTTAGTGATCTAGGACTCATACACCACATGGGCATATGAGTCCCACCTAGGTTTTTAGGTCTTGAACCTAGTTTCACACCTTTCTAAGCATTTTTAAATTTGGTCTCATAAATTATGCCTAATGGAACTCATTCACCACCTTGAGAGTATGAGTCCCATGTGGCCCAAAATAAAAATTAATTCAAAATTTTGGTAGGATTTTATCCTCCTAGATCTAATGTCAGCTTGTAGTGTTGTAATTTTTAGAATTCTTACAAAATTAAGTATAAATACAAGGTTATTTTACTCATTTTCACAAGAGCATTCAAGTGTTTACAAGAGCATTGAAGAGTCTTCAAGAGTAGATTATCAAAAATTTTAGAGAATTCTTCAAGCATCAAGCATCATATCAAAGTCTTCATGCATGATGTTTTTTTTTTGAGCTAACTACTGTGATGTAGGGTTTTTATGATCCAAGCTAGCATTCAATTCACGATCTATCCTATCCAAGCAAGAGCCAAGATCTACATCCATTGGAGCCATTTCACACATGTCTTGAACACTTCATTGCTAGGGTTTATGTGTGATTTGCAGGATTAGATTGAAGATAAATTGAAGAGAAAGTTTGGAAAAAGTTTTCAAAGTGCCTAAAGTTGTCAAAGTTGTCACCTTGCATTAGAGATACTTGGAGAGCTTCTATAGGTTACAAATTAGGGTTTTGGATCCAGAAATCAATTGGGAAGCACAGAGAAGACCTTGAAGACTAGATTTAGACCTTGAATTTTTAGAAAACCCTAACTTGACTCATTCACCAATTCTGGTGTATGAGTCCTAGTTTAGGTCAAAATTTAGATTTTACAGATTTGGATATAGATTTGGATACCAATTTGCCAGATTCCTGTTTCAACATAGAAACCCAAATCTGGGACTGATTCACCCAACCTAGCATATGAGTCCCAGTCAACATTAAAGTCAAAATTTCTTCTATTTCAGGGCCTCATTCAATCTCCTTCAGGTTTCTAGGTGCACACATTCCATCCTACAAGTTTTGGTTTTGTTTTACATAAATTTCTAGGTCATCCAGTTAAAGTTGGCATTAAATTAGCGTTTAGCATTACCTCTTGCATTTCATTTGTTTTTCCAAGCCCTAGCTTTGTGGTGAAACCCTCATTAGTTTACAATCAACCCCTAGGACAACCTTATTGCAAGATCTCTTTCTCCTTTGCATTGAGATCTCTAGGGTTATCCTTCATTGAAATAATTGGAAAGTGGGTGCGCTCTATGTCTTAAACCATATGAAAGCACCTTACCTACCCTATTTTTTGTTGTTTCATTTTGGTGAACCTACATTTAGAACATCATAATTATGATTTGGAGTGAATCATCATCCTAGATCTTGCTTGCATTAACATTGTATTAGGGTTTGCATTAGTTAATTGACATTCTAGGGTTTCCAAATTGTGTGTGTGTGAAATGTGGAAAGTTAGTAAATCAACACAAACCTTAATGAAATGAATTATATCAAAGATTCAAAGCAAAGAAGCTACTCTAATTTGCAAAAAAATAAATATTTTAAGAATGCTTCATTGTCCTCTATTCATAAGGATTTATTAAACCATTTGGCCCTCATATTTCTTTGTGCACAATGGTTGTTAAAATTGAAACTTAGGAAATGAGATAATATTCAACATGTAAGCCAACTAAGTTCCTACATGAAACTATACGATGGAAAGGATAATGGATGCTATGATGAATGGATGATGGTGTTAGATGATTCAAGGTAGATACTATGGTATTGAGATGGGATGATTCTACATTTTCTCAAATGCAAACCATGGAAAACTAAGATGATACTCCATATGCTCAAATGCTAACTATGAATATGCTAATCTAAAATGCAACTATGATGCAAAGGATGACATAAAATGCAACTATAAAGCAAAGTATTACTCTAATATCTAACTATGATGCAAAAAATGGTATAAAATGTAACTATATGACTCCAAAGTGCTCCCAAGCTCAAACAATATTTTTGTATGATAACTCTATTTAAAAGTGGATGCAAAATACAATGCCAAAGGGTTGTATTTATAGCCTTTTCCAAGCATCTTGTGAGGTGGCAACGATCGATGGTCCATATTCAAACAAGAAGAATGAACAGTGGAGATGGAGAGAATGAAGATGTTGTACCCTTGACCAAAGACAACATGCCAAATGGATGGAGGAATCTCTTGACCAATAGGCAACATTCCAAATGGATGGAAGAATCAAGTGTGGGAAGAAAAGGCCATGTGTTTGAAAATTGGTGGAAGTGTGTGAGGAATAAGCCATGTGCTTAAAAATTGGTTGAAGATAATTCTAATTTGAAAATTAGAATTATTTAATTTCATTTGAACTTGGTGAGGTGGCACAAAAAGTTGTAGACATGTGCTTGAATTCATAATCGAGATTAGTGAAGATTAATTAAATAAAACAAGCTTATGAAAATTTGTTTATTTAATTAATTTAGAAGAATATGATTTTAGATTTGGAGAATTTAGAATATGAAAAATATAAATAAATTGAGAATTTATTTATATGTAGTTGAAATATTAATTAAATAACTAGTATTTAATTAATTAAATGCCATGACCGATTTTAGATGTATACACAAATTTTTTATTTGTGAAAGTGCATATAGTTTGCATTTTTACATCTAAAATCATTGAAATTCATATAAAACTTGTATTTGCACTTAGGTTATAGGTCATACAACACAAAAAACATAAAATCAATTGAATTTTTTTGAAAATTTTGAAACAATCCTCATTGGGACTCATACGCCCCTCTGGGAAAATCAGTCCTAGTGTAGATTTTGCACTATATCCTTTATAATTCAAAGCTCTATTTTTGTGCTCTTGTTTGTTGTTTATACGTTTTTATTTCAATTTACAATTTTTTTATATATGTATACACCTAAAAATGGTCACATCACATTGTCTGGTAATTAATTAAATATTTTTAATATTTAATTAAAATCTCTGAATTCCATCTGCGTATAAATAAATTTAAATAATTTATTTATATTTGTTCATTCTTTCATTTCAATTAAATAAATAAGTTTATTTAATCATCTTTTCGTATTCATTTCTTAATTAATTAAATAAACATTACGATTTATTTATATTAATTATCAATAATCTTGGCTTGAATATTTTATTCAAATAAAGATTAAAGATTTATTTCTTCTAAATAAATTCCTTTAATATCCATTCCCAATTAAATATTCCAAAATATTTAATTAAATCTTTCATAGTTCTAAAATCAAAAATCAAATTCAATAAATGAAATTAAATAAATTTATTTATTTAATAAATTTGGGGATTATCTTCAATAGCTGTGAAACAAACTGCCAAAACAGAAAATTAAATTCCTCTGTTTCTGTTCAGGCTTGTTCCCGTGGGTTGAAGACAGGCATCCATTCTTCTCTCCAACCTCCCAACCTCTTCCATCTTCTTCTCAACCTCTCTATCTCTCACCATTCAATTCTACCAGACAATCTCATAGCCGTTGATCTTTGCCAGCCAGGATTGTGCCTGCAAAAAGCTATAAATAAGACTGCCGGGTATTTGAAATCATATAGAAGCTTTCAACAGGAAAGTTATAGTCAATTTGCAATAGCATAGCCTTCATAAGTCTTTTAGCATTCTCATTTCATAGCATAGTATAGAATCATGGCATATCATAGCATATCCATCTCATCCTTAATTTACAGCCCCTGTGCATATCTGCATCAACATTCTCACCTCTACCAACATATAGGATAGAGAAAACTTTACATACTCATTCTGCAGATAGCCATTTGGAGAAGTCAAGCTTACACAATCTGAGAGCAGCAGCTTTGAACAAATCTCTGGAGATAGAAAAAGATGGAACGCTTCTGAAGAATTCCTGTTTATATTTTAATTTCATTTCAATTTCTTCAGTTTAAAGTTTTATCATTTGTGTTATTTGTTTCAATTTGATTAACATATTAACATATACACATTTTTGGCGCCCACCGTGGGGCTCTTGCCCCCATTTTTAACATCTTTTTGCAGGTTTCTCTGATAGGTTATGGCCAAAAAAATAGCGGATTAGCGCAAGAAACATGTTTCAAAAATTTCATACCTAGTTCAACGCCCGTAATCATTTCTGTAGCGCCTTTAATCATTCATGCAACGCCCATAATCATTCCTGCAGCGCTTGTAAGAGTTCCTGCAGTGCTCGTAAGAGTTCCTACAACACCTATAATTATTCTTGCAGCGCCTTTAATCATTCCTACAACACCCATAAGAGTTCTTGCAGCGCCTATAAGAGTTCCTGCAGTGCCTATAATTATTCTTGCAGCACCTTTAATCATTCCTGCAACACCCGTAAGAGTTTCTGCAACACCTATAAGAATTCTTGCAGTGCTCATGAAGACTGTTATAGCACATGTTTCAAAAAATTGTGACCTGTAATTTGTAATTTAAATACAGTTTAACTGAATCTGACTCAACTGCGGACAGTTAATAATTTTAAATTGGAATGAACCAATCCTAGGGTAGACACATAACTTAAAATGAAGCAATTCTAGGGTAGTCACATAAAATGGAATGAAGCAATCCTAGGATAGTCATTTCATTATTTCATTTTGGGCTAAAAAGAATTTCGTGTTTGTGTGAAGCAATATCTTCACTTAGCATAGAATTTTTTTTTTTTGGGCTTAAAATAAATCCTTGTTTGCTTTGTTTTTGGTGATAGGCCTATGCTCTCCCCTTAACTGGGTGATCAAAATGCAAAACTCACCTATTTCCCTTTATGCATTTTACAACTTTATTAAAACCTTGTAGAGAGCCTGCTCTTGTGGGAAAAAGTACTCACCCAAGAGGAACGACTCAAGTGGGTTCAAGCCAAAGCTAGGCTATTCCACCCCACTCTAAAATTTAAAGCAAAATTGGGGAAACCCTCTTTTGAGGGTAGTGTGCATTGATAACCATCCCCAAAGCCTTTGTTCTAAAGGTAGGGAGGTCTCTCGAGGGAGTCTATCATTTGCCACATCGAACAGAAACCCTTACTACGAACCTAGTGTAGTATCTAACTTGTCAATTTCCGAACATCATAATAATCACAGTGCAGGGGAGGGAAGAATCTACCTTAAGATACTCACCATATAACTACCAAGGATTGTTTGCTCAGGGGCTCTGGTATCCACTTCTGTCACTTTGAGTACGCACCTGGAAAAGACAAAAACATGGGTGCCCTTTCAGGGGTGACATGACTGTGTGAGTCGACGTAGTTCTAAGATGTGGGCTGTTGATTACTATGATGACCTACTTGAGAACTAAGAGTGAGTCTGCTTGAAATGATTATCATGTGTAAAACCTGTTGGAATGATTTTTGAAAAACATTTTGGTCATACACTTGATGTTTAGCATAGGACTTAAGACAACTATTCTACAAATTGTTTGATGTGTTCTCAATACATTAATTCAATTAAGATCATCCAATACTCACTATCACATTGATTACTCTCATGTTACGAGATTGGAAATCCACAAATTTTGTAAAGAAATCCATTTTCAAAAGGATTTAAAAGCCAAAGAAACCCCTTAACCACAAGAAACTATTGAAGAAGAGACGATTTTTGTATCAAAGTCAAAAAGTTTTACTCAAATATAGGACCTTTCTTCATAGGTATCATGATTGTGTTAGAGGTCTTTCTGATGATTATGCTATAGAACCTTTGTACTCACAAGCTTTCTTTCAAAGAAGAGCCCTTTCTCAAAGGCATAACCATAGTCAACGCATTCGTTTCTGCTATATTCCCCAACATGCAATTGAATATTCTACTCGTCCAAATCAAATTTTACAATAGAGAACTCAGATCACATTAGGCATTCATCACAAAATCCATCTTTTTACAAAACCATGATCAAAACTTCATAAAGTGCAAAATCATCATTTTCTTGATCTTTTGCTTAAATTCCCATCAACAGGATTTTCATCCTTTCAATTAGGGAACAACACAAGCTAAAGATTATAAACCTTTATAAGTCATAGAATCTTCATTCTATCCTAACTTTCATATCTATTACATAATTGCACTATTTCACTCTTTTGATCAAAAGTGAGTAGAATTTGGAACAAAACTTATGCCTGTCTTCACGAGATCTCAAAAACACATGGAAAAAGATGAGGGAGAAACCACTACAAGCAAAATGGGTGACCATACTGAGAAAGAAGAGGATACCTTTAATGTTGATGAATTAACAGAAGAAAAGCTTCAAGAAGCATAACAAGATCCTCAATTCCATACTCTTATGGAAAGGATTTTAGAATGAAACAAGGAAAGATATTTTCTTTCATTAGCTAATCAAGGAGCTAAGTTACCTCACAATTTTGACATAGAAAGGATTAAGCAGAATCCTGAAACTCCTCCTACTGACTTTAGTGCCCTTACTCAACAGATAAAAGAAATACAAGGGCAAATAAAAGAGATGCAAGGGGGTATAACAAAGAAGTATGTTTTGGAAGACATATCTCCTTATCCATTTGATAGGAGTCTTCAAATGATCCCATTTCCAAAACATTGTGAAATCCCTAAATATGATAGGTACAATGGAAAAACTGATCCCATTGATCATGTGAGGGATTTCCGAAATATGAGTCTAGAATTCGCATATGACGATACCTACTTAATGCGATTATTTCCACGAAGTCTAGGTGTACAATCCATGGAGTGGCTTTCTAAGATCACTCCACCCATCAAAACCTTTGAGGAGTTAATAAATCAGTTTATAACACAATACGCCTACAATATTCAACATCAGATAACAATGCTTGATCTTTGTAAGGTGAAACAAAAAGTAGGAGAACCCTTCACTACATTCTTGCAAAGGTGGAGAAGGTTATTTGCACGATATTACCGTCCTATTCCTGAAAAGGAAAAGATGGATATCTTCATCAATAGCCTAGATCAAGAATTAAGTTATAGGCTTAATCTTCATTTTCCTCATAATTTTGAAAAGTTGATTGAAAACACAATCACAATTGAAGGGGCCTTGGTTAAACGAGGAGTGATAAAACTTGATAATCCAAGTATATCAAACCAAAACAACAACGATAAAACAAGGTTTTGGAACCAAAATAAAAATGTTGTCAATGATGGTATAGTAGATGCAAATAATCTATGAACAAGACCATTTGTCTTCAATCTATCAAGTGCTCCACGAACCAATCAACAAGGACAAACCTCCAAGCAAGAAAGCATGACCAATCAAAATACCAATCAAAATCATGGTAATTTCAATAGCAATTTTGGCAATACCCAAATATCAAATCCGTCCAGACCTCTATTCTTTTCAAATCAACGAACTTTTACCACTTTGGGTCAATCTCTTGAGTCTGCTCTCAAGGAGCTTCTTGATAATAAGGTTATCACCTTACCACCACAAAGAGATTATGAGCCACGAGTCAAACCACCATATGGAATGACTCATATTATTGTAATTATCATCAATGTAAAGGTCATAGAACAAATAATTGTCAAGCTTTGAAAAATCTAGTACAAGATTTAATCGACAATGGCACCATTACAATCGAAGGACATCATACCAATGATGATCATCAAGCATTCAAAGATCCTTTACCAAACTATCAAAAGGGGGAAACATCGGATACCAAATCCAAAAGCATACATAATGTTGAAGAAAATATAATCCATCACATCTATGTTGATGATCAACGAGTTAATGTTATCAAAATCAAGGGAAAGCAAGAATATCAACAAGTTAATGTGACTATGAGAGGACAAGCAAAAGTTGTTTTAAAAGGAAGTTCATCTAGAACAACTATTTCCCCACCAAGATCAATATAATCTGGTTGATCAATTGAGAAAAACATCAGCTCAAATCTCCATCCTTGAACTTCTCAAAATATCCCCCATACATAAGAATATTTTAGAAGAAGCTCTTGTAAACACAACTGTCAACACTGATTTGGATGTAAACAAATTTCAAGCCATGGTGGGACATTTGTCTTCCCCCACTTGTCTTTCATTTTCTAATAAAGATGATGCCTCTATGACACATCCACATAATTCCTCGCTCTATCTTGAAGTCATGATCCATAAACATCGAATTAGACATGTCTTAATAGATGGAGGAGCCGGTTTAAATATTTGTACTTTAAAACTAATAAATGCCTTGGGAATATCAGAAAATTCTATTGATCCATGAAGAAAAATAACTATCAAGGCATATGATGATGAAGAAAGAGCTTCTAAAGGATTAATATTGCTGCCTATCAGAGTGGGACCTGTTGTGAAGAATGCATTTTGTCAGGTTCTAGATCAGGATCTTTCCTATAACATACTTTTGGGTCGTCCATGGATTCACGATATGCAAGCAGTACCATCAACGTATCATCAATGCATCAAGTTTCCATATGATGGACAAGAAATAACTATACAAGCTGATTACAATAGTACCCAAACTTGTTCAAATCTTCGAGCAACTCAAGATGCCTTTATGCCACATAATGGGGAAGCTCTTGCTATTTCTTCTTCCAATCTACAAGTCCAATTGCAAAAATTGACAAAGAATCTTGACACTAAGCTAAATTTTAAAGACAAAGGGGTAGGTGAATATTCACTATCTCTTTCTACCTTACCTCCTTCTCCAAGGTCACATGGTCAGCCAACCTTATCAAATCAAAATATTGCAATAGCCTCTACATCTCAAGCTTCTGTACCAATCACAAAGTTTGACGAAAAATTCATTAAAGCCAACACCACTGAAGAAGAAGCTGAAGATAGGGACATCTTAAATTGGTTATACAAAGATGAAGATGAATCTCTCTTGCATATTAAGTTACCTACAGAACAATATGGTAAGGGGTATGCTATCATGCAAAAAATGGGCTATGAAGGAAATGGTCCTATAGGAAAGAGAAGAGAAGGAATCATAGAACCAATTCAACCTATTTCAATACATCCAAGTGATAAAACAAGACTTGGATATGGTCAAGATACAGAAGAATCTACTTCACAACAAGCACAATCAACTCATGAAGGAGAATCAATGAAAGATAAACCTCATGAATCAGTTTTCCATTTGTAGAATAGTTCAGATACTGATTCTAATGAATATGAATGGGACACCATTTATAATGATGAATTTTGGAGAGACAAACAAGTTGATACCATACACAAATATACACCTGTTCTTATACAAGGAGAAGGTTCAAGGCCTCCACTTGATTATGTTTTACAAAGCGATCATGACTCAAGTGAGGACGATTCAGATTCTAACGCGATTGACGATCAACAAGAGAATACCATCATAGACCTTGTCTACCATGAGGATGATAGCCGCATCATGACTTTGACAATTCAAGACCTTACCCAACCTAATGATCCCATGCCTTTAGTTTATCCAAAACTTATTGATTGGGACAATGATGCACCTATCCATATCCCTATATTTCATGATGATGACATTATAAATTTCCTTTGTTCCTCTAATGAAGAAAACAATTGTTTCATCCAAGAATTTCATACTCATGATTTTGATAAGGAGGCTGTCAAGTCTCTTAGCTGCAAAATAAATGAAATAAAAGATGGATCTATTGGTGAGAACCGAAAAATGGCAGTGATAGATCACAACAAGAGAAAAATAAAGAGCGAATCTGATCGTGAAAACCTTTCTGAGGCTCTGAAGGATGAGAAACTTGACACTCTTCCCAAGCATTATCATGAAAGATCTTCTATTTTGATAGAACCAATAGAATCAATTAACATAAGTACAACAGAGCAGCCAAAAATCTTGCAAATTGCAGTGTCATTGATAGTTGAAGAAGTCTTGAAATTCATGGAGTTCTTGAAAGAGAATCAAATCAATTTTTCTTGGTCATATGCTGATATGCCAGGGTTAGATCCTCATCTGATAATGCATCATTTATCTATCAAGGCAGGGGAAAATCCTGTGAAGCAAAAGCTCAGAAAAATGCATCCACATGTTGCGTTATTAGTCAAAGAGGAATTAAAGAAGCTTTTGGATGTTGGATTCATTCGAACTATTGACTATGCATAATGGATTTCCAATATTGTACCTGTTTCAAAGCCAGATGGAAGGATCAGAGTTTGTATAGATTTCAGATATTTGAATAAGGCTTGTCCCAAAGATGACTTTCCTTTGCCCAACATAGATATGATTGTTGATTTAACTGCTGGTCATGCAATGTATTCATTAATGGATGGATTTTCGGGATACAACCAGATAAAAATTGCACTAGAGGATCAAGATAAAACAACGTTCACATGCCCTTGGGGTACCTATTGCTGGAATGTAATGCCATTTGGGTTAAAGAATGCCAGAGCCACTTATCAAAGAGCAATGACAACAATTTTTCATGGCATGATGCACACATTCATGGAAGATTACGTTGATGATTTACTTGCCAAATCTCACACACGAGAAGAACATTTAGAAATTTTATCAAAAATCTTTACCAGAATGGAGAAATTCAATGTTCAACTCAATCCAAAGAAATGTGTCTTCGGCGTTACATCTGGAAAACTCCTAGGATACATTGTTTCAGAAAAGGGCATAGAGTTTGATCCAGAAAAAGTACAAGCTATAATGGACATGCCACCACCATGAAATATCAGTTAGCTTTGATCATTGCAAGGATGACTACAGTCCATCAGAAGGTTTATAGCTCAACTTGCAGAGAAAAGCTTACCATTTACACATTTATTGCATAAAAATGTTCCATTCAAATGGGAAGATAAATGTGAAGCAGCATTCAATCAGATCAAGCAATATCTTATGCACCCACCAGTTTTAATTCCACCCATTCCAGGAGAGCCACTCATACTCTATATTTCAGCAACAAAAGTATCCTTGGGAGCATTGCTAGCACAAGAGGATTCTACAGGTAAAGAAAGAGCCATATACTATATCAGCAGAACTTTAACAAGTCATGAATTAAACTATAGTTTTATTGAAAAAGCTTGCCTTGCAGTGGTGTTTGCTTCTCAAAAGTTGTGAAACTATATGTTGGCTCATATAGTTAAGTTGATAACCAAGATTGATCCATTGAAATACCTTTTAAGTAGAGCAACTTTAACAAGGTGACTTGCAAAATGGGTAATGATCTTAAGTGAGTTTGACATTCACTATGTAGATCAAAAAGCTATTAAAGGACAGGTCATTGCAGATCAGTTGGCTGAAGCACCTTTACAAGAGGAAAATCCAATGCACATTGAGTTTCCTGATGCAGATGTCTTCACAGCGACAATTCAAAAATCGTGGACATTGTACTTTGATGGATCTTATACACAATATGGCTCGGGGGCAGGGATTCTCTTTGTTACACCTGAAGGACATACCATTTCACGATCATATTGATTGATGTTTCCTTGCACAAATAACATAGCTGAATATGAGGCATTGCTCATAGGATTGAAAATAGCATTGGAATGGCAGATTACAGAGCTCCAGGTCTACAGTGATTCACAACTTGTCATTAATCAAATTAATGATGATTATCAGACTAAAGATGATAAGTTGCTACCTTACAAGAACATGGTGGATGATTATAAAAAGTATTTTGTGTCAATCAAGTTTTCACAAATCTCAAGGATTGATAATAAAGCTGCAAATGCAATGGCTACAATTGCTTCCTTATTACAACTATCAGAAGATCAAACCAAATATGAATTCTTGGTGGAACAATTGTTTTCTCCCGCCTATGATAATCTTGAAACCCAAGTCATATATCATTTGACCGGTTCTGATTCACCTTTATATGGCAAGACTTATACCTATTTGAAAGATAACATCTTACCTTTGGATTTATCCTGCAACCAAAAAAGGAAATTTATATGCCAATCATCTCGTTATACCTTAATTGCCAATATCCTTTATCGACGTGGTCTTGATGGTACACTCCTTAGATGTCTTGAACGTGACGAATCTGAAAAAGCCTTACAACAGGTTCATGGTGGTATTTGTGGAACTCATTTGAGTGGTTTGACTTTAGCCAAGAAACTTGTCAGAATGGGATACTATTGGCCTACCATGGAGAAAGATTCTTTTAATTTTGTCAAAAATTGTTCTAAATGCCAGATCCACGGGAATCTTATTCGTGCACCTGCACAAGAACTGCAACCTTTCACTTCGACATGGCCTTTTTCTCAGTGGGGATTAGATCTTGTTGGAAAAATACATCCTTCATCATCAAATGGGCATAAATTCATCATTACAGCTACAAAATATTTTACAAAATGGATTGAGGCTATTCCTTTGACTACTGTGACGGGTAAACAAATATCTTCATTTATCCTGAATTATATCATTTGTAGATATGGAATTCCTAGTTCTATCATCACTGATAATGGAAGGCCTTTCAAGAATCAGGACGTTGATGAACTTTGTGAAAGATTTTACATCCAACACAGGTTCTCTACACCTTATTATCCACAAGGTAATGGTCAAGCGGAAGCTTCCAACAAAACAATCTTGAAGATCTTAAAGAAGACAGTAAATGATGTCGGTCGTGATTGGCATGTTCAATTAAATCCATCTTTGTGGGCATATAGAACCAGCATTCGAACACCAATAGGAGCTACCCCATATGCCTTGGTCTATGGAGCAAAAGCACTCTTACCACTAGAGGTTGAAATACCTTCGCTTAGGGTCTCACTCAACGGATTGATAAGTGATGAAGACTACAAAGTTTCTCGTCTCCAAGAGTTGGAACTGTTAGATGAAAGACGTCAACATCAGGCTAATCATTTGAAGGGTTGTCAACAAGTTATGTCTCGTAGTTATAATCACAGAGTTAAACCACAAAAATTTCAAGTGGGTGACTTAGTCTTGAGAGAAAATCCATGTAATCAGCAAGACAGAGAAAAGAAAGGGAAATTTGAACCGAACTGGCTTGGTCCATTTGTTATCATTGCAGCATATGGTTCTGGTGCATATCAGTTATCTACATCAGAAGGGGACCTATTTGAAGAGGTGATCAATAGCATTCATTTGAAGAAGTTCTATGTTTAAAGTCCTGAAAAAATCCAAAAAAAATCATAAAAAGTCCTAAAAAAATCCAAAAAAATCATAAAAAGTCTCGAAAAAATCCAAAAAAATCATAAAAAGTCTTGAAAAATCCAAAAAAATCATAAAAATTCTTGAAAAAATCCAAAAAAATCATAAAAAGTTTTGAAAAAATAAAATAAAATCAGAAAAATCTTGAAAAAAGTGCAATAAAAACAAGTGGTGAAAACCTGGTAAACAGGCGCTACTTATGATCAAAATAGGCTTCTCCATTTATTAGTTTATGTCTTGCATTCATTTTCAGCATCATCCATTCATATCTATCATTTGTATATATCTTTCATATCCATATCATATGACAGGGATCCTTATGTTTCATCATAGCTTGATGAAATTTGTACATATCTTTCATCCTTAGGTTATGTTTACATTGGGGGAAAAACGCAAAAACATAGACTGAACAAGAGAGGGGCAACAAGTTTTTTGAACATCGCAAACAGACACAAAAATGATTTGTCAAAACACAACAAACATGGCTGCATCAAATCAGTCGCAACAGGCTCATTCAATGTCAATTGACATCAAAACAACATGATCCAAACAACTATCGAAATGAGAACATCAATGATGATAACCAACTTGGATGATGTTAATTGGAATAAATGTTTGAAATACTTTAAGCAAAATTTGAATGGTTGTTTGATTTTTCTATCATATCTCTGGAGCAATTCAATGATGTACCGAACTAGAAAAGCAAGGAAGGAGTATGATTTTTATTTGTCTGTTGTTTTCGAGGAAATCATTAGTACTATGCAAATTGGTCGCGAGACATGCTCTATTATGGATCATTGATGACATTTCAGAATTTGCATGGGAAACGGGTTAACTCTTGTCTGTTTATGCAAGCAATACTCAGGTCATCTCGGTTCAATTATATCTAGATGCTTGTATTAACTTGCTATATTAAAAATCATGAAAGTAATACTCAAGTCATCACTAATATACCCTTTGATGCTTGTATTAACTTTCAACATTTTAATGCTCTATGATGATACAAAAAGCACAAATAAGCTTTCCAAATGGCTAAATTGTATGGATGTCCTGCACGGTTAGTATAGATTGCATTCATATTAGAATTTGCATTTTGCATTCATAGATTTCCCAAAAAGCTGGCAAAGTATCAAATGGTTCATATCTTTTCACATACATGACTGAGTGTATTTTGACATTCATAAAACCATCATTTCATACATTTTTCATATATTTGCATCAGAAAATCATAAAAATAAAGCATACGTCATAAACATTCATAAACTTGTATAAATTATATATCATCCATCATATTCATACAATCATTCATCAATAGATTTTCATTCATCTCATAAATCATGCATACATAAACATTCATAAACATGTATAAATTGAGAAACCATCATATCATAACACATCATGCATATAGCAAATACACACATTTATCTCATCATAAATCATCGCTGCATTTCATATATCTCAAAAATGAATGTCAAAATGTACAAGGATGTCAATTGTAAATGATATAACATCATCAAAAATGAGATCATCTCAGGGTGTATACAAATGTATCAACAGAGTATCATAAAAGCATCATGTAAAATGCACTAAGCAGTGCTATCCTCTGATGGAGCTGGTCTGGGACCTGTACCACCTGCACCTGATGGACCTACTTTGCATGTCCTTGATGGCCCTCCTGGAGGTAATGGTTGTGTCACACCCCTACTAGTAGTACAAGAGCGACTATGAGTAGACCGTGACTATGTATAACTCTTTCTCCACTCAGGTGGAATAGCATCATGATATCTAGTCTTGTAAAACTCGGCCTCCCAAGTGGCTCTAGTCACCTCTCTCATCATATCACCAGGTAGGGTGCTAGCTGCTACTCTCTATAGACTATCCACCAAAGCAATGGCCTGCTCACCCCACTGTCTGGCCGTATCCCTCTCAGCAGTAACTAAAGTTAACTGTCCCTGAACCTGTGTGATCAAGGTCTATGCCTGTGCTAGCTGACTCTGTAAGCTCTGCACTGTACTCTATAGAGAGGATATCTAACCTGATACCGCTAGATCTACTGAAGGAGAGGGATTTGTGTGTCTCATCCATGGTCCACCTCTACCACCTCTCCTGCCACCTCTATCACCACCCCTACCACCACCACCCCTACCTCCACCCTCCTCATCATCATCTCCCTCCTCATCATCATCTCCTCCGCTCTCATCATCATCTCCTCCCTTTGAATCATCACCCTCTGAAGCTGAATCTCTCTTTCGTCATCTCTGTGCAGCAACAGGAGCAATAGGCTCATCAAGATCAAACATACATGGTGCCAGATGCTCTAATACATACTAGCTATACTCTGGTGTCATCCCTACATCAAGGAAATCAACTCGGTAATCCCACATCACCACTCCTAAACTGGTGAACTCTACAACCGCTGTCTCATAGGAAATCCGTGGACCCCATACTGCAAGCTCTAGCTGTTGCCATGCATAAATCACGAAACCCATAGGCATACCCTGAATCCATCCAAACTGTCAACATACTCGTCCAGCAAGAAATCTCTCAATAATCCATGGTGTACACCCAATAAGATATCTAGATGTACAAACATAGGGCATCTCCCTCGCATCCTCTGGCCATGGCTCACAATCTAAATATGGCCACTAGCATACTGTATCCAGATCATCTAAGAGATGCTGCCAATGCTCTAGTTTGCCCAGTCTCGGCTGAGCAATGATATCGGCATATCTCCATCTGTACGATCGACCAGCTGGTCGCTGTCCTCGAGTCAACGGTCGCATGACAGGAAAGTGCTCCCATGCCCATATCTGTAATAAGGAGCAACCAACAGCAAAACTCCGGCCTCTACCATATACAATATGATGTAACTCATCATACAAGTGAGCAAGCATGCATGTCTCCCACGCATACCGTGTCCCCTGCATCACCATACTCTCCAACACAAGACCCCACCCGACTGTGAACCCCTTCGACCTATGGTCGGGGCACAAAACACCTCCAATGAAACCTGCCAATACATATGGTAAGGGTGGAAAAGAATCTGCCATCTCACCCCATGGGATGAAGTACCCACCAATATGATCCTCTTTGAAAATCCTCCTCAAAGAATCAGTGCCTCCAACCTCTCGGCTATCAAAGACCACTATCTCTCCCATCACTAGGATCCTCATGATGCGATATACGTCCTCAGGGGTCACTGTAATCTATCCGATTGGTAAATGAAAGGTGTTGGTGTCACTATGCCACCTCTCAATGAGTGTTGTCAATAAAGCCCTGTTGAGGCGAACCTCAGGCATGTCAAGTAATGAACTCAATCCACAAGCATCAATCACATCTCGATCTGACTGTAACAGATGTGGAATCAAACCCCATGTCCTCGGGAATGTCTCCCGTGACTGCAAAATGACCAATCTCTCCTGTTGACACATCATGACAAAGCAAAAATCAATATCAAATCATCACAACATATCAATCAAATAATTTGTTTTTCATCATCATGGAAAGTAGATAATCAAAATCATGTTTGTTTTTAACAACCTTAGAAGCAAACAAATCAATCAAACTATTTGTTTTTCATCATCATGGAAAGCAGATAATCAAAATCACGTTTGTTTTTAAACTTTAGAAGCAAACTTATCCGCCTTATTTGTTTTTAACATCTTTAAAAGAAAATTTATCAGTTCTTATTTGTTTTCCAACAACTTTGGGAACAAAATTTATCACTCACAACAACTTTCAATCAAAGGCATTACAGAAAACATCATGGGCGTTGCGAAAATCTTCATACGTGCTACAAGATCATGGGCACTACAAAATTAATCAAAGGCGCTATATAATTCTTCATATGCGCTATGGGATTATATGCACTACAAAAATTATCAAAGGCGCTACAAAAGTTATCAAATGCGCAACAGGATTATATGCGCTACAAAAATTGTTAAAGGCGCTATGGAAACTTTTAAGGGTGCTAAAACACAAATTTCTATAATCAAAACATCAAAAAATGTGCAACAAACGGAAAATTTTCAAAAAGTAGGAGTTTCATGGGGTACATACCGGGGGTCCATAGTGTGCTGGCCGTTGATGTCGACGGATGCGCTCGAAACGGTGCTGGTGCATCGGAAGTTCCATAATTACCTGTCCAGAGCTCAAAATTTACAAATTTTACTAGGTTAAAATGGAAAATGACATTTTGTACCTATTTAATGGAAAAATTGGGGCATTTGATCACATTTTAACATAGCAGGGGCAATTTTGATCATCTATTTTGCATTTTATATCTCTCAGGGACAATTTCTTCACATTATTATTTTCAAACGATGAATCGACATCTTCAAAATCATAAAAATAAAAATAAATTCAATTTTTTTTTTTTACAAAAATCAAAATCTTATAATCGATTCATTGTTCGAGGGGGCATATACTTATCAACATTCGACAGTTAACATTTGGGGTAAATTTTAAAATTCTTTGAAGCAATGCATAAAACACATCACTTCAAAGAGGGGAAAATGTATACACCTAAAAATGGTCACATCACATTGTCTGGTAATTAATTAAATATTTTTAATATTTAATTAAAATCTTTGAATTCCATCTGCGTATAAATAAATTTAAATAATTTATTTATATTTGTTCATTCTTTCATTTTTATTAAATAAATAAGTTTATTTAATCATCTTTTCATATTCATTTCTTAATTAATTAAATAAACATTACGATTTATTTATATTAATTATCAATAATCTTGGCTTGAATATTTTATTCAAATAAAGATTAAATATTCCTTTCTTCTAAATAAATTCCTTTAATATCCATTCACAATTAAATATTCCAAAATATTTAATTAAATCTTTCATAGTTCTAAAATCAAAAATCAAATTCAATAAATGAAATTAAATAAATTTATTTAATTAATAAATTTGGGGATTATCTTCAACAGCTGTGAAACAAATTGCCAAAACAGAAAATTAAATTCCTCTGTTTTTGTGCAGGCTTGTTCCCGTGGGTTGAAGATAGGCATCCATTCTTCTCTCCAACCTCCCAACCTCTTCCATCTTCTTCTCAACCTCTCCATCTCTCACCATTCAATTCTACCAGACAATCTCACAGCTGTTGATCTTTGCCAGCCAGGATTGTGCATGCAAAAAGCTATAAATAAGACTACCGGGTCTTTGAAATCATATAGAAGCTTTCAACAGGAAAATTATAGTCAATTTGCAATAGCATAGCCTTCATAAGTCTTTTAGCATTCTCATTTCATAGCATAGTATAGAATCATGGCATATCATAGCATATCCATCTCATCCTTAATTTACAGCCCCTGTGCATATCTGCATCAACATTCTTACCTCTACCAGCATATAGGATAGTGAAAAACTTTGCATACTCATTCTGCAGATAGCCATTTGGAGAAGCCGAGCTTACACAATCTGAGAGCACCAGCTTCGAACAAATCTCTAGAGATAGAGAAAGATGGAACGCTTCTGAAGAATTCCTGATTATATTTTAATTTCATTTTAATTTCTTCAGTTTAAAGTTTTATCATTTGTGTTATTTGTTTCAATTTGATTAACATATTAACATATACACAATATAATAATTTCATTTTTCTTAGCTTATATTGCATTGAATTTATTTTGCATTTAGAAGCCCTTGCATGAGTATTTGGTGTCCTATTGCTAATACTATAGTGAGATGAAGTTTGAGACTCATGTCATCCTGTTATAGTACAATCATCGTGGATCTCGAGTTATCTAGCTCTTTCACTCCTAGTATTGACACTAGTACACTAGGTATGGACCATACCCTTAACAACTCCTTGTCTTCAAGTAGTGTGATGCATGTTGAAACAAGGATTGATAGTGTTTCAAAAGAAAACATGATTCAAATTCATGAAGATTTAGCAAACCTATGTAACATCAAGTGCAAAATGACAACATTTCAACTACTGCCATCCCTAGTATAGATAACATTCATCACATGCTTAAAAATGAAGATGGACTCGACCTTGTGAAAAAAATAGTTCAAATATTTGGAAAACACCTCACCTCAACCACTAGTTATCCTTTACCTACAAGAAATGTCACAAGACAAGGAGGAATTCAAAATCCTCCTCCCACAAAAACTGCCTCTATTCCTACCTATACCGACCCTCAAGTCACAACAACAATGCAACCAACTAGTAATGTGATTCCTTCCTTGGGTATTTCTGCTAGCATACCTAATACCTTTGTGGCATTGCACATCATATATCCTACTACCTTACCACATATAATCATTCCATTCACTTTCCCCTCAAACACATATACCCCTTGAACCAAATATTTTTGTGGTTTAGGATGTTATGACTCTCTTTCTCAATTAGGGTTTTTTACCTAAAGGAAAAGAGATAGATCCTACACAAAATCTAAGTGGTTCACTCAAACTAATGCAAGTAAAATGAAAGTATGGCTAAATTAAATGATCTAAGTGAAAAAAACTAATAAAATTGATTGATTATTTATGCAAAATCTAAGAAATATGAAGTGTTTGAAAACATAGTGTTGTATGCAAACATGAACAAGAAACACACACAAATGAAAACATAACTTAATGAAATTGAATGGAGTGCACTTGGAGATAGAATGATGATGCTGCAAGGTTCTAGAATGTTTCAAAAATCATTGTTGATGACCACTGGGACTCATTCTCCATAGATGGTGAATCAGTCCAAGTTCTGGTAAATTTTGCTGAAACAGGTTTCGGGATGCCGGGAACTGAAATCCTCACTTTTTCTAGCTTGGAAGTGGGACTCATTCACCATTTATGGAAAAGTAGTCCACCTACAGAAATCTACAAATTTTGAAGTCAACTCTATTGGTCTAGATTTTCACTTGTCTTCTTGCCGGGTTGACAGAACCAAATCTGTAGAAAATGGGTTGAATGTTGTCTCTAAGCTTGAATTAGGTCTTTGTTGACTTGAATAGCTTTGATGACTTGTTGACCACTTTTAAACACCCATCTCTTTGAAAAATATCCCTACAAGACCTGCAAACACACATTCAAAGAGGGGAAAAATGGTTAAGGGTTAGAGTATAGGGATTTTCCTTGGTCAAATCCGACTTTGGTAATCAAACCCTTGATAAAGAAATGAAATGGAACAAGAAAGGAATGATAAAAAAATAACATGCAATTTTCATGAACTCACCAAACCCTTGTTATTGAAATATGAAGATATGTCAATGGCTGCTCCAAGATGCTTGATAATTGCTTGATTGAATGATTAAGGATGCTATACTGCTTGAATGCTATGATGGATTGAATGTATGAATGAATGGGGGTTGAACATTTGGATAGAAAAATAGTTATTTATACACACTTATGCCCTAATTTCTTGAAAATACAACATCACATGCTGACCTAAGGTCTTAATGAATAAAAAATTGAAAGAAATTTGAAATTATTTTCAGTTTTGTGCCAAGAGGGACTCATTCGCCACCCATGGTGAATGGGTCCCACTCAAGGCATATGAGTGGTTGTCAGGGATTAAGTTGTCTTTAATGTTGTTTGTCAAGTTTGTATTAAAAAACACACTTAATTAAGGCCTATAAGTGCATAAAGGGGCCAAATAAAGCATAGGAAAGGTGTAATTAGTGGTGACAAGCCTAGAAAAGTGCAAAATTTTGTTACAAGACTTTACAACACTTCAAAATAAGACTAGGTAAGGGATAAAAAGGGAATATTTAGCTGAGTTATAAGAAGAAGAGTCTAGCAAATTATAGAAATGTGTTACAACACTTCACAACACCTTCACAAGACATCATAAAGTCTTAATAATTCAAAAATTCAATCATTAAATCTAAGCAGAATAAGCCAAGCATCACAAGAAAAAGACTTAAATGACCATGAAAATGTCCAAAGATCCATTTTCTACGGTACACCCCTCCACCATTTTCACCTCCATCTCATAACACAAGCAATGATCCTCTCATAAATCAACTATTACAAACTGTTTCATCCCTTCAAAAATAAATTTCCACCATCAACCAAAATCAAAATGTCCCAACTACATATTATGTCAAAAGCATCCCCTTGTCCTTAAAGATATTTTGAACATCGATGCCACAAGGTGTAGAGGTTCCTAGGTTCGAGAAATATGGGGGAAAGGGAGATCTTTCTATCCATGTTCATTCTTATACCACCTTATGTAGTGACTTTGTCCTTGATGATAAACTCTTGGCTAAACTTTTTCCTAGGCCCTTGAAGGATATTTCCTTGGAATTTTTTTCTTCATTATTGAATAACTCAATCTATTCATTTAATGAACTTTTTGATGAATTTTTCAACCATTTCCAAGTGCATATGACCCCTAAGATGACCTTGGATGAGTTAATGAGATGCAAGCCAAAAGAAGAAGAAAAGATTACTAACTTTATATCATGCTATCAATTACTTTATTCCCAAATTGATATCAAGATTCCCGATCCTCACCTTCAAAAGATGTTCATAGAATTTTGCAAACTAAGATACAAGATAATATTACCATGATTAAATTCCCATCCTTCAAGCACTTATGCACTACCCTCCATGATTATCAAAATTCGGTTAGTAGTAGAGATACAAAATCCACTTCTAGTCGAACTGAGAAGTATGAGTCCACAAACCAAAAAAATTCCCAACATTTTAGAAAACAAAATAAAGGTTTCCTTCAATTCAATCCCCCTCAACAAACAACTCAGAATCTCAAGAACCAAGTAGCTATTTTTAAGGTCATGATAACCTTTATCTATGGGTACCCCAAAAGACAATTCACTCCCTTACTCGACACCCTTCACAATACAATGACACAACTCTTAGAATAGAAAATTATTACCTTGCCTCTTGTTGAACAACCCGATCCTAATAAACCATTACCTAAAAACTATAGACCAAATTCCTATTGCCATTATCACTAACAAAATGGACACGTTGCGAAACATTATAAGCACCTTAAACATATTGTGCAAGACCTCATTGATTCTAGTCATCTTTCCATTGGAGGTGTTATTGATCAAGGAAATAATTTTTTCACCCCTCCTAACCAAAACTTACAAATGTTTACCAATCCTATTCCCAATCATAACATTTCATTTGTCAAATCTAGTGAAACTACAAAGAATGATGTGATGAATGTTGATATGGATGATGATAACAATGATATTGTTCAACATGATCCTATAGATAATGATCCTATGGATGATATGGTAGGAGTGATATATGTCATCCCTCATAAGGGCCAAACTAAAAAGCCTCTTGATATTTCTTTCTCCTCACAAGATATACTTAAACATGCACCTGATGGTCCTATTTACATAGTCATATGAATCTATGACAAGCCCACTAGTGGGATATTAATAGATTCTGTCTATGGAGAGAATTTGATCACTGAAGAATTCTTACTTATACATTAACTCTATCAAAATATATATGATAAAATAAAATAATGGATCAAGACACATAATAGTTTTTCTTTCCCTATGATGGGATCAATCACTCTTCCTTTAAAAATAGGCCTAAAAACATTAGATATCTCATTCTCCATCATCCCATAGTCAGATCGATTTTGTGTGAAGCTAGGCTATCCATGGCTTCACTCCATGAATGTAGTCCCTTCAGTTGTGCATAAATGCTTAAAGTTTCCCTTTCACAATGAAATATTTACCATCCATCATAGTGGCTTCAACCCTTTTCCTCTCATGGAAAATTTTCCTAAGATTTCTTTTGGCATGAGCCTATATAACCTATCAAACCACAATAAGACTTATTTTTAAAATCCTATCAAAACTTCAAGGCAAAGAAAATAGCAGAATTATCCCTCTAAAACATGCCTCAACCTATGATTGAGGCTAACATCCTTGGAAAAACCATGATTAAGCCTAAAGAAATTCTAAACAACCAAGACCAACCTAAGACAAAAACTTCACCTACTTCCTACAAAAGACCAAGAGATAATGAAAACAATCTCATCACACCTCCTATAATAAAAGAAGTTTACAAAGTCAAAGAAAAATTTGTTGAACAACCTCCCATGGTTCCTTCCATTCCTCCCCTTGGGGAATAAAAGAAACCTATGGTTGATTAACCTTCTCCTACACAAACATAACTTGAAAACATAACTAAAAGAAAAAAAGGTTCTAGAGAACATAGGCATAGACATCGTGCCCTTATTCATAGGTTACCTAAAGAAGTAAACAAAGAAAATCAAGATCCAAAGTTGAATAAAGCAATGAATAATGAGTCTACCCCCACCTTGAAACAAAATGATCCTATAATACAAGCACAAAAAAAGTTGAACCCTTCTTTAGAGATTATCATTCGACCTCCTTTTGTGATTAACTTAGATGATGATGATGATGAGATTAATAAAATTGACAAAGAGGTGCATAATGAATTGAACACGAGTGATCCCATAATAGTGGTTTACAATTTTTGGCCAAACTGGACACTGAAATTATTATTTTTAACTAAATCTTCACATTCGGGCACCTATAGCGGCTAAACTGTGAGGAATTTGAAGATGGTGCAAACTAGAGTCTCATCCAATTTTGTCTGTAGATTATAAAAATATTTTTTTCAAAATTTTTGGAATCAAATTGCACTTTTTTTTCAATCTCCCACGAAAATTGATTTTTCATAAAACAACATTTTAAAAAGTGACGCACACCGTATAACGCATAACTTTTTTTTCATGAAGGATAAAATTCTAATTCTTTCAAATTTAGATTTTTAACTCTGATATCTAGTGCTTCCACTTGGTTAGATAATTTTTATTGAATATTTTTTCCTTAATCAAGTTTCAAAGTCAAATGAATTATAATTCGTATACAACATGCATCAGACACCCGTAATTTTTTTGTATATGTCAAATTTAATTTAATTTTTTTTGTTGGATCAAGGACTTCAATATCTGCACTCATATTTTCAATTTTTTTTTTTATAATCTTCTATTTTTCCACATGTGAAGAACAAAGAAATTCATTTTCGATGAAAACCCATGTTTAATATAAAACTTAAAAAAAATACATATAACAAAACCAAAACATATTAAAATTATATTCATTGGATAGATTGTTCAAGAATACCATAATCATTTGAAATAAATTTTAAATGAATTCATTTGATCCCCAAAATCTAAATCAAAAGATTTTTATCATCATTTTGATAGGTGTAAAGGACGCATTTATAGGTATGGTTTAAAACTAGCAAGGTTCTATCCAAGGGGGTTTGATCTAAGGTGATTTGATCAAACCCTCTTCAATTGGAATCCTTAAAATGGAACTTTTTAAGTCTTAAATCATTATATTTTCTAAAAATATGTGATTTCAGCTAAAATTCGTTCCTCTCAGGAATTGTAAACCACTATTATGATAGCACCGACACATTGTTTTCCTCTTCCATGAGCTTAAATGAAAATTCTCCTAAGAAGAGTGTTGAACTTGGTGATGGCCCTAGTTTGACACTTGCTATTGTCTCTTTGGATAATTGTTCACCTTTGGTATACAATGAACATGATTGGGATGCAAATGACTTGCTTTAGGTTGACTCACATGTGCCTTACTAGTTTCTTTGCATTATTTCTTTTTCTCTTTGTGTGATTGCATGTGCATATTGTGATTCCCCGTGATGTTCTATTTGATGTATCTCTCTTTGTGGAAGTCCTCTATTTGTACCTTCATTCTTCTCTATGTCATAAATATTTTACTTTTCACTTTTTATCTTTTTCATTTGTCTTGTGTTTTCCTTTTGGGGATGATGCAAGGTGTCGATACATTCATGTCTCTTCCATGTTGACCCAAAATATTTTTCTTTATCTTTTTCATTTGTCTTGTGTTTTCCTTTTGGGGATGATGCAAGGCATCGAGACATTCATGTCTCTTCCATGTGGATCCAAAATATTTTTCTTTATCTTTTTCATTTGTCTTGCATTTTCCTTTTGGGGATGACACAAGGCATCGAGATATTCATGTCCCTTCCATGTTGACTTAAAGGTTTTTCTTTTTTTTCGCTCCCTTTGTGTCATTCTTCTAGTTTTATGAGTATTTGGGGAATGATGATGATTTTGATCTCTCTAAAAAACATTGTAGGAAGAACATACTAACCCCAAATCCATTGATCCTTCATGTGTTTGGATTTTCATTTTTGGGGAAACTCCACCCTTTCCTTTTGCATGATGTAGCTTTATTTGGAAACATATGACTTAGCATATGGATTTTGAATTTAGCTCTCATTTCTTCTTTATTGTTAGAATTTATCATTTTCTTCTTTAAAGTAATTGCTCATAGCATGGTGTTTAACAATTTCTTTAAAGTAGGGGCTAAATATGCATTGGCATTTTTCTTTTACATTTTTTTTCCTTTCCATGGTTCATGGTGTAGTCTTCTTATTTCATGTGATGAGTTTTTCACTTTGTGGATGACATTGGGTGTGATGTCCTTCAAAAGCATGATCTATCTTAGCATATTACATTCCTCTTCGTGGTTTGATGTGACACATTGCATCCCCTAAGTTGTGAATATTCTATTCTTTTATTGGTCCACTCTTGGAGATATTAGGAACAATGTTCCCTAAGTTAAATACCTTATGTGAACTAAGCAAGAATCCTATGAATGTTCCTTACATTTTGCATTTGCATTTTCAGTTATATGGCCACCTTGCATAACACATCTTGCATGCTTGTAGAGCCATCTTGTTTGTTCATGAGATCCAAGCATACAAAGTTTCTATTGTCTCATGAAGCTCAAAAATCATTTGTTGTGTGGTGCCTTATCAAAGTTATCAAGAGGTATAACTTTGGTATGGTTTGATGAGAAGATGAATGAGAGAATAAGTTCCCTTAGCACTCACGTGTGTATGTGAGTACATATCGGTTGTGTGTGTATGTGTCTCACCTTCTTGCATTTCTCACCCAATGGACAACCTAAAGTTTCGTTACCTCAAAGTGAGCATGCATTTTTTTGGAAAAATAGCCTAGATCTAATCCACATCATGATGGAAAAATGGTCAAAGCTTGATCCACCCCTTTCATTTTCATTTTGTTTCATTTTCTTTATGTCTTTTGTAGTGCATGCTTGTGCTTTGTTGTACCTCTTATATCATTTCCATGTGTGTTCTTTTGTTTCTATGTTGGTTTTCCATGGGATCTTGATCCTATGGCCTTGATCACCCCTCTTGATCATTTTCATCCTATCTTAATGGAATTAGTGCACTTGGACACCTCTTGATGCATATTTGTTTACTTTAGTGTGAGTTTGAAGCAAGTTCATCCTCTCACTAAAGTGTGGGCTAAATGTGGCAACGAAAAAAATTATCCATTTTTCTTGTTTGTTTGGGCCCTCCTTGTAAACTAAGCATAATGGTGCCTTGATTTAGTGTTGTAATTTGTTTGACACATTCACATTAGGTCTTGGGTCCTTGTGAACTAATGCACTTAAAATGGTACCTTGTTAAAATGTTGTGAAGTGTTGTAACACACTTTCACACTTTTCAGATGTTTTGTTAATTAACTGAACTTAATAAATATCTTTTTAACCTTAATCATGCCTTATTTAAAGTGTTGTAAAGTGTTTTAACACAATTTCACACTTTTCTAGGGTTTTCATAAATAATTGGGCTTCTTTATGCTTTTATTGGCCTTATTTTGCATCCACAACCTCATTTAATGGATCTTTTCGAGGATAATCCTAACACAAATTAGCATCCAATCATAATTCAAGAAATTTCAGGTTGTGTGGCCTAGATTTAGTGATCTAGGACTCATACACCACCTTGGGTGTATGAGTCTCACCTAGGTTCTTGGGTCCCAAACGTGGTTTCACACCTTTCTAAGCATTTTTAAATTTGGCCTCATAAATTATGCCTAATGGGACTCATTCCCCACCTTAAGCATATGAGTCTCATGTGTCTTGAAATCAAAATTAATTGAAATTTTTGGTGGGATTTTATTCTCCTATATCTAATGTCGGCTTGTAGTGTTGTAATTTCGGGAATTCTTGCATAAATAATTATAAATAGAAGGTTATTTCACTCATTTTCACCTAAAACTTTTGTGAGAGCATTCATAATAGCAAGTTTGAGTTCACAAGAGCATTCAAGTGTTTACAAGAGCATTGAAGAGTCTTCAAGAGAAAATTATCAAGAATTTTAGAGAATTCTTCAAGCACCAAGCATCAAGTCAAAGTCTTCATGCATCATGTTTGTTTTTTGAGCTAACAATTGTGATGTAGGGTTTTTATGATTCAAGCTAGCATTCAATTAAAGATCTATCCTATCCAAGCAAGAGTCAATATCTACATCCATTGGAGCCATTTTGAACATGTTTGTAACACTTCATTACTAGGGTTTGTGAGTGATTTTTAGGTTTAGATTGAAGATACATTGAAGAGCAAGTTTGAAGAAAGTTTCCAAAGTGCCTAAAGTTGTCAAAGTTGTCACCTTCCATTAGAGATACTTGGAGAACTTCTATAGGTTGCAAATTAGGGTTTCGGATCCAAAAATCAATTGGGAAGCATAGAGTAGACATTGAAGACTAGATTTAGACCTTGAAGTTTCAAAAAACCTTAATTGGACTAATTTTCCAATTCTGGTGTATGAGTCCTAGTTTAGGTCAAAATTCAAATTTTTACAGATTTGGATACCCATTTTCTAGATTCCTGTTTCAACACAGAAACCCAGATATGGGACTGATTCACCCAGCCTAGCGTATGAGTCCCAATTAGCATTAAAGTTAGAATTTCTAGCATTCCAGGGCCTTATTGAATCTCCTTCAGGTTTCAAGGTGCACAAATTCTATCCTACAACTTTTTTTTTGTTTTACATACATTTCTAGGTCATTTAGTTAAAGTTGGCATTAAATTAGGGTTTAGCATTACCTCTTGCATTTCATTTTTTTCGAAGCTCTATCTTGGTGGAAAACCCATCATTAGTTTACAATCAGCCCCTAGGACAACCCTATTGCAAGATCTCTTTCTCCTTTGCATTGAGATCTCTAGGGTTGCCCTTCAACGAAATAATTGGAAAGTGGGTGTGCTCTATGTCCTAAACCCTATGAAAGCACCTTACTTACAGTGACATGTACCTCTACCAACCATAAATAATTTGAAATGTGCTTTGGAAATATTAATCAATAAGCCCCCAAACTCAATGAATTAATGATCCAACAAAAATACTAGGTACAATTTGGTGTGTGACATATGCCACCACCATTTTGTAGAAGGTGAAAATGTAACATGTCCATTGTTCCACCCATTATTTTTACTATGTTTTACCCACAAGTGAACAATTTATGCTAGTAACATTATGAGTAGCAAAAAATTTCTTTCATTTGAATAATAAGATGAACATTTGAAACATAACCATTTCAAACTTTCCCATTGCATAACAAAGAATCATTTCAATAATTCAAGTAATGATTTCACATTACATAATTTCATGATGATATTTCCTATTTGCAATTTCTCAATAAGAATATAGATACATGTTTACATTCATATCTTCCACAAGCTCAATGATATAGATGTACAAACATAATACAATGATCTAGATGTCCCTAATGTTGATGTATACCTCAAAGATGCCCCCATTACTAGTGCATACATTTTAGGTGTCCCCAAACTAGTGCTACATCATCAAATCCTGACCACCAACTATATGAGGGAGTTCATCACTTAAGTACTTTTTTGCCAACCATGGACTTAATGCGGTCCCCTGCAAATCTACCTAATTGGTAAGATGGCCCTACCCTTAAATGAAGAGATTGCTTTAGTAAACCCATAATCCTATCTTTCTTGAGCATAGTTTTGTGTCCTATATATCTAGAGCTACCATATATTGGCTACAACCTACATGTATGACTTCCTTGTCTAGTATGCAATATTGGATCACAACAAACTGACAGTGTAAACAATGACTACTTACACTAATTTGGGAAAAGAATTCAACACCTAGTACTTTGAGTGCAAGTCATCTTTCCACCCACCCATTAGCTCAATTTGGTATTGACCATAAAAATAACACACATTCAATCTAAGGTGATGACATAACAAACTGTCTAACAAGCTTATTCTCTTTACCATATATTATCGTAACTCTAGAATAACTAAGTATTAACAATCTAATTAACTAGGTTACACCCCTTCTCATGGATTACTCTAACCCCAGGTATAACCATGCTAACCATACATGCACACATACTAGTGAATAGCTAGGTTACCCCCTTTCCCATGGATTAGCTAACCCTATGAATAACCAAGCTACCCACCCATGTTCAAAATGATATTTTATTACAATAACTATAAGATATCAACATATTCCACATTTCACTTTTCATACAAAATATATAGTCTTGACAAACTAAGTATAGTTATAGTAGCATTATAGCCACACAAATTACAATATAGTATAAATATGTATTCCCATATAAAAGGGTTTCACTAATTCAAGAATCAACTATGAATCACAAAATATTATCCAAAACTAGGAAATAAATTGAGTTCATAAAAATAAGCTTATAAAGAATTCAAAATCAATCTTTCCCAAACAAAGGAAATTATAAACAAATAACCTTTTAAGCATAAAATAATAGAGGAATAAAATTCAGCATGCCTAGATTTATAGTTCCAACTGATAACATTGCTTCCCAAATTTAGCCTTCTCAACCATAATAGCTGCTCCCTCTAAGCCCAACTTATTTCCAAACTCTAGCCTCTTCTTAAATAACTCTCAACAAATGTAAACTCACAAAGAAAACTGTCGTTCTTACCAAAAAATCTCAAATTATGCTTGCATTAAAAACTACAACATAATAGTAATGAAGAATTATGAATGGAAAATTTTAACAAATGGTAGAGATAAAACCTCTATTTATACTAAAATATGAGCATCTTAATGCTACAAATAAGCTCCCAAATCTACAACCTTCCTATTATACATGCATTGACTAGGCTCAATTGGTGAGAGGTGGCTGATCAAAACACTAATTTGCAAACACCTAAATAGTCCAACTTCCTAGTTGAGAATGAGTTGCCCATATCTTGATGATAGCAAGATAAAAACTCATAAAATGCAACCTACGTGTTTCCTTATAGTAGTATAAGTTGAATACCTTAGCTAGCTCGTTCTTGAGACTGAGTCTTATGTTTATCAAATGACTTTGCTTGGTTAATGGTGCAGGTACTAGAATTTTTTTGGTTCCCACTCTCTGTAGATTTTGGCCCCACCTTTCATACTATATGCACCTTATTTTATGCATGGTTTTGAGACAAATTCAGGAACTTTTGAATTTGCATTTTCTTTTAGTTTATGCACAATGTTTGAATCAAAATTTACTTTCACTTATGCACCATACATAATTCTTTTGACTTATTCCCTTATGTGCTTTATGTGCAACGCGTTGCTTTAGCCACTATAACATATATGACAATGCTATATTGATGCGCTATGGTTTATTTCAAAGAAATTTTAATATATATCAAACAATATAATATATTATATCTATAACACACACACACACACACATATATATAATTATATTCACATGATTATTAAATGCATTATTTTCCAATTATATATATATACACACACATACATGTATATCCTACAAATGTCCTAACCCAACCACACCTCATTTTAGCCTATCCTATCTCATTAATTAACTAAATAATATTTATTTAGTTAATTAATTTACCCATCATTTTTATCCTACTTTATCCTAGCCAATTAATCTAAACTTGTCACCAAATGACAAGTGTCCCCTTCACATGTCTAGCCTTTATCCCAAAATTCAAACTAACTTTTTATCTTAACCCTTCATTTAACATATCTCACCTCTTAATCCTAGCCATCCATATAAGGATGTTGCCCTAAACCTAGCCTTTATCCCTCATGTGACACTTGTCAAATTACTACAACTTCAATCCAAACCCTATCTTCTCATTTAATCCTAGACATTCATCATGAACATGCATCCAAACCCCATTTCTTCCATCTCATTTCTATAAATGAGAGGCCTCCCATCCCATTTGCATAAACATCTTTTATGCTAATGTCATGTTGTTGGAATTTCTATTTATTCATGAGCAACCACATTCAAATCTCCAACTCAACATAATACATTCAATTTTTTGAGGTTTGCATGTCTTTGGTTTGATTTAAGCTATTTTTATGCATATTTCTATTATATCCATTTTACATGCATATATAAGTTATGATGCACATCACATACAAGGAGAATTGGGTTCTTGATTGACATTTCTACAAGTGTTAGTACTCATAAAAAAAAATGAACATAAAACATGAACAATCTTACTTATAAGCTTGATGCATTGTGAACATGAATCTTAACTAATGAAAAATTGTAAAAATGTTGATTATTCTACTCTTGACTGCTTTTAGGATTCTCAAAATGATGCAGACACAAGGGAACAATCACAAACTCTTGACAACCTTCCTATTTGAGGCATCTAACAAGATTATTCTGACCTCTTTGGTCATTCCAAAACTCCCTTAAAGCTTGACAAGAAATTGAAAACAAATTTCCCTCTTTAACCCCCTTAAACCCTTGTAATAGTGAGAAACTAGTTTTTGTCCAATTACTCCAAAATTTTCCAAAACACCAAACCAACACATGAATGATTCAAACACCCATTTCCAAGTTACACAACATATATGAGAAAAAACATAGACTCCTTTGGACCATCATTGACTTCCTATATACTCACCCCTGAAAAGGCTACTCAATTAGCCCAAAATATAAATCAACATACCTTTAAACACCACACAGACCCCTGAAACCTTGAGGCAGAAAATAAATTTCCAAGAAAACACATATTCTGCAACTAGATTCCATTTGTACAGACCTGTAAACATCAAATCAGAAAACCCTTGTTTTTAGTGTAATCCATGAGGGTTTATTGGATGTAGTACTTACAAAGCCTTTCAGACTCTGCCACCAACTTAGACACTTTTATTTAGGCATCAATATACTTAAAAAACAAATAAACTTCTGGTATCTCAAATATTTTTGCAAACCCTAGGGTAAAAGCTCTATTTTCAAGTGAAAAAACCACCATTTTCAGACCTTTAACTCTTCATTTTATTTCAAAACCTAGTTCTCCACGCCTTCCACTCTTGAAGTATTATTTCCTAAGCCCTAACAACTCATCACACTGAGTCACATTGATATACAGTAGGTGGGATGAGATTCAAGCCGCTAAAACTTACAAAACCCTTATTCCCCTATTCAGGAACTTGTTTAGGAAAAAACTGAGACTTGAGTCCCAAAATGAATGAAGGAACGCTTATCAAGAAGTTAAAGGAATGTTAAGACATACATCAAGAACCCTACATCAATTTTTGGTACAAAAAGATGCTGGTATGACCTATGCATAGGCATAAATCACAAAAAAAATAGTAAAATCGAAAAATTGAGCAAGTGAAATCTTTATTGTTTCAACAAAACTCCTTCATAATTGATTGAAGAAAACTTTGGTTAGAGCCTTTTATGGCTTTAAATACATTTTTGCATCAACATCCAACTGCCTAACTCCTTTTAACTATCTTTTAAAATCCTAACTCCTAATTACCCCTAAAACTGTGTTTTGACAACTTGATTGTGCACTTAATAACATTATTGTGCAACCATTAACATTTAGGCATTTATGAATTCCAATCACCTTGAATTCAATCCAATGAAACAAAAAATATCTCACTCTTTCCCACCTACCTACAAATTCTAATGTTTTTTCCTCCAAGGCTTACAAATTTCAAATTTGATACATGAGTGCACTTGTGCACATTTGACCATCAAAACACCACAACCCCTAAATACATGAAAGAGTGGTCTATTTAGACCTTATTACACAAAATAAACTTAAAACCTTAGCATTAACCCAATATGCATTTAAAAAAGCAAAGCTTGATAATGTGGTGTAGGTGCTCCTGCACCACAAAATGATATTGACATTTTTCTAGACTTCCTTGGATGTTTAAATGGTGAAAAAGACTTATATTTATATTCATTTTGTGAAAAAATAATTATGAAAAGCCAAAAAATGAGTTTAAATTTGCAAGCATAAAGATGCTAAAACAGGGTGGTCAAGGGTGTGGGAACCCTTGACAAGGCCTATTTTTGGGATTTAGATGCTCATTAAATAAATAAATAATTTTAATTGCCACCTATATCTTGACTTTACAAAAATGAGAATAAAGTGGGAAAATAATTAGCATAATTAGGTCCAAGCACATGGGATAGAGCTAAACATAGTGTAAAATTGTCAAGCTCAACAATTTTCAATGCTACAATAGTGAACATCCTTTTATTTTATTAATATTATGGGCCCATCACCAACCAATGGGGAATTTATGTATTAGGACACATATGCATTTCATATGACCACCTAACCTTTATTATGACCTTCAATCCCACTAATTATCTTTTAGATTAAAGAAATATGGTTGACTAGATTAAGATGAAAGGTTTGAAATTATATTGTTATGACCATAAAACCCAATAATTACCTTGTATATCAAAAAAATGTGGTTGACTAGATTAGTATCTACATGTTCTATCTTTTACCGTTTCATAGTAGAGTATAAAAAATATGCATCCACTTATAGTTAGTATTAGAGAAGATGATATCTAGTCATCACATAGTTGTGAAGAGTTCAATTAAGTTATTAGAACTATCCATGAAATTAATTGCATGAATATAATTAAAGTGCATAGGTTTGAGGTTAAAGGAGTCCTAAATCATGGTGTGATCCAATGTTTTGGTCAAAATAAAGCTAAGATATATGGCTTTGGTGTAAATTTTGTAGAGAATTTAGAGATAGAATGCTTTAGGAATTTATTCCTATGAGTGATGTGTGGCTTCTCTATCTTAGTAAGGTGTAGGACTATGATGAAATGTTATTTGGTCCATGTGGAGGAGTGTAGTATTGATTCCCAATCTTGAATTATCCATTTTGTGGCTCTCAATAGTATTTTGGTGTTCTTAACATTGATAATGAATCTAAGACATATTGCTTATGGCTCTAATACAATGGCCTTATATTTTGAATTTTCTATGTGTTAATTCCTTAATTATTCCCATTCATAGAGATTTAATGTTATTGAACTATAGTGGATTTCTTATTCTTAAATTTATTTTCTGTGTCATACTTTCTTTATTAGTCATTCTTTCCTTATGGGCCCTATTGATGAATGTAGCATTTGTTCTTGTTAATTATGTTTATTTCCTATTTCTTATTCAAAATTTCCTAACCATAGAGATAGAGGAACTAAATATTACTATTGGAAGTATTGGAACAATCAAGAACATAATGGTGATTAGTTTCATGATACTAAAGACATCAAGAAAATATTTTGTGACTTCTATAAAAACTTGTTCATAGCAGAGAATAAATTAATAAATTATGCACAAGCTTAATGAAAATCTGTAGAAAAAATGTTCCAAAAAAGATTACTAAGAAGATGGTTGTGGATCTTGAAAAGGAAATATTTAAAGAAGAAATTGTAAATACCAAATTATGTATTTTTAGGAGGGTAAATCACTAGGGGTTGATGGCTTTCCAATTTAATTTAATAGAGAAAATATGGGATGGATGTTGGGAAAATGTTTCTCAACCTTGAAATTACATAAGTTATTGTTGATACATAAGGTGTTGTTCATACGACGATGATGGGGGGGTGTAGGGGGTCCCCCCCACGAGGGGTCCATGGGGATCATCCCCCTAGATAGAGGTCTAGGGGAAGCACCCCTAAAAGGAAATTTTCATTTTTATTTTATTATTGAAAATCTGGATTGTTAATCATTAGGTTTCAAATATAACAACCAATATTTTATTAGATTGAATTTCCCTAGAAGTCAAACCTATTTTAAGAGGGCATTGTATTATGACCATGTATAGTGATGTATTTTAAGAGTCTGATAGTGGTTGTGTTGCCTCTGGATCTCTGGCTAATGATACTCCTATGAGAATATTCTCTACAAGTATGTTGTAACCTTTGTGATTTCTAAATAATATATTAGATAGCTTTTGGAGTGTGGGGTTTTCTCTTGAAATGGTTTTTTCCATGTAAATCAATGTGTTGTGGTATGCATGATATTTATGCTTATTTCTATTTGAGTTTTAGTAACTATTAAATATCTATAAATTTTTTCCATTATCCTCCTCTCAAGATTAGTGTAGGAAGTTATTCTGCTACCTTAGCTTCCTTACAAGTGGTATTAGAGCCTGATCACCTTTGGTTTCAATTGTGGGTTGTTGGGTTTTTTGAACTAATCTAGATTTGAGTGGGAGCTTGTGTAGAAGACACTTTGTGATCTTGTTGGAAGAATCTAGAAAGTTCATCAGGGAGAATAGAGGTGGATAAATTTTTTGGAAATAATTTTGAAATGTGGAAGCCAAAGATGGAGGATCTATTGATAGATCAAGATTTGTGGGATGTTGTTGATGAGAATGTTTCTAGGCCTACAAATCAGTATGTTAAATATGATGTTATGGACCGTAAAGACAAGGGTCTAATCAGATTGTGCTTGGAAGAATCTATTTTAATCAATGTCCATGAAGGGACCTTTGCACAAAAACTATGGAAGAAGCTAGGCAAGACATATCAAGCCAAATATTTAGTGAACACTATTTTCTTGAGGAAGAAATTGTATTCCTTGAGAATGGAAGAGGGTGGATGAATTAAAGACCACCTGGAAGCATTCAATATGTTGGTGGCTCAGTTGGAATCTATTGGTGTCAAAATGGATGAGGAGAAATGTTAGATCCTTCTTTGTTCTTTTCTTGATTTGTGGGATTCTCTTGTTACAACTATTGGGAGTACTTCTGTTATATTAAAGACTAAAGATGTGGTGGGTTCTTTGTTTTCTAAAGAGATGAGGAGTAAGGTATCCATCAGTGCCAAGGAGGCCCTAAATTTTTGTGGAAGACCTAAGGAAAAAGGAAAGAAGAATGAGAAGCGTGATAAATCCAAGTCCAAGGGGAGATTCAAATCTCTTAGAAAGTCCAAAGTTATTTTTTGGAATTGCGGTAAACCTGGACATGTTTGTAAGGACTGCAGAGAACAAAAGAAGAAGAAACAAAAGAAATTTGATTCTAATTATGAGTTTTAGAAGGAAGATGGTGATGCATTCATTGCAGCTTTGGTAGCTTGTGCAGGTAATGATTCATGGTTAATTGACTTTGGTGCATCTTTCCATATGACCTTTAATAAATATTAGTTTTTTTAATATGAAGAATTTGATGGAGGTAAGGTGTACTTTGGTGATGATTGTAGTTCCCCTCCATTCTCACCATAGATGTGCAAGTAGATTGGATTTCAAACTTTGAGATGAAGGTAAAATAATAGGGATATTTAAATGCATGTGCTAATGATGTTAAGCAGTTGATGTTGTATATTATGAATTTATGGACTATGTGTGATGGTTAGGATAGGATTTATTATATATGTTTAAGGATAGGTTTATCATGATGTGTGTGTGTGTTCAGATATGACCATTACTAAGATGTATGCTATGGACATATTGATGTGATGGGAGTGCTTTAGTTACCTTTGGGGTTTTCACTTGATTCTAATATATTATTATTGTGTTGACATGTCATTATGAAGATGTACTAACTTATGTTCAAATGTTGTGGTTGCAGATGGGACATGACCTTCTATTAGTGCTTTAGTGAGTATGATGTATATTGCCATGTTAGTATTGCTATGCAGAGATTTATTTGGATAGTTGGGTGACACAATAGTATGTTGTTAGGTTAGGAGGAAAGAGTGACATCATACCGTTGGACATATGGGGGACATATGAGAATGAGATATGATTGCTAGAGTTCCTTTCCTAGTACCTCGACTATTATGAACATGTGCTCTAACTTGTATGCTTGAGTGAACAAATACTAGGCTATGTCTCCACCTGAATTAGTAGGTTTGAGCGTGCATCTAATCCCAATGGTGGTTGAGGAGATAACATCTAGGCCCAAGTTATACCCTAACCCTAGCCATTGTCCCCAATTAGGGACAATTGATTCCGTGTGTGACCACCTTTCCGGGTTGTCATGGGACAATGCCTAATCTCCTATACCCTATGGTTGGAGTGTTGCACTTGTGTGAATTTTTTTGTTGGGTTATGTGATTATGTGACTCTAATGTCTAGCTTTGAGTATGGATTTAGTTCAAATGGTGATAAGTCCTTTGGTAAGTAAGGTTAGTCATTGTTGTGATCATTCCCATTATTTATGTTTTGATGTGAATGTCTCCTTTCAGTAAAAAGTTATTTTGTGGTTTATGCTTAGTCTTTGATTATGACCTATTTAAGTGAAGTTAGCTTGTAGGTCGGATATGTTGCTATTGTTAAAGTGTAAAAAAGTGTGATTTAATGTTATTATATATATTTATATATATTGCTATGGTTATTCTTTGGTGTGAGTGAATATTGGTTATTAATTATATTATGATTATATGTGTGAAGGAGGTGATTTAATATTGTCATGGGTTGCACCAATAAGTTATTATGTTAATGTGTGTAGACTATTATGACTTATAATGTCACTATGTATGTTATCATTATTGGTGCAAGGGGATATTTGATTATTATTATTATTTATGTAAGGGTATTATTTACTATTGCTAAGTGTTAATATTAATTAGTTGTTATGTTAGTATGTGCATATCATTATGTTCATTATTTTTGCTTGTTATGTTTATTATGATTATGTTATTGTTTATTGATTTTGGAAAAGGAACATTTGATTATTTAATTGTGGTTTATTGAATCATGGTTATTTTATTGAGAAATGGAAATAAAAATTAATTAATGTTTATTTGATTGAAAAGGAATTTGGAATTGGAACTTATTTATTAATTAATTATTTTTGAAACCCCTTGTGGGAGTGAAGTCTCATTTCAGAGTTTCCTTTTCAGTTGGGATTTGTGTGTGGAAATGGGAGGGGGGGATGAAATAGTTGTGATATGGTGAAAAAGGAATTGTTTTCTTGGTGTGAGAGTTGTTACAATTCGAGGGTTTTGAAATTTGAAACAACTGTGATGAATTTTTATGTTTTTGGTGAGATTTTGAGTGATTTGAGATGAGATTTGAAAAGGGTGGTTTGGATTTTTGGTTGTGAATTCATGAGAATATATTATTGTTGGTTTGAATGGATATTTTGGCTCCTAATGGTGACTCTTGATTAGTGATTTAATCTTAGAATATTTTTTGGGGTTTCAACTTCTTTTTCATCATTGTTCTTCGAATTTGAGGTAAGGATTTTCTTGATTTTGTTAATTTATGCATTTCAAATTTATAGGAATTTGAAAAGGGTTAAATTAATTGAGGTTCTAATGTTTTTGATAATCTGGAAAAGATCTGGTTGTTGGGTTTCTCATTTTGTCATTTGGCTGTAATCGGGTAATGCCGAAAATAAGTTTTAAGGGATCCATTTGTTTGTTTTGAGTTTTGTGAATTTTTGAGTCATTTTTGGTCAATTCTACTCATTCCATTGAGTAGTCAAGGGTCAAATATGAAATGGATTTTTGATGGATTTGGATTTCGAGTTGATTTGACTATTTTATGGCCGGCAGACTTAACTGCTATCAAGAGGGTTTTTAGGGGAGTCATTTTTTGTTTCACATTTTGTGAATTTTTTAGTCATTTTTGGTCAATTCCACCCACGCAACTGAGTATTCGAGGGTCAAATCAGAAATGGGTTTTTGAAGGATTTGGATTTCAAGTTGATTTGATTATTTTATGGCTGGCAGAGTTGACTATTGTCAAAAGAGATTTAGTTCAGTTCGGAAGGTTGTATAGAAGGATATAGCTCTATCCTTTGATCTATATTGTGTTGTAAAATTTTTTCTTGAATGTGTTTACTATCTATATGTTAAAAATCCCTCCCTATTTGTGAAATCTTGTGTTGAGGCTTTTGCACTATGTAAGGATCAATTTTACCAAGGTTATGCATTGTTGGTCCTGATTATGAACTACTGAGAAAGGGAAATTAAAGTTGGCTATCATGTTATAAGATTATGCAAATGATTTAATGTGATTCATTGTATGTGTTATGGTATAATGATTATTTTTTGGGTTTCCTATCCATTTGTGTTATGTGTTGGGCCTTTGGAAGTATTTGAAAGTCTTTGTGAAAGTCCTTGTAAATTTTAGGTTGTTTCCTTTGAATGTTTAGTGTCATTCACTTGTTTATGTTTCTTTATTGTGTGTGGGGCCTAGTTTTTTCTTCTAGCATAGAGGGAGTGAACCTCAGGGTTCCACATGGTAGGGTGATATTTTCCAACCATCCATTGGGGTTTAGGTGGTATAGTTCATGTGCAACATGGAGAGTTCTTCCTTCCACTTCATTCCAGATTTGGTTGTGTGGTGTAGATGATATTTCTAAGAAAATTGTGCCCAATATGTATTATATATATATATATTCCTCTCAAATGAATGAATCTTGTACATTGTAGAATTCTTGTAAAGGAAATGGGAATGAATTGATGGAATCTTGACAATATATTTATTGTTGTTTATTATGTACTAGAAAGGCTAACATATGAATGTTATATTTATGATGCATATGAACTTAATTTAGTAGTATATGTGATATGTATTTATGTACCTATTTCATGGCATTGATTAGGATTAGGTTCATATAGGCATAGTGTTAGATGAGGTTTAATTATAATGAAGTTATGTTATCATATCTAGTTTGATGTATGCTATTTAATTTACATTCATGGGATTGACTAGATGTTTTCTTGGTGTATCATATGTCTTTCTATAGGTTTAGTTAGTGTAGATGTGTCATAGTAGTGATGTTAGGAGACCATGGTGGATAGGTGTTAAGTGGCCTATAATTAATGTTGCTTTTAGGTCATAATGTTATTACGATATGATGTTAATGTAATGATGATATCCATGTTAATTTGTTGAGTTGCATTAGTTAGTGTCACTTTAGTTTCTTTTAAAAAAATAATTGGCATGCTATTTGTGGACTTTTGTGTTAATCCACTAGGTCCCTTAGCGGGGCATTACAATTATTCTTATTTGAATATTATTGGTTGTGGTAAAGTTAGAATCAGGTTTCCTGATGGAAGAATAAAAAGGATTAATGGTGTGTTTCATATCCCTAGATTAGTATGAAATCTGATATCTATGAGAAAACTAATATCTATGTAGGTGTGTAGGTCGTATTTTTAGATGCAAGATGTAAGATGGTTAGAGGTGCTATGGGATTGCTAGAGGTGTCAAATATGGCACATTGTATAAGCTTGATGCATACACTGTTGAGTTCAACAACACTTATGTGAAAAGAAAGTCTGTGAAAGAGGTGAGGGTTCCATCTTCAACAGATGGTCATGGATATTGGGTACCCAAGGGTGCTCTTTCTTCTAAATCAAGGTTACCTGCAAAGAAAAAAATGTTATGGAACCAAAGATTTGGCCACATTGGAGAAAAGGGTCTAAGGACCTTGAAAACTAAAAACCTTTTTGAATTTTTGTCTAATTATAATCTTGAATTTGATTTAAATGTGAGAATTGCATTTATGGAAAGAAAAAATGCATTAAATTTTATTCGAGTTCTCATAAATCTTATGGTGTATTGGATAGATTATTCATTTTTATGTGTTTTTCTTATAGATGTTCCTTCAATTGGTAAATCCACACATCGTGTTTCATTTATTGATGATTATAGTAGAAAGACATGGGTATATTTTTAAAGAGTAAATAAAAAGTTTTCAATGAATTTAAAGAATTTAAATAAATGGTTGAGTTGTAGAATAGAAATAAAATAAAATATTTGAGGACTGGTAATGGTAGTGAATTTTAATCTAATGATTTTGATAGATTTTATAAAGATTGTGGTATTTATAGAAAAAATACAACTTTGTATTCTCCATAGCACAATGGAGTTGTAGAAAGAATGAACAGGACACTGATGGAGAAGGCTAGGAGTATGTTGAGTGGTGCTAGTCTAGAACAAATTTTTTGGGCTGAAGCTATTGCTACTACTTGTTACTTGATTAATAGGTCTCCTACATCAGCTCTTGTTGATAAGACACCTATAGAGGCATGGTCGGTCACAAGCCTTCATTAAGAAATCTTAGAGTTTTTGGTTGCAAGGCATATGCAGATATGCCAAAGGAGAAGTGAAAAAAGTTGGAGAATAAGGCTATGAAATTTATCTTCATTAGATATAGTTAGGGTGTGAAAGGATACAAGCTTTGGGATCCTATTGCATAGAAGGTAATACATAGTAGAAGTGTTATTTTTAGAGAAACTAATCCTTCTTCTATTAAATTACGGCCAAAACAAAGTAAACATGAAGATGTGATTCAATTTAATTCTCCGCCTAAGTTGAATCAAGGCCCATAGATAGATAAGAAGTTGAGGAGAGCTCATCTAGCTTTGAATATTTAGAAGAGGTGGAAGAACCTCCAAATCAAATTATTTGTAGGTATACAAGGCATATCCAACCACCTAATATGTATTCACCCATTGATTGGAGATGTATTTTTGCTTTGAATACTAACATGGATGAGCCCAAAATAGTAGATGAGGAATTAGGTATGAATGATCCAAAATCCTAGAAGATTGCTATGGATGAAGAAATGGAAGCTTTGAAAACAAATGATACATGATATCTTGTACCATTTCCTGAAGGAAGAAAACCTATTGGTTTCAAATGGGTGTTCAAGAAAAACATTGGTTCAAATGGAGGTATCGAGAAGTACAAATAAAGGTTGGTTGCAAAAGGTTACTCTCAAGTTGAGGGTGTTGATTATGGTGAGATATTTTCTCTTGTTGTAAAAATGACATCCATTAGATTTTTGCTTTCTATTGCTACTCTTATAATTTAGAGTTTGAGCAAATGGATGTGAAATTTTTTTTCCTTCATAGTAACTTGGATCCTGAGGATATTTATATGACACATCTAGAGCACTACATGGTGAAATCTAAACACATTCTTGGGATTGAAATTAGAAGAGATAGAGTGAACATAAAGCTATGTTGTGACTAAAGTAAGCATGTAAATTCAATTTTACAAAGGTTTGATATGTAGGATTGTAGAGCATTGTGTGTTCCTATTTTAACTAGAACAAAGTTATTTATTTTAGATTGTCCAACATCCCATCTAAGATGGAAGACATGAGTAGAGTTACATACTAGAGTATAGTTGGAAGTTTGATGTATGTTGTGGTTTGTACAAGACTAGACATTACCCAAGTAGTGTGGGTTCTTTCCAAATATATGTCTAATCCTGGTAGAGTTCATTGGGATGCAGTTAAAAGGGTCTTAAGATATTTTTACAATACCTTGAATATTATTCCTTTTGTTATCATAACAATATGACTGAAGATGAGATTTACCTTGATATTCACATGGGTTATGTGGATTCAGACTGGGTAGGTGATGTTGATAGCAGATGATCTACTAGTGCTTATGCGTTCACTTTATTTGGTGGTTCAATTAGTTGGATGAGTAAGTGAAAAGTTGTGGTTGTCTTTTCCACTACTAAATTTGAGTATATGGAAGCTACTCAAGCTTGTAAAGAAGCCATTTGGCTTAAGAGACCGTGTTCATAAATTGGAATAAAGCAAGGAGTAGTGACAATTTATTGTGACAAGACTTAAGAGTGTGATATGTCTAGCTAAGAACTTGATATTTCATGATAGGACCAAGTACATTGATGTACAATATCATTTTGTTAGAGATATGGTCGAAGATGGCATGGTGAAGCTAGTTAAGGTAGAGACTTTGATGAATGTTGCTGATTATTTAACTAAGCCTATGAGCATACAGTTCCTATGGTGTTCAGAGACTATGGGCCTTATGGCCCCTAACAATTAAGAGATGATGATGACACCCTCCCCTTTCCCTTGCAAGGTGTTCAACAAGTGGGATATTTGTTGGGAAAATGTGTCTCAACCTCACAATTACATAAGTTATTGTTGATACATAAGGTACTATTCCTATGATGACAACGGGGGGAGGGGGGGTATAGGGGGTCCCCCCTATAAGGGGTCTGACAAGATCATCCCCCCTATTGGGGGTTTGAGGGTAGTGCCCCCAAAAGGAAAATTTTATTTATATTTTATTATTCTAAATATGGATTGTTCATCATTAGGTTTTAAATCTAGTAGCTGATATTTTATTAGACTGACTTTCCCTAGAAGACAACCCTATTTTATGAGGGTGTTATATTATGACTATGTATTTTGATGTATTTTGAGAGTTTGATAGGGGTCATGTTTCCTCTGGATCTCTGGTTGATGATACTCTTGTGAGAAGCTTTCTCTACAAGTATATTGTAATCTTTGTGATTTTTGAATAATATATTGGGTGGCTTTTAGAGTGTGGGGTTTTTCTCCTGAAAGGGTTTTCCCCATGCAAATCAATGTGTTGTGGTATGCATGATATTTATGTTTATTTTTGTTCAAGTTTTAGTAACTTTAAAGATATATAAAAGTTTTGCATTATCCTCCTCTCAAGATTAGTTAAGGGAGTTATTCCACTACCTTAGCTTTCTTACAATGGATTAGAGATAATTTATTAGAAGTGAACATAGATTCTTTGGAGGTGGGTGAGTGTAGGATCATGGGGGTCCAAAGAGTGTTGATATGACAAAAAAGTAGCTGAAAACTTTTTTTTTCATTTGAATTTGATGAAACGAAAAGGATTTATTGAGAAAATTGTGAGCTTTCCAAAAATATAAGATATGCCTTATTTGGAAATAAACATAGATAATTATTATTGATTTTCTATATACATTTTGACTAAAAACTTGATTGATAGGATGGTTGAAAAATATCTATAATTCTTCAATGATTTATCATTTTTTGAATCTAAAAGATGTAACACATTCTATGCTTCCCACACTATTGGATAAAAAAAAATGAAAATAAAAAAGGAATTTCATAAATTTTTGACCAAGTTATGATGGTTAGACAAACAAGTTTTAATATTTTTAAAAAAATTTAATAAAAAAATCATAACTAATTATTTACTTACAAAAAAATTACAAAAAAAAGTGGCACATCTAGGCATGTTTCCTCTACTTACATTGAAAGTTTCCAAAAAATATATTATTTTTTGCTTGTACTTAGGTTGGTCAAACATACACCTTCTTTTTATTTTTTCCTAAAAAATTAGTACTATTGCATTGAAATTTCAAAATTTCACCAAATAGATTTATTTTTTTCCAAAAAAGGAATAGTATCTTAGAAACTAAATTCAATTTTCTACAAATTTTGTTATTACATATTTTTTAAATTATGTTAATAACTTATTCAAATTTTTATGTCAAGTTTCCTAACTCTATTTCTTTTTAATTTTCATTGCTATGCAAGGGCCTAGTTTGGACCCCCATGATCCTACACTAACCTAGGTCAAGAATATGTTATGTGGACATCAATGGGTATCCTATTCATTAATTTAGCTAAGGTCTTATAAGATGCATTCGATAGAGTAATTGGTCTCCAATTATTAATACTACCTAATAGCTCCTCATTGTTAAATGTTTAGTTTGCTAATGATACTAGCATATTTCCCTTGTTGGAAAAAAAAATAGAAAACCTAATTGATAGGTTAATTTTTTCTATCAAGCATTAGGGGAAAAAATCTCTAAGTCAAAATCTCTCCTTTTAGGTTAGTCAAAAACACCCCTTGATTGGATATCCAAGTTTAGTTAGCAATAAGGGGGCGAAGTAAGATTGTAAGATATTTGGGAATTCCTTTCTTGGTGAGCCCTTCTCTAAAAGATATGTGGAACTTGATGTTTGCAAAAATTGAAAAGAAACTAAAAGTTTTGAATAATAGCCATCTTTCTCTTACATGCAAGGTTCAAGTTTATTAAAAAATCCTTGGCATCCTACTTAATATATTATGCCTCTATTTGGTTTTTTACAAGTTATTAGGTGAATAAGCTACAAAATATAATTATGAATTTCCTCTAGTCAAATGATAAAGGTACAAAGAAAAAAATACTATTAAATGGGAATGGTGTTGCTTGGAAAAAGAAAGAGGTGGTTTGGGTTGAAGGATTTAAAATTGAAAGGGAGAGTTGTTGAGCATAGGTTGTCATTGATGTCAAAGCTTGTCAAAGCTTGTCAAGGATTACTTGAATGATCATTATATTCCCCTCTAATTTTTGCAAGTATGTTGCTAGTGTTGTTATTGATGTCAAAAGTTGCTGGTGTTGGTCATTAATGTCAATAGTATGGAGATGGTTGGTGTTGTCAAGTGTGTGTGGTAGTATGGATGCATTGTGATTTGATAAGAAGGTGTAGTATTTTTTCCATCAATGTTCTTATTGATGTCTTGATGCATAAGAGTTGTAGTTTTAGTAAGTTCACTTGGTTTCCAAGTGCTTTTGAGAAAATTTGAAAAAAGGGGTGTGTAGTGTGATTGAGGTGTTTTCAGTTTTGTGCTCTACATTTCTTCAGGATTAAATATATGCTCATATAGTTTGGATATGATGATCAAAGGTGTTTAGAAGTTTCATATGTAGAGTTTCAAGATCTGGATTGTTCTACAGTGGAAGTTGTGTTTGACAGTTTATCTATCTGTGTAGAATGTTGTTTAGAAGAAATGAGATTTCTCCACATTTCTTTGCAATGAATTTTCTTGTCTTGCAGATTTGAGAATGAGCTTATTTTTTTGTAACTTCCTTCCCTTGAGGTTTTAGGTGTTGAGGTATTCTGCAATGTTGGTTAGTAAGTTTTTTTTTGTGGCAATGTGTTTGGTTGAACAAAATTATGGTGTTCTTAGTTTCAAGTGGTTGTGGAAGATTTTTTGAATATTTTGATGATGCTATACTATTCTAAGATGTTGTGTAGATGGTGTGAAGTGTTGTTGTGTGGTCTGCATGTTGTGAAGAATCATGTATGCAGTCGCTTGTAGTGTTAGTAAGTTTGGCCAACCTAGAGTGCTAGCACTATTTGTGGAGGTACCTTATGGATTGTGAATGTGTTGAGTAGAGTGGTGATGTGGATTTGAATCCTAACCATTGGTGTGCTTTTCCTTCACAGGTGATCCCACAAAGCTGGTTTACAATTTTTGGGAGATTATGATTTTTGCTGAAATCACATATTTTTAGAAGATATAATGATTTAATCCTTAAAAAGTTCCATTTAAAGCATTCCAATTGAAAAGGGTTTGATCAAACTACCTTAGATCAAACCCCCTTGGATAGAACCCTGCTAGTTTCAAACCATACCTATAACAGAGTCTCATTTACACCTATCAAAATGTTGATAAAAAACCACTTTTGAATTACCTTTTGGGGGATCAAATGAATTCATTTAATTTTTTTTTAAGTATGTAGTCCTTATTATAAGCTTCCCAAAAAGTATAATTTTAAATAAATTTTATTTTATTATTATATTTATTTTTATTTCTTGTGAATGTAGGTTTTTCACCGAAAATCAAGCTCTCTATTTTGCACGTGGAAAAATAGAAGATTATCATTTTTTAATAAAAAATATGAGTGTACCAAATATTGAAGTCCTTGATCCAACAACAAAAAAAAAAATCGATACATACAAAAAAAATTATGTGTTATATAGTTTTCCTATGTCTGAATTGTAATTGGTTTGACTTCGAAACTTGATTAAGGAAAAAATATTAAATAAAACACTATGAAGCTAATTGGAAGGACTAGATATTGTAGTTACAAATCTAAATTCAAAAAATTATAATTTTATCCTTCATGGAAAAAAAGTTATGTGTTATATGGTGAGTGTCACTCCTTAAAAACAGTGTTTACTGAAAAAAACTAGTTTTCGAAGGAGATGGAAAAAGAAGTGCAATCTGTTCCAAAATTTTTGAAAAAAGTATATTTAGAATCTATAGACAAAATGACACAAATCACTAGTTTGCATCATCTTTAAATTCCTCATGGTTTACTCATTATAGGTGCCCGAAAGTGAAGATTTAGTTACAAAAATTCAATTTAGTGTCCAGTTTGGCCAAAAATTGTAAACCAGTATTGTGGGATCACCCTCGCTTATTTCAAGTGTGGAGGTGTTTGTTGTCGGCCTATTTTGGTATTGCATTTTTTGAATGCATAGGTTTCATTAAGACCAGTCTAATTGAGATTATTGAGGTCATGGATGGTATATAAGTAAGGTAAATTGTTGGAGAGATGTGTGGATTTGTAGGTGTGTGAAATATGAAAATTTGATTAAGTGTGGTGATTTGAGTGTGACCTTAATGCCTATGACTCTGATACAATGGGAAAAAAGGTCTATATTTTCAGTGTACTTGAAGTTGCTGGAGGAAGTCAGCTAAAGTTTGCATATGGGATAGAGTTTCAGTGGTGGATTTCTCCTATTTCCTTGAGATAGAAAATCTCTTTATAACATTTTTCTTCTATCTTCTTTCTTCTTGGTAGTGAGTCACCCGACAGTGAGCCTTTCTTCTTTTTCTAAGCAAGGAGCCCTTGGGAGTGAGCCTAATTTTATTTGGTTTTGCAATTCAAATATGTGTGAGATAATCCTCACCATAATTTTTCCTTTCTTGGGTTTTCCACATAAATCTAGCGTTCTTATGTGTTTGGATGTGTTTGCATTACTATTTCATATGTTTACATTTTGTTAATGCATGATAAGGATTTAATGGTTGGTAATTTTTTGAAAAGATATTTGAGGGTTTGAATTTTTTAAGTATACAATTTATTCAACCCCCCTCTTGGTTGTCATGTGCATCTAACAATTGGTATTAGAGTTGTGGTTCCTTGGAGAAAGCTTAATCGCTTGAGGTAGATCTGAATGGTGCACAAGAAGGGTGTCAAATCTCTTATTTTTGATGGAGAAAGTTATGTTTTTTGGAAAGATAGGATGGATTCCTTTTTGGTCTCTCTTGGATTTCTTGTCTAGTATTTAGTTGAAAAAGGATACAGTACACTTGATGTTGGTCTGACAAGTGATGATGAAATCAAGGAATATGAGAGCATTGGTAAAGAAAGGAATGCTATTCTAATTGGTCTCTCTAATTCTGAAATTGGAAAGGTGATAAGTCTAAAATCTACTAAAGATGTGTGGAAAAAGTTGGAGAGAATTTATGAAGGAGATGACAAAGTCAAGAAAGCGAAGATGAAGAACTACAAAGCTAAACTTAAAACCCTAAGGATGTCTAAAGATGAAGATAATACTGCCTACATACTTAGAGTTGATGAAGTTATCAATGCCATCAATGGTCTTGGTGGTAAGTTGGAAGAAAGTGAAGTTGTGAAAATGGTACTAAGAACTCTTCCTAAAAACTTATAGTTCTAAAGTTTCTGCTATTCAGGAAGCTTAGAATTTGGATAATTATTCTAGATATTAGATATTTGGTGCTTTAATTTCTTATGAACTAAGATATTTTGGTCAAGATGCTACAAAGAAAGAAATTTCCTTTAAATTTTACAAAGAAAAGATGGATGATGAATTAGGTCCAAATGATCTTGATGAGGTGGAAGAAAATTTTGTAAGGAGATTGTAAAAGGGAACTTATAAATATAGAGGTAAGTTACCCTTTAAATGTTTCAATTGTTGAAAGATAGGTCATTATGCTTCTAAATGCCCAATTAAAGTTTCAAATGAAAAACATAAGGATCATAAAGGAAAAATTTTCAAGAAGAGTTATGACTAATCTTGATAGATGTGTAAAGGAAAGTACTCTAATAACAAGTCATAACATTGAAGGAACTATGGTGACTACTTTTCATGCAAGAGAAGAAATAAATTATTGGATAATTGATAGTGGATGCTCAAATCATATGACAGGTGATAAAAGAGTAAGTTTGTTAAACTTTAAAGGTATGATGGTGGTCTTGTTAAGTTTGGTGATGATAATGTATCTGCTAAGATTTGTGAAAAAGGTTCAATTAGTTTTAATGGTAAGCATAAAACAATTGATGTTCTTTAATCTTCTAAGTGTAGGATAGATGTCTAGTAGAGGATAAAATCTTGTGTTTCAGGCTGATGGTTGTGAAATCAAAAGAGGAAGCCATGGTGTTATGGTTTCTATAGGAACAAGGACATAAGGTAATGTTTATTAGCTTAAAGGTAGTGGTGCTAAATGCTTCATGTCTCAAACAAATAAAATTTGGCTATGTCATAGAAGAATGGGTCACATCAATTTTGATAGCATAGTGAAGATCAATTCTACTAATGTTGTGAGAGATATGTCAAATATTACAAAGCCTATCAATGCAATATGCAAGGAATTTTAGTTTAGAAAGAAAAATAAGAAGAGGTTCAAGACTAAAGAATATTATATTGTAGGTCCATTGGAGTTGGTGTATATAGACCTATGTGGACCTACTAGAATAAGAAGCTCATATGGTGACTTGTATTTCATGTTATTAATTGATGATTATTTTATAACTTGGGTAACATTTCTTAAAGAAAAATTGGAAACCCTAGATAAGTTCAAAGAATTTAAGTATATGGTAGAGAATGAAATGGAATTCAAAATCAAGTGCTTGAGATCTGATAGAGGTGGTGAGTTTACTTCAAATGAGTTTAACAATTTTTTTGATGATTTATGGAATGAAGAGGCATTTTTCATCTCCTATAACTCCTCAACAAAATGGAGTTGTGGAGAGGAAGAATAGAATAGTTTAATAAGCAGCCAGGACAATGATGAAGCTAATCTACTAGATGTCTATTGGTGAGAAGCAATTCATACTGCAGTCTAAATTCTTAACAAAGGTCAAGCAAGAGTGAATAGGTCAAAAAGTCCCTATGAGTTATGGTATGGTAAACCTCTCATTGTAAAGTATTTTAGTCTTTGGAAGAAAATTTTATATCAAAAGAGATGAAGAAAACCTAGGAAAGTTTGATGCAAGATTTGATGAAGGAATATTCATTAGATATTCTATAAGAATCAAAGCTTATTGATGCTATAATAAAGGGTTGAAGAAGATTGCTGAAAGTGCAAGTGTTAAGGTGGATGAAGAACCATTGCAAAGATTTTTACTGACAGAAGGATATGAATATGATGAATCTCCTTGTAGTGAAGAAGAAAAGGATGAAGAGAAAGAAAAACATATGACAATTGAAGAGGAAGAAGCTCTAAAAAATATCCCTAAGACTCCTAAGTATGTGTAGAAGAACCATTCTGAATATTAGATCATTAGAGATAAGAGAAAAGGCTTGTTGAAAAGGAAAAAAGATGTTATGATAGAGGAAAAACTAAAAAAAAAATTACTTTTAGAGGTGGAACCTAAAATTATAACTAAGGCATGCAAAGATGATAATTGGATCAAGGCTATGAAAAAGGAATTGGAATAGATTGAGAAGAATATGGCTTGGGAATTGGTCCCAAGACTAGCAAATAATAATGTGATAGGAGCTAAATGGGCTTTTAGGAACAAACTGAATGAGGGCAAAAAATTTGTTAGAAACAAGGCTAGACTTTTGTGTAATGGCTACTCACAAGTAAAAGGAATAGATTTTGAGGAGACATTTTCTTCGGTGGAAAGGATGGAAGCTATTAGAATGTTTTTTTTCCTTTGCAACACATAAAGATTTTATATTTTATCAGAAGGATGCAAAATCTACATTCTTGATTGGTGACTTGGAATAAGAGGTATAAATTGAACAATCCAAAGGATTTCAGATATCATATGATATTAACAAGCTCTACAAATATAAGAAGGAATTATATGGATTGAAACAAGTTTCTGGAGATTGGTATGCAAGGTTGGATAAGTACTTGTTGTAGCAAGGATTGAGAAAAGGTACTATAGATATCAATCTATATTTCAAAGTATAAGGAGAACAAATCTTGATTGTGGTAGTGTATGTGGATGACATTGTCTTTGGAGGAAATGAAGATATGTGCAAGAAGTTTTTAGAGGAAATGTAGAAAGAGTTTGAGATGTCAATGTGTTGGGAGATGGATTTCTTCCTTAGATTACAAACCTGTTAATTAGAAAAATTTATTTTCATTTCATAGTCAAAATATGTCAAGTAAATGTTGAAGAAGTTTGGAATAGAGTATTATAAACCAATGTGTACCCCTATGGTTACTAGTTGTAAGTTAAGAAAAAAATAATGAATCTCCTAAGGTTGATTAGAGAAAATATAGATCAATGATTGGTGGATTTCTATACTTAACTAATACTAGACCAGATATCATGCATGCATTCTATCTTATGGCTATATTTCAATAAGATCCTAGAGATTCTCATGTTGTAGTAGTGAAGAGGATATTTAGATACTTGAAGGGAAGTCTAGAATTTGGTTTATGGTATCCTAGGGATATTGATTTCTCCTTGAGTGCATATACAAATGCATATTGGGAAGGTTATATAGATGATAAAATAAGTAAAAGTGGTGGTTCTTTATTTCTTGGAAGGAGATTGGTTTCATGGTTGAGTAAGAAGCAAGATTAAATGTCATTATCTGCTCTAGAGGTAGAGTATATTGTAGTAGCATTATGGTGCACACAGGTGTTGTGGATGAAGAAGACATTGAAGGATATCAAAGTATCATATGATGAATATATTTCTATCTTATATGATAATACAAGTGCTAACAATATCTCAAAGAAATTGGTAATACATTCAAGATCAAAACATATCTCTATCTAGTATCACTTTCTAAGAGAGAAAGTTGTAGAAAATGAGGTGAATTTGGAGTATGTTTCTACAAAGGATCAAGTTGTAGATATCTTTAAAAAGGATCTTCCAAAAGAGAATTTTTAGTATCTTTGAAAAAAGTTAGGGGTTATTTCCCCTCCATTCAATTATATGCATAAGGTTATGCATCTATCCAGGTGAGCATTCAAGATACATTCTAGGTCCTAGACTAATGTTGAAGGCTACCTCTTAGGGGGAGTAGGTAGTAGTGTTGTTGATGCAGTTAGATGAAGTATATTTTTTTCCCCTAAGGGGAAGAGTGTAAAAAATTGAGTGTAATGTACTTTCTTGTTTTTGTTGCAAATGGTTTCAAAGGGGTGTATGTAGATTTCAAAAAGAAAAACCAAAAAGAAAAATTATATGCAGATGATGTGTAAAAGTGCAAGTGTTGTCATTTGAATATTATCAAATGAGGAGAGAAAATAGTTCAATGTAGGAAAGAGAGTTGAATAAGTTTATGACACTTAACTATTGATGTCAAAGGGGGAGAGAGTTGGTTGAAAAACCATAGTTCAAAGGAGTATTGTAGGAGAGAGCTAGAGTTGTTTGGGAGAGAGTTGGTTGAAAAGCCATAGTGCAAAAGAGAATATGGTTTGAAGACCATAGGGGGAGAGAGTGTTCAAGAGAAAGAGAATGAGAGTACGAAGATTTTCCCTAGTTGGGGGGAGCGCTACTTGTTACATAGTTGTTGGTGTCTTTTATTTTGATCTTTTTTCAAAGAGCTGGTGTTGCCATCAATGAAAAGGGGGAGATTGCTACAAGTATGTTGTTGTTGTTGTTATCATTAATGTCAACAATTGTTGGTGTTGGTCATTAATGTCAAATGTATGGAGATGGTTGGTTTTGTCAAGTTCTTGTGCTAGTATGAATGCATTGTGATTTGATAAGAAGGTTTTGTGCTGCTATCACTAGTGTTTTCATTAATGTCTTGATGGATAAGAGTTGTAGTTGTGGTAAGTTCACTTGGTTTCTAAGTGCTTTTGAGAAAATTAGAATAAAAGAGTTTGTAGTATGACAAATTTTTTTTGAATGTTGTGCTTCATATTTCTTCAGGATTAAAGATATGATCATAGGGTTTGGATATGATGATCAAAGGTGTTTAGAGGTTATATATCTAGAGTTTGAAGATCTAGATCCTTCTATAGTGAAAGTTGTGTTTGACAGTTTATTTATTTGTGTAGAAGGTTGTCTAGGAGAAATGAGATTCCTCTGCATTTCTTCATAGTAAATTCTATTGTCTTGCGAATTTCTCAACGAGCTTATATTGTATGTAACTTCCTTCCCTTGATGTTTTAGGTGTTGAGGTGTTTTGAAAGGTTGGCTAGTAAGTTGTGTTCTATGGAAGTGTCTCTAACTGCACAAAATGATGGTGTTCTTAGTTTTAGGTGGTTGTGGCAAAGATACAAAATATTCTGATGATGCTAGAATATTCTAAGATGTTGTGTGGTCCTCATATTGTGAAGAAGCATGTATATGATAACTTATAGTGTTAGTTCAGGTTTGGACAACCTGACGTGCTAGCATTATTTGTAGGGTTACCTTGTGGATTATCAATGTGTTGAGTATTGTGGTGATGTGTATTTGGGTCCTATTTAACCCTTGGTGTGGTCATCCTTCACTTATTTCCACCACAGAGGTGTTTGGTGTTGACCTATTTTGGTGTTGCACATTTTAGGTGAATACGTTTCATTAAGTCAGACCTAATTGAGATTGTCTAGGTCATGGATGGTATATAAGGTAAATTGTTGGAGAGGTGTGTGGATCTATAGAAGGTGTGAAAAATATGCGAATTTGATTAAGTTTGGTGATGTGAGTATGAGCCTAATGCCTGACTTCGATGCAGTGAGTAGAAGGTCTACATTTTTAGTATGCTTGAAGTCATTGAAGGTAGTGATCCAAAGGTTGCAAATGACGTAAAGTTTTAGTGGTGGATTTCACCTATTTCCTTGAGATAGTGAATCTCTTTGTAATAGTTTTCTTCCATCTTCTTTCTTCTTGGTAGTAAGCTACTTAACAATGAGCCTTTCTTATTTTTTTGGTAGTGAGCCTAATTGTATTCAGTGTTGTAACTCATATATATGTGAGATAATCCTCACTGTGGTTTTTCCTTTCTTGGGTTTTCTAGATAAATCTAGTGTTCTTATGTGTTTACATTATTTTTTCATATGTTTACATTCTGCTAATGCATGATAAGGGTTTACCAGTTGATAGGATTTTGAAAAGATATTGAGGGTTTGAATGTTTATAAGTATACAAATGATTCACCCCCCTCTTAGTTTTCCTATGCATTTAACATACTTATCATTTTGAGTTGCAAAGATTTGTATCTAAATATATGTTACTAGTTATAATTTCAAAAGTATGTATGACTACTATATGCCTATAATATCATACATTTATCTATTCACTATGATAGTAGTGGTCCACAAGTCTGTTCATGAATGTTTTAGTTCAACTCTTAGGATAAAGAGACTTCTCTAGTAATACATTATGGTCAACATTTCTTCAAGAAATACAGTTTTGCTTTGTAGTTTTAGAGGAGAGTATGTCTACACTAGTTCAATCATATTCCAAAATTTTTAGAGGATATGTTCAACATGCAAAAATATTGTAATGACACAAGGTTCTTTGTGTTTTTCTTTCAAATAGGCTGCGTTCAAGGCTTGTGTGGTAATGGATAGTTCCATGTAGAATTCAAATATTGTGTGTAGTGTTAAGATATGACACACTCAAGGTTCTTGTGATAGTGCATGATGGCATGTTCTTTTGATGGCAAAAAAAATTGTTTTTGGACTAACCTGTTACATGTTTCTTGAAATTTTAATTTAGGTCTACCTTATTTCATCTTAGTTATTTGTGGACCCTTGGCCAACATACAATATGTGCTAATATAATTCCATGTTTATAATCATCAGTTTGATAGATACATAATGTGAATTAAGTGAATAGGATTAAGCATGGAAAGTGAAAATACAAGGAGACAATCATGAAGCTAGGGTTATTCAATGTGATTTAAATTTCGTAGTGTGTGCCATTATCAAAAATTAGAAATTTTGAAGAGTATCTGTAGCTAGTACATAAGTGCATGGGGTTTCTTAGGCTACAATTGAAGGTTACAAGCTTTATATTTGTAATCTAGTAGGATTGGTGTTCTACTTGTACTAATACAATTAGGGATTGGTGTCTCCATTAGGTTGGTGCCTACAAATATAATAGGGTATTGGTGTCTCCAGTAGGTTTTTGTAGTACCCCTCCACTTTTGGCCTTCGTGACGTGTAAGTAAATTGTTTATTGGTGATGTCACGCTGATTCTATCATTTCATTACATTATGAGGTGAACTTAATAGTTTAAAAAAAAATGATCTTGTTTAATTAGATTAAAATTGTTTTCAAGGTAATCTAAATAAAATTGAAATTCAAAACAATAAATAAATATACATCAGGCTTGAAAAGATATTATGTGGATATTAAGTATTAATTATTAAATTAAAAGTATTATGTGGAAATCGTTAACAAATTATTAAATTAATTGTTAAACTATAATGATTTGATAATTACATATTATTGGTTTCATTAATGATGAATATTATTATATCGTGACCTGAAAATAATATTGTTGGTTGATAAGAAAGTATAAAAAAAGAACTTTTGCTAGTAATCTACTTATGGGTTACACTCATTTACATTGAAGTCCCTTAGGTCCCATACTAAATGAATATGGACATAAATTATTAATAAGTAACCTGGCTCCTTGTCAGCAGCTCAACTCTCAATCTGTATGCGACTTAGCTGGTGTCTTGGGCTCTTCGCCATACTATGTGATCAAATCAAATGGTAAATGAAGGTTCTCATCTTTGCCCAAGGCACGCAAAACACAATGTCCCTGCCTTTATCTTCTTCAAATGACGGCTCTTGGGGTTGTATTGAGGGGGATTATTTTGAATGTGATGTAGGTTTAATCTGCAGGGATACTCCACCCACTTCATTAACTTCTTTCGCCTCCCCAATAACATTGGGAAGGACAATTGAGCTTTTTAAAAAAAAGAGGATTTTTGGGCAGATCGGGGAATGAGTGCAATTCTGGGGGGGGGACAACTTTTCAAGAATGGACGTGGTAGATGTCGAAGCCTGCCTAACAGATTATTGACGCCACTTTGCCACCTGTTCTGCGTCCTCTTTACCCTATGCAAAGCTCTTCGTTCATGCGCTTTTAGGTGCCTCCTGTTTCTTTTCTGGAGGGGGACCTTAACTCGTTCATGTCGGGAAGGCAGCAGGGAGGAGATAGAATATGGTACCTGTAATAAAGGATCTGAGCCCCACACATCTAGGGAAAAAGTGGGGTTTGGGATTTTCAATTCTTTTAGAGGTGGCTGGTTCAAAGGATCTGGGTGGCAGAATGCCTCGCTAATTTTTGAGGGAGCAACACTGGAAGTTGGGTACTAGAGGATCGAAGAAGATCTGGATGTGAAAGTAGTGAGACACAGAGAGATGGTTGAAGGGAGTAGTCGAAGGTTAGAAGAGATATTCAGGTATGCCTTGCGTGCTTTACTTCTGTACAGATGTTGGGAATTACATTTTACCTTCGGAGCTTAGAAAATTAGCTTTAAATTAGAAATTGATTGGTCAGGGAGTTACTATGTGTGCCTACGGTTCCTTTAATATTTTCTTTCTTCTTCCTATTGAGATTTTATCTGCATATCCGCTAAATGCTCCTTTTGAGAAGAAACTTCGCCATAGTTATGGCGGTGGAGATCCATAGGGCATGAGTCTTAACCAACCTTTAATGATGCTAAGTCTAGTAGGAATTCTTATTCCCTCGTACATTAGTGTTTTGGCAACCTATGCATCACTTGCAATCCTATCTTTCGGGTAGTTTCATTAGCGTCACCATTATTCTCCGCAGGAACGTGGCCTTATTTAAATAATGGAAATAGTTCACATCTCTCACAACTCTTCCTGAAGCATCTAGGGGGGTGGTTGTAGTGTGGCAATCAAAACATTTTGGTAGGTTCTCAACAACTCTAATGGGTGTTCCAAGAGCGGATGCAATACAGAAAATTTCTTTGCCAACTTTTCGCTATGCATCATCATGCAAACGACTTGAATCTGGCAATTACCCTGTCGCCTTCTCATACAAAGCCGATTTCTCTAACCTTGCGTATGTCTTCCTTGTGTAAGGAAGCGATCTATTTCCTACCCAAAAAGCATGAACCATTTTATGGCTATCAATCCAACTGCGTCCTGGTATCTCTTTAAATTCCTCTATCCTTCTTGTTTTGTTTTGGCGCAGGCAGTTAGGAGGTTGGCTAAGGTTGTGTAATCGGGCTTTACACCTGCCAATTGCATTTGCTCGAAAGTTTCTTAAGCCCTTTTAACAGATTCGTGTTGAGCATATTCCGCAATCATTGCATTCCATGAGACCACGTTTAATTTTGGGCCTGCAGGCTGTCAAACAGTTCATGCGCTTTGTCTATGGTTCTCCATTTTGCATTCATATCTCTAAAGGAAGTTGCCACTTCAACCTTTGGCGCAGGCAGATTGTATATATACCACTATCAATGTTGCACGCATATGAGGCCAGGAATATATTTAATCGTGGTTCTTAAATTCGCTAATATCTAATTCGATGCAGTTGGGTCTAGATATCGTTAGGAGTTTATCTTTATTATGTATGTCATGAATAGTATTTTACCACTATTAAATGATCAAACTCCATCAAACTCCAAACCTGTGAAATCTGGAATATATAAAACCGCAATATAGAGGTTTACTCATTTGGTGAAATAAGTGTTCACAGAGGATAGTTTTAGGTGATAGAATTCCATTTCCATTGTTCCTTTTTCTTCTTCAAGCGTCTTCTAATTGACTTGCTTCAGTAGAAAATTTTGGATGTAATATCATTCAATAAAATAGTGTTTACAAATTGTCTCTAAGCGTTTACCTGTTTCCTATTGATTTCTAAAAATTTTGTGCCTTCCTTGAAAAGTTGAACCAAATTTTACATCAACCTGTAGCCTAAGATTACACTGTCCTGCATTGAGTGTTTTGCAAATTCTGCTTATTGTTAGGTCATAGGATGGAATGACATTTTTATCTACATAATCATTCATTTATAAAATAATAATATTAATGGTTTCTCAGAGGAGAAGGTTTGTCCCTTCGTCTTTCTCATGAAATGAATTATAGGATGATGGTTGTGTGGTAATGGTTAAAAATAAGTAGACTAGTAAATGGTTTACCCCTGGGTGAAAGGCGTTACCGCAAACCTTCCGTGGAAAACAAAATATTCATGTCAAAAAAAATATATATAGTTATCCTCTTACAAACGTGGCTTGGGTGTCATATTATTAGAAGCTTTGTACATTTAATTTAAAATAAAAGTTAAGAGATTTACGTGGAAGGGAAGGGGACTAATTCCCTAAAATTCAACTCTTCCCTTCTAGGGAAATGAAAATTCCTTAGCCTGAAAGTAGGGAATATATATATATATATATATATATATATATATATATATATATATATATATATATATATATATATATATATATATATATATATAGATTTCTATCATAAAATAATTTTGAAGGAGCCCCCACTATAAGGTAGTAAAATGGGTCAAAAGTTAATGATTATTTTTTTAAAAATAAAAATAAATAAGTATATATGTCATTTCACTATTTAAGTTAGTAAATTCAATACTAATTAAAGTAGTAATATATTGAGGGGTGTTAAATTATTAATGATTTCATCAATTAATTTTGGTAAAATGTTATTTATTATTATTAACTATGACGTTATATAAGTTTGAGAAAAATGATATTATATTTATATGTTTCTTTAATAAATTATAGAAAATATTAGCATGTCATAGTCCCCACAAATTGGAGGAAATATTATAAATATAGCCATAACATTAAATAATAGAATTTACACTAATGACAATACTATTGGTGGAAATATTTCTAATATTAGCAATATTGTTAATCATAGATAATAATAATAATTAATTTATGTTGTCAATGTTGTTACCTAATTGATCTTAATGCAGTGACATTTTATATATGTCAAAAGGCTAGTTTGTAATAGAAATGTAAGTAATCACAGGAAATATTAGATGGATATAGGAGATTTTAGTAAGAGCTGCGGTAATATTAAATAAGAGCTATTTAGTATAACCAATATTAGATAATAATAGAATATAAAACAAATAATAATAATAATACCAATATTGAGAAATGGCTGACATTGGCAATCGAGAAACGATAATAGGATTATGAGATATAATTATTGATATCAAGTTACTTTAGTAAAAAAATTTATGGGATATAGACTTCAGTATTATAAGGTAAATTTTAGTAAAATTGTCAGATTAAAATAACGGTAAGTGTTTTTTTAGAAGGAATGAATGTAAAGGAGTACTTGAACTATTACTCTTTAAAATGTTGATTAAATTGTACTCTATTACTATTGAATTTTAATTTAGAATGATTGATATCCTAAACGCTTGGGTATTAATGTGTAATGGTTTACATAGTGAAGTCAATGGTTAAGTAATGGGTTTTAGAAAGTGGCAGAGTAATGCCTCTCATGGTTATCTTGGTTGTTGATCGAATATTGTGTTTGTTTGATATGGAGTTGAATTTTGATTATTGATTTGGATTATATCTTGATTGAATTAATTTGGTTATTGTTCAAAGTGAAAGTGATATTGGGTATTCTTGTAAAGGTTGCTTGAACTAAAAACCTTGTTGTTGTTTGGGTATTGTCTCGATGTTTGGAACTTTATGTTTGATTTTAGAAATGATGGTGGATCTTGACTTATATTTGATTATGATTATTGCCTTTTATGGAAGGAGTTTGTTTGTGCCCAAAAAGGTTATTAAGAAGATTTGATCTTTGAGATTAATTTGGTAATGAGTTGATTTTGTTAGCTTTGAGTGAGTTTGAAGAACTCATCATGTTGTTGCCACACTTACTCTACTCTCGTCGTTGTGTGATTGTGGATATTATATAGAAATTTTGTGGGCCTTGATGTGAGTCTTTCTCTTGTGCTAATTTTTGGAAATGAGAAGGCTTTATGTGATGACTTTCTTGTAGTCATAATTTGAGATGGTCGAGAACCTGAAGTGTTTGAATTACCTTTAGTGGAAGTTTGTTGTTTTTCGATATTTTAGGCTTCTAGAGGCAATGGAGAAATTTGATTTATAAGGATGTTCTACGGTTGGACCGTTGTGATTTATTGATCTTATTTTGGATTCTTAGCTTTTGGGTATTACCTTATACTATGGTGTTGACCTTTGATGTGATGGGTGGTACCTCCTTGTTCTTCTTTAGTAATATGGAATGGTTTGTGAGATGGTTCTTGCCTCGCATGTTGTGAGTTATGCACAATTGATTTTTATGTGAGTTGAGGTACACCCCTTGCTTGTATTTAGTTTTGGTGTCGTAGGGAGAATGGCTCTTCATGGGGGTCGACGCATAAAGGGTCTATTTGGATAACCCATGGAAGAGTTTCTTAATCAAGTGATAATGTAATTAATTAACTAGTAGGTTGGGTAGATAAACACTAAACAAGATTAATTATGAGCCTCACCCATACCGTTTGTGCTTTCACAGGCTAAGGATGGGATGAGAAGACCTAGTTGGTAAGATCACTGCCTTGTCCTCATGAAAGGTAAGTGGTTTTGCATGAGTCACCCTATGGAGCAGTGCCTTGAGATAGATTGCCTAGATAACCATAGATGGAGGTTGTACCTTGTGATAGGTTTCCTGGATAATCCATGTAAGACCATGTGATGACACTCTCCTACAATACCCGTTTGTTTTCCCTTGTTTGGTTGCTTCTGGGAGTGTTGATTGACTTGTTGATGCTGTTGAGGCAATCAGTTCTTGGTGTTTGTTGTTAAATCCTCCCAGTTCTATCTTTTAGTGTTGCATTCATGCCTCATGGCAACTTGATTGATGTTAATGAAAGGTGCTCTTGATGTTTATTGTTGGTTGATATTGCGATTTTACTTGAAGGCTTGGATCCTATTGTTGTTGGCACCTCTTATGGTTATTTAGTGTTGAGCTATAATCTTGACATTTGATTATGTTGAACTTTTCATTATCTTGTTTTGGATAAGTGACGGAAATGTTGTGGTTTGTTATCTTATGTTGATGATATCCTTGTTATGGAGTCGAGTTTGCTATTGGTTCATTTGATTGTTTTGGATTGTGGTATGGGGATCTTTCTTATCAACTCCTAGCACAGGGGGTGGACTTTCGAGTCCATGTGGTCGGGTGGAATGTGCTATGCACCCCATTGGGTTCCCAGGTTGTGTTCATGATGCGGAAATGAATATAGAGTTTTCAGAGCTTCACTTGGTTGAAGACTACTTTTCACTTTGTACCCTATTCTTCTTTGATGTATCATCTTTGTAATTGGTGTATCTTTTCCTGTACATGACATGATGCATATGTACTCCTGAAGTGATGTAATGTACTCCCAAAACAATTGTAATGTATTATTGTGTCCATAATGTGTTGTATTTATGAAAATGTGCTCCACCATTGTAATGCTGAACTATGAATTGAAATGTAATAGAATGATGTATGTATCTTTTATATTATCTTTGATCATGGATGGTTATATTTTATTTTTATGTAATCTTGATTCATTTGTTAATGTTATGGTTTTAGTTTTAGGTTTTCATGACACCATCTTGTGTACCCCAGAGGATGTAATGGTCATTGTAATTGTATAATTGCTTATATGTAATATATCTTCATGTTCATCTTATGCTATGTTTCACTTTCAAAAAAAAATATTGTGCTTTTATTGCGAGTTCTTGTTGTCCTTTGGGGTTCGCGTGGTGGGGCGTTACAGTTTTTCTTTGTGAGGATAGATTTGGATAGTAGATCCAATCAACTATTCTCACCATAGTTTTCCCCATCTTGCATTTCCACATATATCAAGTGTTCATGTTGAAATGTGTGTGCTTATGTTGTTCCTTAATCATTAGTTTCTACTTTGATTATGGTTTTAGTTCTTATAATATGTGCATTTGAGTTAATAATTTTAAATATATTTGATCTAGTGATTCACCCCTCCTCTCAGTAGATTGTGTTCCCTTAAATTTGTATCAAATCCAAGTTCCTTTGAATAAGCCTAATAGCTTAAGATTGTTTTGGGATGGCATAGTTCATTTCTCTAGAAAGATTTTCTAGTTCAAATAAAGCACCCCTCTTTAGTGGATCCAATTTTACATTCTAGAAAGTAAGGATGGAGTCCTACTTGATAGATCTAGGAATAGATATTTGGATGTTAGTGTTAAAGGGATATGAGGTTCCTGAAAACCTCCTAGGGATCAATTTGAAAATAGGGCTTGTGAAATTAATGTTGGCACAAGGAATGCTATTTTATGTGGATTGATTAACGCTGAATTTGTGAAAGTGATGCAGTGAAAAATAGCAAAGGAAATATAGGATAAATTGTAGACCATCTATGAAGGTGATGAAAAAGTCAAAGGGGAAAAGATACAAATCTTAGTTTGAAATCTTAAAGATGAGAGAAGATGTGAATATTGCCACATTCCTACTCTAGGTTGATGAAGTTGTTAACTCTATTTGAGGTATTCATGAGGAATTGAAAGAAAATGATGTGAAAAAGGTACTCAGATCTCTCCCTAGAAGGTTTAACTCTAAAGTCTTTGCAATTGAAGAAGCTAAGGATCTAAATGCTTTGAAGATGACTAAACTGCATAGAATTATAACTTCTTTTGAAATGAGATTTGAAAGTGAAGATACTATAAGAAAAGAGGCAAAATTTAGATCATCTAAAAAGAAAGTTGATCAAGATTATGATATTGTATCAGATCCAGAGGAAGACAATTTTTTCAAGAAGATACAAAGAGGTTCCAATAAGTATAAAGGAAAGCTATATTTTAATTTTTTTAATTGTGGAGAATATGAAGATATCTATGGATATGAAAAAGATAAAGCTATATTCATGGCTTTTGAAACCATTGAAGAAGATGTAGAAACAAATTCTAGAAATAATGAAGATGAAGAAAATATTACAGAAGAATTTCTATGTGTTAGAAAAGAAATTAAGAGACGGAAGAAGAGAATTTCAAAAGAAGTTAAGGCTAAAGAAAAGGTATCTCATGATGTAGAGGAAGCAAAGAAGATGATTATTGATCTGAAGACATAGAAAAAAGAAGCAAAAAAGATTGAAGAAGTTTTGACCCAAAACTATTTTCAAGAGACAAAGACTGTGAGAAGCTAGAAGAAAAAATTGTGACAGTAAGAAAAGAGCTTGATAAAGTGAATCAATAGTTGTAGATGAAGTTTAGAAAGAGTATTGAAACCCTAGATCAAATATTGTGATGTTAGAGATCTTCACATGTCAAAACTACAATTTTTTTTTATGATAAGAAGAGCAAGGTGATAAAATAGTCTATGAAGATCACTCTAGCAAGTCTAGAAGTGCTTGGTTCCAAAAGTACAAAGTTTGAAAGAATCATTGTAAGTGATGAAAGCAAGAAAAAAAATAATGGATTTATTCAAGTTTTGAAGAAGAGAAGAAGATTTGGAATATATGGATTCAACACTAGATTTAGTTATCCTTTCTTTGGTTATTGTTTTAATTGCAATAATTTTGGTCATAAGGTCATGGACTACAGAAAATATTCAATAAGAAATAAGCAATAATGCATTTGCACCTTTGTACAATTTTAATATCATTTTCTATAAATACAACAATTTTGGACTCATTAATAGGGACTACAAAATAAATATTTTGACTCCTCCTCTACCAAAAATAGGAAGGAAACGATCAGAATATAGAATTCATGAATATGATAAGGTCTAGAAGAAGATTTTGGAAGAGAAAAAGTTAGAGAAATCAATAATTTCTCAAACTGCACTACATGCTCAAAAAGAGAAGAATATGTGGATCATAGATAACGGTTGCTCAAGCCACATGATTGGAGAAAAAATTATGTTCATAAATTTCAAGAAATTTGGAGGTTTTGTGACTCTTAGAAATAATTCTATTGCAATTTTTTTTGGTAAGGTTACTTTGAGTCTTGATGGTGGTAGGACAAAGACACTTGATGTTTTGTATGTTGAGGTACTCAAACATAAAATTTTAAGTGTACAATCTAGATGTGCAATAAAGGTTATAAGATACCTTTTAGTGCTAAAGGTTCTAAAATCAGAGAATCAAGCATTGAAGAACTGATTGTGAAAGGAATCAAGATAAATAGTGACATATATCATTTCAACGAGCTAAACAGACAAAGTTGTCTCACTATGTAAAAATAAAAAAATTGGCTTTGACACAAAGGGTTGGTACATATTAATTTTAATGAAATTGTGAAGATTAGATCAAGAGGAATGGTTTGAGATATGCCAAATATTAAGAATCCTCAATCTACCAACTGCAAACCATATCATGAAGGAAAATAGAAAAAAGTAAAATTTCTTGCTAAGGAGTATTATACATTGAAACCATTGGATTTGGTTCACACATGTCCATGTGGACCTATGAGGATAAAATGTCTATTAAGAAATTAGAATTTCATGATACTCATTCATGATTATACTAGGATGATTTGGATTACATTTTTAAAAGAGAAGATATCTAAGCATTTGAGAAGTTTAAGGAATTCAAGGTATTAGTATAGAATGAAATAGTAAGAACAATCAATTTTTGAGATTAGATAGAGGTGGAGAATTCACTTCTAAAAAGTATGGAAAATTATGTGAAGAGCATGGGATCTAGAGGCAATTTTTTTTCTCCTAGGACTCTATAAAAAAATGTAGCTCCAGAAAGGAAGAACTAGACTGTACAAGAGATGGATAGAACAATGTTGTGTCAAGAAAATATCCTAGATATGTACTAGAGAGAAGTGGTTAAAATAGAACTATATATCCTAAACTAGGTTTAGATCAAACACAAGACTAATAAAACACCATATGAATTATGGATAAGAAGACTAGCTTCAGTTAGACATCTAAAGATATTTGTAAGAAATGCTACATCAAAAGGGATGACGTGAATTTGGGTAATTTTGATTCTAGATTTGATGAAGGAATTTTTCTTGGTTATTCTTTGAGAAGTAAATCATATAGATTTTACAAAAAAAAGGTTGAGGAAGATTGTTTAAAGTGAAAATGTGAGATTTGATTAAACAATTAATTCTAAGTTGTTACTTTAGAAGTAGAAGATGATGAAGAACCAATTCACAACTATAGTGAAGATTCAAAAGCTGTTACAAAAACTCTAGCAAAATATGTTCAAAAGATTCATTTTGAAGACCAAATTATAGGAGACAAAGATAGTGGGGTTTAGATCCATAAGATACTTGAGAAGGAAAATGAGCAAGTACACTTTGCATTATTATCAAAGATAGAGCCTAAGTATTATAAAGAAGAAAGCAAAGAGAAAAGTTGGATGGAAGGTATGGAGGAAGAACTGAATTAGATAATGAAGAATGAAACTTGGGAACTTGTCCCAAGACCCAAAGGAAAGACTATGATTAGAACCAAGTGGGTTTTCAAAAAAAAGCTAAATGAAGAAGGTGAAGAAATCCAGAACAATGCTAGAATTGTGTGCAAAGGATATGCTTAGGTAAAAGGCATAAATTTTGAAGATACATTTTCTCTAGTAGTAAGATTGGAATTAATAAGCATGTTTTTAGTTCTTTCAACATTCGAAAACTTCAATGCATACCAGATGGATGTGAAGTCAACATTTATGAATGGACAACTAGAAGAAGAGGTCTACATTGAAAAAGTAGAAGGGTTTGAATGTTTAGAAAATCTAGATTATGTTTGTAGATTGAAGAAGGCTTTGTATGGACTCAAATGAGCTCCTAGAGCTTGGTATTAAAGGTTGGATGGATACTTGTAGAATCAAGGTTTTTGGAGAGGAAGCGTCGATAGTAATTTGTACATAAAAATAGAAGGTGATAAACTATTAATAGTTGTGGTCTATGTAGATGATATCATTTTTGGTGGTAGTAGTGATGACATGCGCAAGATGTTTTAGAAGGAAATGCAAAGTGAGTTTGAAATGTCTATGCTAGGTGAATTATTTTTCTTTCTTGGGTTACATACTACACAATCAGAAAAAGGCATTTTCATTTCCCAAAACAATTACATAAAGGTGATGCTAAGTAAGTTTAGGATGTAAGATTGCAAATTGGTGGGAAAACCTATCATTACAAGATGCGAATTGAGTAAAGATGATGTATTTTCCTTGACATACCAATCATTTTATAGATCTATGATTGGTAGTTTGTTGTATGTGACAATATCTAGATTGGATATAATGTAGGTAGTTGGAATGGTTGCTTTATTTTAGGTATCTCCTAAAGAAAATCATGTTAAATAAGTAAAGAGAATATTCAAATATTTGAAGTCCATAGTGGATTTCGGCCTATGGTATCCAAAGAGTGAAAATTTCACTCTAACTACTCTAAATACATACATAGATGTACACTGGGTAGGAAGCATAGTTGAATGAAAGAGCACAAGTGTTGGAGCATTCTTTCTTGGGTATAATTTGGCATCCTCGTTAAGAAAGAAACATGATTCAATTTCTTTATCTACAACTAAAGAAAAATACATTATTAAATATTCATGTTGCACTCAGGTACTTTGGATGAAGCAAAATTTAAAGGAGATGAAGATTGAGTTTTATGAACCTATTTATATTCTCTGTGATAACACCAGTGCCATAAATATCTCAAAGAATCAAGTAATGTATTCAAGGAAAAAACACATTCTAATGAAGTATCATTTTTGATGGAGAAGGTTACAAAAAAGGAGGTGAATTTAGAGTAAGTTTAGACAAAGGAGCAAGTATCAAATACATAAAACCACTTCCTAAGGAAATGTTTAAGTTTCTTTGTAAAATTTGGGGAGCTATTTCTCCCTCCTCTTGAATCAAGAGGTAGCATAGGTTGAGGGGGAGATTTGTATCCCTACTACAAGAAGGCTTGATGGTCTTGCAAAAAAAAATTCATAAGTAGGGTAGTATGGACTCAAGGGGAGTTTTACTAAAGGAGTTCAAGAAAAATGCTCTGCTTTTCTCCACATTTGTAGATATAGTTGTGTAGTTCTCCAGTTTGTCTAAGGCAAGTATGATGTATGTTCATGTTTTCAGATAAGGTATTGCATGAGTTTTTAGAATAAACAAAATGAAGAATGTGCTACTATAGTTAGGGAGTCTTAGAGAAATGCTTTGTATTTCTCTACATTTAAATTTATTGTCCCATGGCTTTGAAGATGTGTTTATAGGACTCGGAAAAGTGCCTCAAATCCAAAAGGAGATATTTTTTAACTTTTCCATTGATTTCAAAGGGGGAGAAAGTGAACTCAAAATTCTATATATTCCAAGGGGAGAGATCAATCTAAGGGGGAGAAATATCTTCATGTGTAATTGACTAGTTTTATGGGTGGCTCAACATTTTACTATTTTCCATTAATGACAAAGTGGGATAATTTTGAACATAGGTTTTCATTGATGTCAAATGTTCTAAAAGGTTGTCAAGGAGTACTTGAATTATCATTATATTCCCCTCAAATTATCATTTTGATTTACAAATATTTATAGAGATATATGTTACTAGTTATAGTTTTGGGTGTATGTGTGATTACTATATTCTTGCAATATCATGCATTCATCTATTCACTATGGCAATAGTGGTTCAAAATTATATTCAGGAATATTTCCATTCAACTCTCAAGGTAAAGAAATTTCTCTGGCAATACAATTATAGTCCTGCCATTTCTTTTAGAAATGTAGTTTTGCTCTATGGTTTTAGAGGAGAGTATGTCTACACTAGTTCTATCACATTCCTAAATTTGTGGAGGATATGTTTAGCATGCAAAAATATTGTAATGACAAAAGGTTCTCTATGTTTTTTTATCAACTAGTTGGTTTTCAAGGCTTGTGCGGTAATCACTAGTTGCATGTCAAATTCAAATATTGTATGTGGCGTTGAAATAGGACCTACTTAAGGTTCTTGTGGTAGCACATGCCATCATATTATTTTGGTGGAAACAAAAATTATTTTTACACTAACCTATTACATGTTTTATAAAATTTAAATTTAGGTCCACCTTATGTCATCATGCTTATTTGTAGACCCTTGTTCAACATAGATATGTGTTAATGTAATGTCATGTATATATTTATTAGGTTGATGGATGCACAATGTGAATTGAGTTTATAGGATTAAGAAAAAAATGTGAAAATATAAGGAGACAATCATGAAGCTAGGGTTATTCAATGTGAGTTTCATTTCATAGTGCGCTCCATTATCAAAAGATCATAAAAGGTGTGGAAGAGTATATGTAGCTAGTACAAAAGTGTATGAGGCATCTTAGGCTATAATTTAAGGTCCATAAGCTTTATATTTGTAATCTAGTAGGATTGGTGTTCTACATGTTGTACTAATTCAATTGGGGATTGGTGTCCCTAGTAGGTTGGTTTCTACAAAAAAAATAGGCGATTGGTGTCTTAGGTAGTTTGGTGCCTATTTGATATTGTAAAATTCACTTGTATATTTCTACTTTACGAGGCTAGATTTGGAAAGTAGATCCAAGTAGCTATTCTCACCATGGTTTCTCCCATCTTGGGTTTCCACGTATATTTGGTGTTCTCATGTGTAGATGTGTGTGCTTATATTGTTCCTTGATAATTAGTTTCTACTTTGATTCTAGTTTTAGTTTTGATATATGCATTTGAGCTAAGATTTTCAAATAGATTTGATCTACTGATTCACCCCCCCTCTCGGTAGATTGTGCTCCCTTCAATAGCTCTAGCATCCAATTTGATTTTGAAGGATCTATATGGGAATGATCCCTAGAAATTTCTTGTTAGAATGAATATTCTAGACTCTATCCCTAAAGGAGACAAACAATGGAGGAATCTGCTCCCTCAATATTTGTTTTTTGGAAACTTTAGAGTTAAAGCCTTATGGCCAATAGTTTTTTCTAGTATTTGGAAGGCCTAGGAATCATCTAAAGGATTAGTCAGAGATTGTGTGGCTACAAATAGTGAAAACAATGTCATTTGTGGCTATAAATCTATATGACGAAACATTATGCAAAATAATAAACTCTTTGCACTTTTACAAGGATGTTCTACCAAAAAATGGAATAGCTTGGGAATCTCCAATTTTAATGATATCATGGTGTATAATGAAATAAGGTCACAGATGTAGTTAAGAAATGAATATAAGCTACCTAATTCAAATTTGAGATCGTATATAGTTTTGAAAAAATCCTTGAGCAAGATACATTTTCTTGTTTAAAATATCTCCAATCCAAAGTGTTATAATAATTTTAAATGGAAAGATAACACCCCACTTCTAAAATTTAAATCCCATAATTTATATAAATTATTAAATGAACCCCAGAATGTATCGGACCATGTAAATCAAGTTTAGGGAATCAATATTGAGAAAAAAAGAATGATCAATCATTTCAAAAACTTGTTGGTCTAAAGTTATTGATCCAAAAAAATATTGTTTTAGATGGATGTTATTATTATGAAAACTAGCTAGTGGTCCACCTCATTCTATTTATAATTTTTGCATCTACCTTGAAGATATTGTTCACATTTTCTTTAATTGTAAATATTTTTTGGGAATATGGTCAGTGTTTATGGGTAATATGATGATTTGGGATTGTAGGGACAATGTGTCATGGTAGGAAATTTTATGCAGTCATGTCAAAGGTTTGAATGCTGATATGAATGTGTTATGGAATGTTTTGTCCATAGATATTTTATGGTTTATCTAGAAAAAAGGAATGAAGATGTTTACCAAGGTGGAAGAAGATTCATTACTAAGTCTTTTCATAGACTCACTTTTCTACTTGTTTCTAAATAAGTAACCCTGACACTAAAAATTCTACATATATATTTATAAATATTTTGGATTCATGAAGGAGTTGCAAGTGTGTTCAAATATGGTATTCAAGATGCCAACTACTTGCCACAAGATATGAGGAAAGTGGATGACAAGTTTAAAGGTGAATTTATTGAATTTCAAAATAAATACTATAAACTACATTGGTATGAAATGAAGAGGTATGTTGCTCTCAAGGACCTAGAAATCACCCATAAGAACTTTGGCAACACTGGTTGGTAGAGGATATCCCCCCTTGGGTACCCTCCCAGGATTTTATCCCTTCAATCTTAGCAAATATTATGCCATCAACAAAGAGAAAAATACTACTAAAAAAGAGGGTTAATGAAGACTATATTTTTTTTTATGTGGAACATGAATTAACATGTGATAGACTCTTTTGATATGTAGACAATAGGGTAGTATAATATTGACTATGATCAATCCCCATATTATGTAATCAAACTATTTCCCTTTTTGTAATAAAATATCAATTTAAAAATAAATCCTTAGATATTCTTAAATTCTATGAATAATTTTTAAAGCATAAAACAATAAACTTGATAAATGATGGTTTGATAAATGTTTGCTTACTTATATGGTTATTTTTTAAAATATGATAAAAAAGATGATAATTGTGGTAATTGTAGAATATAAGTGTCTTGGAGGAACTAACCTCTCATGCAACAAGGGTAGAAGAAAACATGTAGCCAAAGGAATGTCATATATCCACATCTATAACACTTAGAATCACATGTAGCTAGATGATCAAGCAACTATAGTCAATATGGTAGGATTCCCCAAAATCGATGGAACTAGAACATACAAATATAACTTCTACCATCAACAATAATAATTTTTTTCATAGAGAATGACAAGAAACTACACCATTTTTCTATACATGTTGTAGACACTTAAAAATGTCCTGAATGATATTATGCACTCAAATCAGGTATACTAGCATCATTTCATCCTCAAACCCATCCTTTTTTCACTTAATAGATTAAATTTTCCCAGCTATTTAATTAATTATATCATTTGCATCTATTAACCTAATTAATCCAATCATGTTAATTCACCCCCTTTCATGCTAAAATTTCATCTTATTAAATTAAATACATCAAGTTATTTAATTTAAATCCCTAAGTCTTCTTATTTAATTAAATAACCCTAAGTTGTTTAATTAAATATCATTTCACTTCCTCCCATTTCATTAAATCACTTTATTTTATGAATATCGTGAAATCATGAAATTCCCCTAATTGCATAATTAAACCTTTGTTTAATTATCAGTTACTAATAAATCCAATTCCACCCCACTTGCAAGGGAATATTCCTCCTTTGCACATTAAAACTTTGTTTTAATTTTGTAAATATCTAATTTCTCCTCACCCATGAGAATATTCCAAAGAATATCCTCTCTCCTCACTCATTTAAAAAAAGAGAATATTCTTCTTCCTAACAAACTTACAAGACTTCTTGTGCAAGTTTTGAGTGTGTTTGTTTGGAAGAATATGGACCCTTGATTCTTTCCTTGATCCATATGATCATTGATTCTCATCCATTGATGAGAATCCATGATCCATGTTTCACCTTTCCTCCATCCTTGACCATTGTTTAACTTTTTCAATCTCAACCTTTCATTTCTCATTTTTCCTCCTTTGAATAGGTCACTATTTGGAGACAAAAAAATCCATCTTTTAACAACAAACTTATGATGTTAAAATCACTTGCACTCATATTTAGCACTTATTTAGCATCATTTTAGCTTAATTTCCTTACATATTATCTTAGCTTCCATTAATGGCTTCCATGGTAACATAGATACATTCATTTAGCTTATTTGGTAATTAGGGTTTCAATCTTTTTAGCTTAAAATCTATTTAGATTAGATTTGCATACACCTATATTAATAATCTTAGCATAGATCATGTTAAAATAGCTTGCATCATGTTAATTTAGTATTCAAATCATGCTTTCATACACATCTATCATCGGTTTCATCTATTCTCTTCAATAGAATCAATCGGAACATGCTCATTTATCCACGAGATTGGGAAAGTGTCACCATTCCATATCAATGCGACACCACTCCCCCAATAGGATAAGTTTCAATAGATTAGAATAGGTGTTTCTAAATATTTTTTAGTTTAATATGCTAAGTTTTAATGGATTCCTAGTTTAGCTTTGTTGATTGATCTTATTGGATTGATGTTTAGTGGCACAATTACACTTTGAATCCTCATGGATCAAGTGTAGTTGGCCCATACTAATCTGTCGGTCACATTTTTGTGCTAGAAGGAGGGAATAACTGATCAAATTTAATGATTTTTTCTCTCAGAGTCTATTTTTCTAGTTTTTGTAGGTACAATGACACTCTTAGAGATTTTAGTGAATCCTTTGTCAGCGTTGCCATATAGCGACACTCTTTCCATTAGAATTAATGACACCTAATTAAAACCCTAGCACTGATTAAAACAAATTGCAATGGTAATACTTTTTAGAATTACCAAGGATTTAAAAGTGGTGATGCCACCAAATAGTCTTACTGCAAAGTAATGTTATTTTTTCACCAGAGCAGTGCTCATTTGAATTGTGGCGACGCTATAGTGAACAATTTTTCTTTTTACTGGTAAGAAAAAACAATGAGTAATTTTTAGCATGTGCTTTAAATTTTTTATTTTATCTACTTTTCGACACATCATTTACTTCTTGCTTTTTTAGGTTAACTCGGTTTTGTAGGTTTGGTCAACAAAACTTGAAGTGAAGAAGCATACTAATATCATTTGAATTATAATTGTAACAAGTTTTGCGACACTTATGGGGAAATTATAACCCACTTATGATGATATTTATTTCACATTTTAGGACCAAACTAGATTTATTTTTGGCTTTAAAATGAACGTTCAAATTGGTTAAAATTGAACCCTCACATCATTTTGATTGTTAGATTAAAATTGAACAATACAACTTCCATACTTTGTTTGGTGTTTAAAATGAACTCATTTTTCTATGATGGATTAAAATGAACATGTATTTTATTTGTCTACGTATTCTTATTGTGCATATCCAATCCCCTTGCACTTCATGTGATCTTGGGTGAAGAGAAACACACAAGTTTGATTTTCAGCTTGGGAGTGCTTATCCTCTCCCCTCACGCCTATTGGAAATCTTTGGTGATGAAAATAATTTTATGCTTCAAACATGTGTAACCTTTAGAGGGCTTTCCTCCCAACTTGTGAGAGGGAATGACCCAATTGGTTCTTTCTATTTGGCTCACTATATAAATAATTTGGAGTGATGAAAATCACTAACTAGCTGGTTGTGGTTGTCCTATACTAATGAATGCCTCCCATAGTATCCTTGTGATACATCAAAACCCTTAAATATTTCTAAGAGTTGGGATACCTCTTAATTGAGTAGAATCACCACATGTATGGCACCAGTCTATCCTAGATATGGTCATTAAAAACCTTGCTGTAGTGGCTAACCAAGTCCAATTTTGAAAAATATTTCTAGGTAGTGCATGGGAGTAGCACTACACCCAAAATTTACTGACCATGTTCAGTTTCTGATTGAGGAAATAAATCAAATGGGGAAGGGACTCCTTTTCTTGGTGTGTCAAGACATTACATTTCCTTGACATAGCTTGTTTTTCCACTTCATCTTCATGGATTACTCATCTCTTTCGATGATGGTAAGCCTACTGAAAAATATGTACCTGATCTATCTAGGATTGTAAATGTTTGAGAGTTAGTTTAACACTTGCTTGATTCCAAAATAATTGAAAACAAACATCAACAAGTCTTCAAAATTTCAAACCCTTTGGTATAAGTATGGATACCCTTTGAAAAAACCTTGATATTGATGCTTGTCCTAAGAATTTATTTTTAGAGACTTCTAAATATTTTGGTTTACATCTCAATCCCTACTTCCCAAAGTTAACCTAGGTAACTATTCCCTTGGGTTCATCCTTTTCACAAAATGGACTTTGTGGAATTGATGATGTTTTTTAACATAGAAATTTAGTTTGAACTTAATAAATAAAAGTATTTTTGGTAAGAAGAAACTCATTTAAGCAAGATAAATTGACAAATTGGACCCCACATGACCATTTGGCATCTGATTAGTCCATTTGAACAACCCAACCTTACACCCGCTATCATTCAACCAAACTTTGAACTCATTGAAGGAGAACAAACCAATATAAATAGTGGTTTGATAAGCTTCACTTTTGAAACAAACTTGAAACACTAACCTAGAGGAGAAATGCAACATACATCATAGACAAAGAAGAGGAACAAGCTGATATTGTGACTAGAAGGCCCATATTACCACAACCTGCATGGCAATAAATATCCTCTGTTCTTCCATAAACTTGAACTTCTCTAAATGATCTCACACAAAATCAAAATTCCTAAGAGAAGTTCTACATGTCGTCACTTAATTAAACTTAGACATCATAGTCCAAAAGCTATCAAACAACACATTTTGGAACTCTACCAAAATAGGAATAGATTGGAAAGGAACTTTTATAGACATGTTTCAAGGAATAATCCAAAATCGTATGCCCTATTTGAAAGTCAAAGCGTTGGTATTTTCCATAATCTTGAACTTCTCTAAATGATCTCATGCAAAATCAAAATCCCCAAGAGAAGGTCTACATGTCGCTATTTCAAACTTAGACATCATAGTTCAAATTATATTAGAAGACATATCCTAAGATAGTATCGCAACTAAAATAAACCACTAAGGAGATGTTTTCTACACTATTTTATGAATGAACCAAATCTACACATTTCACAAGAAGTTCTCCCTGATCATTAAGTCTTTAGAGTTTAAACACTTTAGAGGTCTAACATGTTTCTCACCACCTTGGTCTTTGAAAATAAGGGTTCAATCTAAGTCAATATTGGTTCAAATACCTTCATCCACCCTTTATCAAAATCCAAACTTCACTTCACCAAACTTCATAAAATTTTCAAACACAACAACACTTTTGGACTTAGACATCTATCAACTCAAATCCTAACTTAGCTACTTTGTGAAATGAATCCTTTTCCATGCATTTGGCTAAAATAGTTATCATCTTTGAACTCATTTATCATGAATTCCACAAGTCTACCCTAAATATTCTCAAGTTCATAAACATCCTTTACCTAAACATCAAAACATCAAACTTAAGTCAAAAGTGTTGTCCCAAAACATTTGAAAAAATCACTCCCTATATCATTCATCTTTTCATCTCCCACTACCATCATTGCTCCAAAAATACTTAGAGCATCCCTTTTTCCTAGATTTGAGTCAACTAGAGAGCTTAAACATTACAAATCTCAATACAACTCTCCCATAGGTGACCCAAATTTTATGGTAAAAAAAGGATCACAACACAAGAGAATGATGGAGAAAACCAAAATCACATTCACCTCAAGTGATCCCAATCCTCAATAATTTGATCCAAGAAGTCATGTTACCCCATTACAACAACCCTCATCTCCATTAGAGCCATATGAGATTGAAGATGTCATGAACAATCCATTTGGACTTAGTAGGGAAGAAATCATGGAACATCAAGCCTTATAAAACATGGCTCCAATTTCCCCATCTTTTGTTGCACAATCATTAACACAAGGCTTGACTTCATCCACTATTCAAAAAACTCTATTACTAGGGCTAAATGAAAAATCTATTCCTAGTCTTGCAACTAGTCTTTCCAAGGAATTTTTTCACATTCTTCCATTTGAAAGAAACACAATTCTGGGTACTCTCAACACCACCCCATCCCAAACAACCACTTGGGCACCAAAATTTGGTGCTCCTCCCATCCCCAAGGATACCCAACAGCCATATAAACTAGTTACACTCCACTACTCCACAACAACCTCAACATATCGAGGAAACCCATCTTCATCCATGCCCATGAGTACCACAAGTGTGCCCAACATCTTCCAAAGTAGTGTAGACCAAGTGTCATAGGTAGGTCACCCAAAAGGGCAAGGGAATTTCCTTAGGTAAAATCATCCTTTAACACAATAGGGAACATCTTCATCCAATCCTCTTGTTGATGCATCAAACATAGCAGTTTCCCAAAAAACATCTATTCCATCTTCCATCAACTTACATCAAACCAATCCATTGATCAAAAATCTTGTTAACCAAGGCTATATGGTGGTCGCATCTCAAACCCAAGGGAATCTCCAAAACATCAGACAGGGTAATCATTTCAATAAATGGACTCAAGGTCCTAATGTTCCCTTAACATCACAATAATTAACAATGTCATCATCATCTTTATCATTTGTCCCCCAAATCATGCAAAATCAAATGGGTCCTCAAACTTACCTTCCTCCATATCAATCCACTATCTTGCAAGGAATTCTAAACCAAGTGAACCCTAAACCTCTCATCAACACTTTGCAACCCACACAAAACATCAATAGCCAAAACCCATCATAGATGTCCCAACCACTTATTGATCCTACATTGCAAGCACACACCCTAGCCTTACAACAAGCACAACAAGATTATCAACAAGCAGTCCAACAATAACAAAAACAACAAGTAGCCTTAGCAGCATAATAACAATAGTAAGCAACCTTAGTCACACAACAACAACAACAACAAGCATAGCAAGCAACCTTAACAGCACAACAACAAGAAGTAGCCTTAGTCGCACAACAACAAAAACCACAAGCATCCTTATTAGCACAACAACAACAACATCAAGTAGCCTTAGTAGCAAAACAATAGCAACAACAACATCAAGCAACCTTAGCAGCACAAAAAGTAGCCTTAGTAGCTCAACAACATCAACAAGCCCAACAACAACAACAAGCTCAACAATATTACCAACAACAACAATTACTCACACAACAACATCAACAACAGGGTTTATACTATAACCCTCAACAAACCATCATCAACCCAAACACATTAGGAACATATATTCCTACACCACCATACACACCATACGGCACCTCATCATATCAGAATCCCACGTACACTTCATCCACCATCCCACAATATGCATCATATGTCCCTCCACTAATCCCACAAGATAATAGGGCATCACAACTCAAGGAATTAACACAAGAAATGCAGGATATCTGGATGGGAAAAATGAAGAAACCCAATACACAAAACTTATGCCCATATCTATTTGATCAAAACATTGCAATGGTACTATTCCCTCCTAGTTTTGAAATCCCTAAATTCAATAAATACAAAGGGAGAGGAATTCTTATGAATCATATCAAATATTTTAACATCATGTGTATGGAGGTCGCCTATAATGAGTCCTATTTGATGTGCCTCTTCCCATGAAGTTTAATAGGTCCTACCATCGATTGGATTTCTCAATTGCCTCCAGTATCAAAAATTTCCAAGAAATTGTTGAAAAATTCATAGATCACTTATCCTTTAATCTTGACATGGTCGTGAGCCTAGAAGAGTTGTATACTCTCAAATATCTAGAACAAAGGAGAATCTTTTACCAATTTCCTACAACAATGAAGGAAAAGAGCTAGTAAAAGAAAGTGGCCAATTCCTAGTGAACAACAAGTGGGAATTATCATAAAAAATATAGATCTATATCTATCCTTCCACTTGAAGATGCAGTACATTACATCTTATGATGAGCTTTTCCCTAGATCCCTTAACATCAAGAGAGCTCTAATCTCATAGGGAAATACTCAAGACTACAAAGACAATCATCCATCAACTAGTTCAAATGACAAGCCTCATGTCTAGGATAAGAAAAAGAACATAAAAAATGATGTGGTAGATGCTAAGGTGGTCTTAAGTGATCCTAGGCCAAATAATAATCAAATATCTAATGTTCAACCAATTGTGCAACAAAAAAAATTACCATAAAACAATCAGGTCAACAACATCAAAACACAACAGAAATGAACACCTAAACAAAACAACTATCCAAAACTCAAATATACACAATTGTCATAACCCATTGATACTACCATGAAGAAATTGGTAGATTCAAACTTGATAACGATTCCAAATTTCAAAAACTACCAAGAACCGCAGAATAAACTACCCTGGTACAATGAAAAAGATGTTTGTGATTTTCACAAAAGCGAAGGGCACAAAACATCAAACTATATGAGGCTCAAGAATATTATCCAAGATCTCATTGACAGTGAAGACATATCTATTGAAGTACTAGCTAGCAACCAGGATCTTAAGATATACAAGAACCCCATGCTAGATCATAGAAAAGGGAACAACACTGGGAAAGCTAAAGATTACATAAACATGCAACATACCTACTCCAATGTGGTCACTTCTTGTGATAGATTCATCATCGTCATCACCATTAAAGGGCCTAGTACAAAGTGTGGAGTCACCACACCACATGGAAAATTCACCATCCAAGGAGCTCCATCTCAGTCTATGGCACAAGCTACTTTTCCAACACCAAATCCTAGCAAGTATAATCTCCTAGATCAGCTTAAGAATACCCCACATAAATTTCTATCCTAGAACTGTTGAGGCTATCCCCATACATAGGGAAAGCTTAGAGAAATCTCTTTTTGCGTTGTCCATCCCTAAGGATATAGATACACAATAGTTTCAACCTATGGTAGGGCATATCACTAATCATCTCCTCACCTTCTCAGAGCAAGAACTACCATCACAACCATCTCATAATCATGATTTACACCTTGAGGTGATCATTTATAACAATGAGGTTAAAAGAGTCTTAGTAGATGGAGGTGATGGTCTAAACATTTGCACCCTTTAGTTGATAAAAAAATTGGGCTATTAAGAGGATACTATTTAGAAAACAAAGAGTACCACCATTAGAGCATATGATGATCTAGAGTGGGTATCACAAGGCATCATCACACTACCCATCCAAGTGGGACCTATCATTGTAGAAACCACATGCAAAGTGTTAGACCTTGATCTTTCCTACGACATCCTACTTGGCCGACACTAGATCCATGCCCTAAAAGTTGTAGCTTCAACCTACCATCGATGTGTAAAATTTCCTTTTGAGGATAGAGAATTTACCATCCATGGAGATCCTAAGAATATTTAAGTTATTGTAAGAATCTTGAGGCCAATTTTTATAAGATCCCCCAAATACCCAAGAATGACGAAGGGCATACACCTTCTACCTCACTTTTTGACCCATCATCCCTTGCATCTACCTTAGAAATGAAAAAACCCATTGTGCAGAATATACCTGACATCAAAGTAATGATCTAAGATGATGGTTGTGGAAACTATAAGCTAGCGAAGGATACTTTTGTGTTGGGAGAGCTACGTTTTTCTCCCAAATCTCATGGGAAACCCACACCTAGCACCAACAACATCCTTGAAACTATCAAGATGGTAGCTACTACCTTCACCAAGTGGGGGGGCTTGAATAAAGAATATGTCAATGAGGAGGATATCTCTAAACTAATAATGACCCATTCCTATTCTTCCCATGGAAGATGAAAACAAAGGCTTATAGCTAATGAAGAGTTGGGGATACAACAAGAACTAGAAACTGGGAAAAAATGACAATGGTTTTCTAGAAACCATCATTCTTGAGAAACGTTCAAATAATCTTAGCTTAGGATGTACTACTAGCAAGGTTTCCCTTATTGGAAAAGGTACTTCCGTTAAATGGGATGAGGCTTCCTCTTGGTTACCAAAATTGTGTGATACTACCCTAGATGACTTTCCCCTTAATGTTGCTGACCTATTTGGGAATATATCCCCCTTCATGATATCTGCATCATCCTTCACCCCAAGCAGTCGACCAAATAAAATATTCTTAGTATACCCGCAACTCATTGTCTTGGAGCAATAAGGACCATCAATTCTAGATTTATTCAAAAATGATGAAGCAATCTCATAATTCATGGGTAGATCACAAAGAAATTTTTGACATAGAGCTCGATACAAGGATGTACTATAGGGAGACGATTGAATCCTTCAGTCACAAAATTGATGACATGCAACTAACTTGTAGATCTTTGAGTGAAAACAACACTCTGGCATTCTTTGAGTGAAAAGTCAGCAGTATTGGTAGAAAAGGCCACTTCAGTCAATTTCAGAACTATTGGATGTTGTGGTTGTGTTGTTGATATGTGGTTGTCATTGATGTCAACACTATTAGCACTGTTGTATTGAAGGTTGTATATGTCAAGGATATTGAGAAAATTGTTAAAGAAAATGTTGTAGGTTGCCAAAGGAACAATGAAGGTCATGAAGGTGTCTTTATTTGTATGTCAATGATCAACTATTGTAGACTAAAGGGTTTATTGCTGAGAGTATCTAGTCTATCCATTAGAATTTTCAGAGGTCCATGTGAAGTTTTCATCGTGTTATGAATAGTTGTATTCTAATAGTTTTTCTATACTCCTAATTGAATTTTATGTAATTCTGGTAATGTCTATTGTTGTGGATGATTTTCGATCATTCTCTATCCTTGTTGTACATCCGTGTTGATCGGTGTGCTCATGGTCAAATATTTTTCTCTTGTGTGTTCGGGTTTTCATGTTCTTGGCCGACATGATGGTTGTAATGTGTTGTGGATCCTTAGAGACTTAAATTTGAATGTTTGGCATGCTCGGGAATATTCTTTTTGATTTGCATTAAAAATTTATTTGTAAATTTGGGGCCAACATTGTAAATATGCTTTATACTTTGGCCATCGAAGTTGTTGATGTAAATCTAGGTTGTAGATATATAAGAGTGGTTATTTGAGTGAAGTTAGTGTGTACATGAAGTGAGGACAAGCCAAAGAAGAGAAAGTGTGTGAACATTGATGTATTCATTTGATTGCAAAGCGGAGTGTGAAGAAGTTTGAGCGAAGTGTGAAGAAGTATTTCTATGCTTAACTAGAACTATAATCAAGCTTGTGCAGAAGCTATTTCCTCAGTTCATACCCTACAAATCTAATCCAAATTTCTTCCTTGGGAAATGAGCCCTCTTGTATTTGAGCAGTGAGCTCTAGGCAATGTGCTTGAATGCATGTGAATTCCCAATATTTTTCATTATAATTTTAACATGGTATAATATTGTGGACTAACATCCACCATGGTTTTTCACCTAACAAGGTTTCCATGTAAAAATCTTGGTGTTCTTTGTGCTTTTGATGTGTTGATGATTTATTGTTTATTGTTCTTTCATCAGATCTAAGATAAAGTTAAGTTAAGTTTGAAAATTTTAAGTATTATGTGACAACGGATTCACCCCACCCTCTTAGTTGTTTGCCCATATTTTTCCAACAATTGGTATCAAAGCAGGTTCCTCTGAAGAAGTTTAAAATCATGAGGTGATCCGTGATGACATAAGGATAGTCCTAGATTTGATGGAACAAACTACTCACTGTGGAAAACCAGAATGGAATGTCATTTGAGATGTTTAGGTGAAAACTTCTAGAAGATCACAAAGAATAGATATGTTATTCCTCAGAATGGTCCTTCCACTCCTGATGAAATTAAAGAGGCTAAGAATAACAATAGGGTTATGGAAGCTTTGCTAAGTGCTCTGACAGATTCATAAATGAAAAATGTGATAGGTCTAAAGACAATTCATGAGATGTGGATGAAGCTAGAAACTTTGTATGAAGGAGATGCACATGCGAAGATGGCTAAGCTACAGAGTTTGAAACACAATTATGAAAATTTGAAGATGGGTGAAGATGAAAATATTTCTTCTTTTATGCAAAAAGTAAATGAACTAGTGATGAGTATTAGATGTGCTAGTGGTACCCTAGAAGAGGAAGAAATTGTAGCTAAAGTGCTGATATCATTTCCTCCCTCTTACAAAGCAAAGGCTCATGCTATTGAAGAAATTATATTAGTGACGAATGTGACAAGAGATACACTGATTGCTAAATTTGCTACCTTTGAGTTGAGTGAATCTAGTGAATCTGTTCCCAAGACTAAATCTTCATTTAAGGCTACTATATTTGGAAGAAACAAGCAAAGATATGATTTGGGAGAGTGTTCTAGAAATTCATTGAAGTATGAGGAAGAAATGAAATAGCTTGAAGATGAAGAAAGAGAAGTAGAAGAGTTGGAAGCACTGATTGTGAAGAAAGGAGGTAGAGGACAAGGTAAGTATAAAGGAATGTTTCCTATTAAATGTTTCTCTTGCAATAAAATAGGTCATTTTGCATCAAGGTGTCCTGAAAGAGTTCCTAGTTCTAAGCCTAACAAATCTAGATTTCAAAAGAAATGTTACTATGTTGAAGAAGGAGTGACTGATGAAGAGTCTGATAAAGAAAATGGAAATTAAAATGAATGGGTGTTCCTTGCTATCAAGAAAAATGGTCCAATGACTATTGAATCTACTAAAGTTGAGAAAGATCTTGCAGCCTGAAATGAAGAAAAGGATGAGTGGGTTATTGATAGTGGATGCTCACATCATATGACTAGTGACTAAAGAAAATTTGTAAGTCTGGAGAAATATGATGGTGGGGTTGTAAGATTCAGAGATAACAATGCTAGTGTGATCCGTGGTAGAGGATCTATTTATCTTGGTGGTAAGCATAACACCGATTATGTCCTTTATGTTGAAGGATTGAAGCACAACTTGCTGAGCATTGGATAGATGGTGGACAAGGGTTATGATCTTTAGTTCAAAAGTGGAAGATGCAAGATATTTGGAAGTTCTGGAAATGTAATTGCTTCAAGTAAAAAGAAAAAAGGTAATATTTTTCACTCGAATGTTGCTATTCAAAGTTTTTTTATTTCCAAAGTAGATGAAAGTTGGTTATGGCATAGAAGGATGTGTCATGTGAATTTTGACAACATTGTTAAAATAAGTTCCACTCAAGTAGTCAAAGATCTACCTAAGCTAGTAAAGCTTGCTAACATAATTAGCAAGGAATGTCAGATGGGAAAACATACTAGAGTTTCTTTTTGGAGCAAACAACATCATTCAAATGGACTACTAGAGTTGGTGCATACTAATATATGTGGTCCCTCTAGAGTCAAAAGTTTTCATGGAGAAAGGTACTTTATGCTACTTATTGATGATTACTCTAGGATGATATGGGTTGCTTTCATAAGAGAAAAATGTGAAGCATTAGAGAAGTTAAAAAGTTTCAAAGCTATGGCAAAGAAAGATAAAGGTCTTAAAATAAAATGCCTAAGGTCAGAAAGAGGTGGTGAGTTCACCTCCAGGGAGTTCAATTCTTTCTGTGAAGAGCATGGAATCAAAAGATAGTTATCTGCTCCCCGAACCCCTCAATAGAATGGAGTTGCAAAGAGAAAGAATAGAACAATTTTGGGTGTTGCTAGAAAAATGATGATTGAAGGAAATGTACCTCACATCTATTGGAGTGAATCTGTAAGCACTATTGTATACACTTTAAACTGGGTAAATGTCAATGATAATTTTGGTAATACTCCTTTTGAACTATGGTTTGGTTTTAAGCCTACTGTTAAATATTTCAATATCTTTGGAAGAAAATGTTATGTTAAGAGAGATGAGGACATAGGCAAGTTTGATGCAAGGAGTGATGAAGGAATATTTCTAGGTTACTCTACTAAAAGCAAGGCTTACCAGTGATAAAATAGAAGATTGAGAAAAATGATTGAAAGTGCAAATGTCAGAGTTGGCAAGGACTCTGCTAGATCATCTAGATACTGTGGATATGATTTAGATGACCAGGAAACCAGTACAAACAAAGGGAAGAATTCTTAGAAACAAAATCAACTTCAAATTGTTCCAATAAATCAAGAAAGTCAGGAAGGAGAGACAAGTGCAAGTGTAGAAGAAAGAATAGAAGAACCAGAAGTTCGAGAGAATACTAAGGTTCCATGGTATGTAAAGCTAAAACATTCTAAAAATAAAATTATAGGAGATAAGAATAAAGGTGTGCAAACTAGAAGAAATATTGTAGAAGATTATTGCCTAATTTCTAAGATTGAACCTAAAGATGTCAATGAAGCTTGTAATGATGAATACTGGATGGAAGCTATGAAGGAAGAACTGATGCAGATTGAAAAGAATGATACATGGATTCTTGTTCCTAGACCTAAAGATAAAAATGTGATTGGTACTAAATGGGTCTTTCAGAATAAGCTGAATGAACATGGTGAAGAAGTCTGAAATAAAGCAAGGCTGGTATGTAAAGGGTATTCACAAATGGAAGGTATTTATTTTGAAGAAACCTTTGCCCCTATTGCTAGAATTGAAGCTATAAGATTATTTCTTGCTTGTGCTACATATAAGAACTATAAAGTCTATCAAATGGATGTGAAGTCACCTTTTTTGAATGGTGAGCTAGAAGAAGAGGTATATGTTGAACAACTGAATGGATTTCAACTGACTGACAAAGAAGACATTGTTTTCCAATTAAAGAAAGCTCTATATCGACTCAAGAAAGCCCCTAGAGCCTGGTATGCTAGACTAGATAAATACTTATTAAAGCTTGGATTCAATAAAGGTACTACTGACAACAACTTGTATTTCAAATTGGATCATGACTAAGAGTTGATTATTGAGGTCTTTGTTGATGACATCATTTTTGGAGGAGATGACAATCTATGTATGAAATTTGTTGATGAAATGAAGAGTGAAATTGAAATGAGTATGATTGGAGAGATGAAGTTCTTTCCGGGATTACAAGTTACTCAGTTAGACAAAGGGATTTTCATATCTCAGTCCAAATATGTGAGAGAACTATTGAGGAAGTTTGGCATGGAAGACTCAAAACCTGTTGGTACTCCCATGGTAACGAGATGCAAGTTAACTCAAAATGATGATTCTCCTAAGGAAAATCAAACAAGATACAGGTCAATGATTGGTGGATTGCTCTATTTAACTCAAACCAAACCAGACATTATGAATGTTGTATGTATGGCTGCTAGATTTCAGGCTGATCCAAAAGAGTCTCATGTGACTGCTGTAAAGAGAATCTTTAGATATCTGAAAGGAACAACTGATTTTGGGCTTTGGTTCCATAAGGATGATGATATTACCTTGAGTGCATATATTGATGTGGATTGGGAAGGAGATGTAGATGACAAGAAAAGTACGAGACTGTGGTGGTGCTTTCTTCCTAGGAAAGAAGCTGGTGTCTTGGTTAAGTAAAAAGAAGAATTCTATTTCTCTATCTACTACTGAGGAAAAGTATATTGTTGTTGCAAATAATTGTACTCAAGTGATGTGGATGAAACAGATGCTGAAAGATATCAGAGTAATATATCATGAGCTTATTTCCATATACTATGACAACTCAAATTCAATTAATATATCAAATAATTTGGTGTTACACTCTAATACCAAGCATATATCAATAAAGTTTCACTTCTTGAGGGAGAAAGTGAGAAAAAGAAGTCAAACTGGAGTATGTACCTACCAAAGAATAGGTTGCAGACATTTTCACCAAACTGTTGTTGAAGGATACTTTTGAGTATCTCAGAGGGATGCTAGGGGTGATTATCCCTCTTGATATGAACTAGAGATGCATTTAATTGCTTCAATCCATGCGCTTCATAGATATTTCCTGATCCAGATTGATGTTTTCGTGGCTGCTACTCAGGGGGAGTAGTCAAATGTAAAATATGTGGTTTAGAGCTTGTATATGGGATGATAATGCTTATCTTTTCCATTGATGTCAATGGGGGAGAAGAGCAATGTGAAAAATATTTTTGGGGAGAAAATCAATTGAGGAGAAGAGTCAGAACCTATGTGGGAGTAAGTGTAGTTGTGTTGATGGTATTTTTCACATCATGTGTTTCCATCAATGCCAAAGGGGCAGACTGTTGGATGTTGTGGTTGTGTTGTTGATATGTGTTTGTCATTAATTTCAACACTATTAGCACTATTGTATTGAAGGTTTTATATGTTGAGGATATTGAGAAAATTGTTAAAGAAAATGTTACAAGTTGCCAGAGGAACAATGAAGGTCATGAAGGTGTTAAAAAAACACACAAGATCACTTTCTATGGTGAATCCTTGTTGGATGAAGAACAAAAGAACTTAGCAGCATTCCTAAAAGAGCGAAGAGCTAAATTTGCATGGTCATACATAGATATGCTAGGGCTCGATCTAGAAGTAGTTGTGCATCATTTAGTAGTCTATCCTAAAGCCAAACCAATAAAGAAGAAGTTAAGGAAGATGCACCCTTAGATAGTACTCTTGGTCAAACTAAAGTTACAAAAGCTTCGTGATGTTGGATTCATATGACCCATAGATTATCCTAAGTGGGTTTGAAACCTGGTACCATTCTCCAAACCCAATAGGAGCATCATAATCTACATGAATTTTAGAGATATAAACAATGCATGCCCAAAGGATGATTTCCCTCTTCCTAACATCAACATCATAGTGGATTTAAAAACTAGTCATGTGATGTTATCACTCATGGATGGTTTTTCAGGCTACAATCAAATTATGATTTCCAAGGAGGATCAACACAAAACTACATTCATTTGTCTGTGAGGAACATATTGCTAGAACATGATGTCATTTGGGTTGAATAATGCAGGAGCAACCTATCAAAGAGCAATGACCCTCATCTTTCATGACATGATCCACAAAATAGTCAAAGACTATGTGGACGATATCTTAGCCAAATCAAAGAAAAGGAGTGAGCACATACAAGTCTTGGGACCCATCTTCGACAGACTCGAAAAGTATAATGTACAGATGAATCCAAAAAAATGTGTCTTTGGTGTGACATCAGGAAAGCTTCTTGGCTACATCATATCACAAAGAGGGATAGAAATCGATCCAACAAAGGTAAAATCCATCCTAGACATGGAACCACTGTAAACACTAAAATACATGAGAAGGTTACAAGGGAAGGTTGCAGTCCATTTGAAGATTGATAGTGCAACTATCAAATAAAATCCACCTTTTTTCGCATCTTCTCCATAAAGGAATAAATTACAAGTGGGATGAGAAGTGTGATAAATATTTCCAACAAATCAAAGACTATCTATTGATGCCTCAAGTGCTCATTCCAATGATACCAAATAAATCCTTGATCTTGTATATTTTAGCCACATCAGCAACACTAGGTGCTCTTTTGGCACAACATGATCAAAATAGAAAGGAAAGAGCCATTTACTATATCAGCAGAACCTTGGTGGGCTATGAAATTAACTATTCATTCATTGAGAAAGCATGCTTAGCAGTAGTTTTTGCTTCACAAAATTTTAGACACTACATGTTGTTGCATCAAATCAAGCTCATTGCAAAGATCAACCCATTGAAATACCTGTTATCCAAAGCAACTCTCACTATGTGAATGGCCAAATGGGTGATGATCTTGACTGAATTTGACATAGTATGTGGAGTGCAAGGAAATCCAAGGTTAAGTAATTTTACCCCAACTAGAAGATGCACCTATCTATGCAGAGAATACATTGATATTTGAATTCCTGATGAATCATTGTTCCTTGTCAATGCAACAGATCAACGAAAGATGTATTTTGATGGATCATTTACCCAAAATGGATTAGAGGCGAGTATTCTCTTTATCAAACCTTAAGGTGATTTCATTCCGAAGTCATACCAGCTATCGTTTCCATGTACTAACAACATTGTGGAGTATGAATCCCTATTCATAGGTCTAAGGATAGCAGTTCCATGGAGAATACAAGAGTTGAAAGTCTATGAAGATTCACAACTGGTTATCAATCAAGTCAATGACGACTACCAAACTAAGGATGACAAGCTTACTCCTTACAAGAAGATGGTAGAGAGTCTCAAGGACCTTTTTATAGATATAATTTTTGAGCAAATTCCTTGAATAAAAAATTGGGCAATAGATGCTATGGTAACAATTGGATCATTGTTAGACATGCTGTACAATGTCCCACAATGTGAATTCTTGGTAGAAAAACTTCTCGTACCAACTTTTGAAATACCAAAATCTAAATTTGTGTGTGTCATTGTTGGTCCTGGATCCTCATGGTATCATGACATATTTACCTACTTGAGCAAAGGAACCATCCCATCCGATATCACCACAAACCTTAAAAATACCTTTGTTAAGAATACATCCTAATTCATGATCCTAGGTGATACCTTATACCACCGAAGCATCGAGGGGACATTACTACGATGTCTTAACCAAGAGGAAGCCTTGACCGCTTTAACAGAAGTTCACGATGGCATATGTGGTTCCAATTCTAGTGGTATGACTTTAGCTAAGAAACTATTGAGGATGGGGTACTACTATCCAACCATGGAAAGAGAAGCCCATCAAAATGTGCAAAAATGTGTCCAGTGTCAACAACATGGAGATCTAATTCATGTTCCAACTCAAAAGTTGCAACCAATGGTCACACCTTGGCCTTTCTCATAGTGGGGGCTTGACCTCATAGGAAATATTACCCCAACCTCATCTAATGGCCATAAGTTCATCATAATGACCACTAAGTACTTTACCAAGTGGGTCGAAGCCATTCCTATGACCTGCATAACAAGGAAACAAATTGCTAAGTTTATCGTGAATTACCTTATATGTCATTATGGTGTTCCACAAGCCCTTATCTCAGACAATAGAACACCCTTCAAGAATTAGGATGTGAAAGAGTTATGTCAAAGATTCAACATCCAACACTGATTCTCTACCACATATTACCCCCAGGGCAATGGTCAAGCTAAGGCTACAAATAAGACCATTCTAAAAATCCTAAAGAAAATGGTCAATAAAGCTAGTCATGACTAGCATCTGTAGTTGAATCCTGCTCTATGAGCCTATCAAACTAGTAACTGCATGCCTATAGGTGCAACCCATTTTCCTTGGTTTACGGATCAAAAGAAATATTTCCTATTGAGGTTGAGCTCCCATCACTATGAATATCACTACATAACATGATCACTAATGAAGAGTACAAAGTATCTCATCTAAATGAGCTAGAATTATTGGATGATCATTGTCTTGACACCTTTAATCACTTGCAAGTATATCAAAACTGACTTAAATAGAGCTATAAGAAGAAGATCAATTGTAAGTTTTTCTAGGTAGGGGATCTTGTCCTAACGTAGAATTAGAAGAATCTTCTAGATTAGGACAATAAAGGAAAGTTTGAGCCTAACTAGTTAGGTCCCTTTGTGATCACAACAATCTATGGATCAAGAGCATACCAATTATCAACACCTCAAGGTGAACCCTTGTAGGAACCAACCAACAACTTGCATATTAATATTTTTTATGCCTAGACTTGAAGGGTGTAAATTTGAAATTACAAAAAAATAAAAAATATATAAAAAATTCAAAAAAAATGGAAAAAGGATTGAAAAAAGTAAAGAAAAACAATCGTCCTCTAGTGAAAACCACTTTGGTGGTACTTTGGGCAAGTACCTTGGTGAAAACTTGGAAAATAGGCACCTTGCATTAATAAAGCACCTCCATCCATCTTTGGCTCTTTATCCTATCATTCTTTGCATCACATCCATCCTTTGCATCATTCATCCTATTTATTCCATCACCCATCTTCGCTCATATCATAGCTTGTTGTTGTGAACTATCATATCCCCTTTAGTACTACTTGGAATGTTCCTAAGGTCAACTTGTCTTTCCTATATCGAGGTAGTCTATTACATCATGCTAGGGGAAATTAATTGTAGATAAGATTGGGCTCTTGTATGTCTTAAGGTTATTGGAAATCTCATCGAAAATCCCCAAAAAAATTGTAAAACATTCATCAAAAAATCCAAAAACATTTGCAAAATCTTGTATAGCTGAAAATCCAAAAAATCAAAATCTTATACAACTAAAATCCAAAAAAATAAAAAATTGTAAAGTTAATATCCCAAAACATGTAGAAAATATCAAAATACCTAAAACAATCAAAACAACGAAAATCCAAAAGTCTGAGCTTGAATGTAGGTAATGCCATCATTGATGTGCCCCTGTGACACCCTAGGTCAGTCCTTTAGGAGTGTCATAATAAACTGATAATCTATCAATTATTCATTTCTCATCTTCAATAAGTCAAGTCAGTCAAACTACATGGTCTCTACATGTATAACATAGGCAAGGCTCATCTTTGATCAGCCCCCAAGGCCCCTAGGATAAGTCTTTTAGGTTAGGTTCTTGGTCGAAATATCAAAAAAACTTAAACATTTGGAAAAATTAGAAACCCCTAAACATCCAAATGTCTAAAAATCCCAAACATTTGAAAATTAGAAAAAATTCAAAAACATTCAAAAACCCTAAAAGCCTCAAATAATTGAAAACATAAAAATTTACATAAACTTTCAAAAAAAGCCAAAAACAACCTCAAAACATTTTAAAATACCAAAAACATTGAAATATTCCAAAAATCCAAACCCATCCATTCCATATCATTTTCAACCACAGTAAACCTTCACCCATAATAAATTGATCGTCATCTTCAACCTTTGGAAAAAAAATAGAAAACAAGTATCGCAAGTCTTAAAGTGAGAACCTAAGTGTCAAAATATAAAGTCTAGGTCATAGGTGAATGATTCAGTGGAGTTTGTATCAATGGCTCATCACAAACCTCATCCTAATCAAACCATCTGATAACATGTCCTACGATGCATCATTTTGACATTGGACATCAACATCAAAAATCACCTTAGCTACGTTAAACTGGCAAGAGATGTAGATAACACTAACTATTTATCTTTGATATGTTCTTATGATTTATCTCAATGATCCATTTCTAGGACCTCTCAATGATGTATCAATGATTTAGAGAGAAAAGAATGGGGCATTGATCATTATCTTTCATTTTTTGTGCTTGTGTGTACTCTTGTAAAATAATCTTGGCACATACTTGCTTAGTTATGTGTAGGGAGGTTGTTCGACATAGATTGTTGACTATTGCACATGCTTTGGTCCAAGATATTTTGAACTACTAAACTAAATTATGATGAGGTTTCCATATTTCAAGATGTGAACAAGAACTATCCTATCTATTTGTAGAGTCAAATTCCATTACATTAGATACAATGACATCCTAGTTATCAATACCTTGATGCATCGTGTCTATGTGTTATATCAAAAAATAAGGAATGACAAAAAATCCCAATCCCAAGATATGAGAAAATCATCATCCATCTCTCATCACCACCTCTAATAAAGTCTCGGTGGATCATAAAATTGTTGGAATTTTTGAATCAATCATCAAAATAAATGGTCAATCATCCCATTCTTCTATCTTCTTTCCATGCTAACCTATTATCATGACATTAAACAAAAAAAAAATCATCAATGCATCCATACTACATCTACAAATCATCAACATGCATGCACATCACATATCATAAGCATGCACCGCATACATATCATGAGAATTTGCATTATCCATACATACATCCATATGCATACATTATCATCTCATAATTAGCAAAAAAAGGTACACAAAAAGAAATGCATCCATATAATTTGTATAAGAATCACATCTGCATATCATAGCATCCATTCAATAACATATCATAAAAATATACTGAAAAGGAATATAGCATTGCATCCATCCCATATCATTTCATCTCATATCATTGCATCATAGATCATCATCACATATCACATAAACATGAATGCAAAGAAGTACTTCCATCACATTGCATCCATACATTCATAAAGCATAAAAAAAAAGATATCACATCATAAATCTGTATCATATCATATATATATATCAAAAAAATGACTATCATGGTACAATATTTGAATCGGTATATGTTTATGATCAAAATGTACAATGTACATGAGGCTATAAAAAATGAGCCTATGAGTGTATGTCTTTATCAATAATCAAGCTATAAAAAAATGTGTCTATAAAATCAGAGGAGGTCTATCCATCGCTGGCTCTATCCCCATTTTATGGCTAGTCTGGCTACCTAATTGAAGTAGAGGCACTGGGCTAAACCTAGCTGTGATGCTCAAAATCAAGCTGCCTACAATGGGGAGGGACATCTCTATAATACAAGGTCTACCATTATGCTACCTCCTCCCTCGCTGTACCATATAGTTGCATAGACTTAGTCTAACTAACTAACTATTGAGTCTACTAGGACTGTTGCTAGGACATAACCTCTAACTATTTCTACCGACCAACCTCCTAAGCTAACTGGACATCTGATGTCAACCTCAACTATCTCTCATAATCTCTCTATTTCTAGGCCTGGTCCCTCTCATCCATGAGTGCCAATACTTGCTACTGAGCCTGATCTTGAGCTTAGTTATAACCACCTACAATTGCTACTATAATTGTTGTATCTGAGCATCGCATGGATTTTTCCTCGCGATGGTTATTTTGGTGGCTGCTACTATATGGGTGGCTACAATGGTGGCTATTGATGTAATGGTGGTTGGGGTGCACCCAAGACTTTTCCATCCTATTGTTGGCTATCATAGCCATCCTGTCCTCCCCTCTGTTCTCTACCCTACACATCCTGTGGCTAGCCTTGACCACTGCCTACTCCCCTCCCTCTCGACCTCCCTCATGGAGGTATACCTATTGGATCTGTTAGTTTGGGAGGGGGTACGGACCATGCATCATATGTGGGCATTGTCTATGCATCTGCCTTCCCTTGATCATAGGCCCATGGCCTCATGACCAACTGTCTGAAGCACTTGATAACCTCATGAGTTGGGATCATGTGTCTCCATGTAATCTCATGCCGATCTAGCAAAAATGGTCGTATAGGCATCATCGAGCCTAGCTTGCCTCTTTCCAAACTGTTTGGTAACTCTATTAGGCAAGTACCTCTCAATCATGGTGTGCTCTTGACCATACATATACCGGGTCTATTGAAAAAATAATAACTATTGTAAATCATCATACCATGCTAACATTTGAAGCCACAACCACTATTCGAACACTATCATCTAATCAACCACTATCCTCCAATACGAGATACTGAGCTATCCTACGTGCTGAAGAGTGATGGCACCTCTGTACCTTCAAAAAATTTGATCATTTGGCTCCACATCTGCCATATGGATAATATGTTAGAGCACAGTAATGTGCTCCCATGCCCATATGTGTAGAAGAGTGACTCCTATATCAATATCTCTATTATCACAATAAACGAAGTCATCCATATCATGGTAAAGGGAGGACAATATCACTAGCCCCCATGCATTTTGAGTCCTACAGAAAATAATTCTATTCCATTCCAGCCCCATTCTATATTGAATCCCCTACTCCATCAATCTAAGGTAACCAAACCCAAAATCACTACAACAATGATCAATCTGAAGGTCGACGAGCAACCTTTGTACATCTCTAGGTCAATGAAAGAGTTGACGAGGACAATGGTCTCCTAGTCAAAAACCTTCTTACAAGTGTCATATCCTACATTGGTGTTGTAAATAACTCACTCTCCATGTATGGGCATGAACCATAGATTTTAGGAACCTGAAAATGCTTGCTCTCTTCCTAAGATTTTTCACCTAGAAAGAGAGAGATTAGGTTCCTAAAATGCATATGCTTCATTCAAATTAGGATGTATATAATGTAATATGATGTAAATGAACTAATCTAAGTGCAACTGATTGATTAAAATGTTCTAAGATGAATGCAAAGATGCAATTTATGCTATGTTTGAAAACACACTGTGATATGAAAACAACTATGAAATATGAAGAAATAGAAAGAAATATGCAGAACGAAAGTACAAGATCAAATCTGAGTGCACCTGGATGATGTATGAGGTTTTTGGAATGTTTGGAATGCTGATGATTTTTTTTTAATTTTTCACAATGGGACTCATTCACCAAGGGTGGCGAATTAGTCCTCCAACTGGTGAAAAAGTGTCAGAATCTGATTTTTGAAAGCCAAGAGTTGATTTCTAACAAAATGTAGATTTTTAGATTTTAGGTGGGACTCATTCACCAATGGTGGTGAATCATTCCTCCCCAATATTCTTGAAAATTCAATGGTCTACACTACTCTAGATCTGGAAATGACTGAATATTAGGTTGTCGAGGTCAATTTTGCAAACAATGGGCTAAAAGTCACTCAAAATGCTTGAATAGATGATGAATTGATTTGAAGATCCTAGTTGACTTGAAATCCACTTTTCAACACCTTTAAACCTATTAAATCTACAAAACAAAGGCTGCAAAGACACATGCAAAGGGGAAAGATGTTGGAGGGTTAGTGAATAGGGGTTTGCCTTGGTCAAACCCCACTTTGATAATCAAACCCAATAGAAATGAATGACATGCAAAGGAAATGATAAATGAATAACATGAAGGTATTGCAAACTTACCACATCCTTGAATATTTAAATCTAAAGTGATGTCAATGGCTGCTCCAAAGTGCTTGAAAGTGCTTGAGTTGATGATGCAAGATGCTTAAGTGCTTGAAGATTGCTTGAATATGTTAGGATATTGAACACTTGAATGTTCATTGCTGCAATGTATTTTAATGAAAGATCTTAGAACTGTCATCATTCCCCAAAGCACATAGAATTGGAAGAATGACACAAAGAGAGTGAAAGAAAAGTGAAAACAAAGTCTGTTTTGAGTCAACATGGAAGAGACATTGCAGTCTCGATGCTTTGCATCATCCCCAAAAGGAAAACACAAGAAAAAAGACAAAAAAGAAAAGTGAAAAAGCTTTTGGGTCAAGATGAAGGAGACATTTCAGTCTTAATGCCTTGCATCATCCCCAAAAGGAAAAACACAAGAAAAGACAAAGGAAAAGAAAGGAGGTTTTTGGGTCAACATGGAGGAGACATAGGGTGTCTCAATGCTTTGTGTCATCCCTAAAGGAAAACACAAAACAACAATGAAAAAGACAAGGACCGTTTGGGTCAACATGGAAGAGACTTAGGGCATCTCTATGCTTTGCATCATCCCCAAAGGAAAAAAAAAAACAAAAATGAAAAATAAAATCACGACAAATAGAAGAATAGGGATACATATAGAAGAAGTGTACAATGAGAAGGAAACATCAAACACGCGATGCGAGGGAATACAATACACACATGAAAATAAAAAGGAAAATGGAAAAGATAAACAATGCAAATGTAGGTCAACCATTAACTAAGTTATTATTTGCTCAATCTTGGATGAACAAGCGGAAAAAGGAATAACAATATTAAGAGACAAACAAAGGCATTACCAGGACAAGGCTAGTAATGTATTGCTTCCCATAAAGTGTAAAAGCAAGAATGAGCCGAGATAAGTGATGGGAAAGGATCATGCGATAGTAAGAATGGAAATTTCTACAGCTAAAGCATGAAAGGATAATGGTGTTTTAAGGGATGAGAGGAAAATAGTTAATGTATGTAAATTGATACTTTTTCAGTATTTCATTCAAATTTTGACAGTCTTGAACAGTTCAATGTCAAAGAATACAATGATATTTGCAATATGGTATGTTGGAATCATGAGGATGAATGACTAGTCTATTTGAAGGTGGTAGAAGGATAAGACCTTTGTTTAAAAGCAATTGAAGTCTCCATTCACATTTAGTTGGAGGATGTGTAGGAAATTTTATCTTCTTCATTTTGTATGGTCATTTACATTTACTAGGTTCTCCTTTTTCATGAGTAAAAGCAAGACTAGAATCCATAGATATCCTAACATCCTTTTCATTAGGAGAGAATGGTTCTTCATGTGGAAGAAGAATGTTCAAGTTAGGAGGAGAATTCAAGATTACCTTACCAACATCCATAAGTCTCCTAGGTTGAAGAGAATAACTATTAGGATGAGAAGGATCTTGATATCCTAATCCTATTGTATGTGCATCAGTTGGTTGTCATTCAAAGAGATGATGAATGTCATGTTCATGTATTATGTCACAACCTTGTTTACTTAATACAATGAATCCTCTACCATATATTTCTTCAAGGTTGATAGAATTTTTCGTTACTTTTTTCTCATAGAATGGTTGGGATTGTGGTGGTTGAGAGGAACTAGGTGCACTTGAGGGAGGAACCATAGTTCTTGTGTTGATTTTAGGATGTAAATAAGCAAAGTGATCAGTTGGTGCAACATTGGGAAGGTCTTGTGATCTCATAGAAGGATAAAAGGTTGTATTGGCTTCGAGGTTGTTAAGGAAATCATTATAGAACTTGTTCATGCTAACACCATCTTCTACAATGATTTCTACTTCATGAGGAGGACAATCATGAGGAGTTAAAGGAGCATGAGATTGTACAATGTCATTAAGGTCATAGCAAAAGGTACAATTGGAAATGTCTACCAATGATTTCAAGGAATGCCAAAACTTATTGAAAGAAAAGGCCATGATGCAAATAAAAAAAGAGGCAATAAATGAAGGAAAATAGAGAATCTATTACTGGAAACAAAATGTAGAAAGGGGAAATAGGAATGCAGAAAAATGCTAAAAACAATGCAAGATTGTTGTCTAAACTATGCAAAGGGACTGATTCGCCCTAGGTGGCGAATGAGTCCTAGGATACAGTTTTTTTGTACTTTTTAGAATTTTAAGAATGAATTAAATGCTTTTCAAAATGAAAAAATAGGCACAAAATGTAGGATTTCAGTTTTTTTAATCAATTTGAATGCAAGAATGAAAACTAAATGAATTTTTCACTACTGCAAAATGAAGGATCCTAGAATGCAATAACCAATTCAATGTCCTAACTGAATATCAATGCAAATGAAAACTAGGATGCAAGATATGAATGCAATTAGAAGTTTAAAATTTTTCAAGAGTCAGGTTCACCAAAATGAACCATAGATTTTAGGAACCCGAAATGCTTTCTCTTCCTAAGAATTTTCACCTAGAAAGAGAGAGATAGGTTCCTAAAATGCATATGCTTCATTCAAATTAGGATGTATGCAATGTAATATGATGTAAATGAACTAATATAAGTGAAATTGATTGATTAAAATGTTCTAAGCTGAATGCAAAGATGTAATTTATGCTATGTTTGAAAACACACTGTGATATGAAAACAACTATGAAATATAAAGAAATAGAAAGAAATATGCAGAACATAAAGTACAAGATCAAATATGAGTGCAACTGGATGATGTATGAGGTTTCTGGAATGTCTGGAATGCTGATGATTTTTTTTTATTTTTCACAATGGGACTCATTCGCCAAGGGTGGCGAATCAATCCTCCGATTAGTGAAAAAGTGTCAAAATCTGATTTCTGATAGACGAGAGTTGATTTTTGACAAAATGAAGATTTTTAGATTTTAGGTGGGACTCATTCACCAAGGGTGGTGAATCTATCCTCCCCAAGATTCTTGAAAAGTCAACGGTCAACACTACTTCTTCAGATCTGGAAATGACTGAATATCAGGTTATCGGGGTCAATTATGCAAAAAATGGGCTAAAAGTCACTCAAAATGCTTGAGTAGATGATGAATTGATTTTAAGAGCCTAGTTGACTTGAAATCCACTTTTCAACACCTTTAAACCTATTAAATCTGCAAAAAAAAGGTTGCAAAGACACATGCAAAGGAGAAAAATATTGGAGGGTTAGTGAATAGGGGTTTGCCTTGGTCAAACCTTGCTTTGATAATCAAACCCACTAGAAATGAATAAAATTCAAAGGAAATGATAAATGAATAACATGAAGGTATTGCAAACTTACCACATCCTTGAATATGTTGTTGAGATTATGGATGCACAGGGTCCCTGCAGCTGCAGTCTTCAATGGAGGACCTTTTCCAGGAAAGATAATCAACCAAAAAGAAAGTGTTGCAACTAGGCATGCACAATAGAGATTCTATTGTTATGATTGATATGATATGTTACAAATGAACAAGTTGCCTGATTATATAGGCAAGAAAGAAAACCTAAGACGCATGAGATGTTACCATGTGTCTTGATCTAACAACATGTGATAACATGTGAACCCTATCTAGGAAATGATTAAATGTTGAGATAAGTTCTAGAAGGATAACTCATCTTCTAGAGGGAATCTTATCCCTACAAACAAGGAAGGGGACATCACCCCATTATTAAATTATTTATTAAAAATGCAACATAGGACTAAATGATATATGACCTAAGTTAACTTATGCTAGTGTAATAATTAATTTAATTACACTAACACCCCCCAATAAGTTCAACTTAGTGAGGAAAATACAATTATTATGTAGAGATGGTCGATGATGGGTCCTGGATATGAGGCCATGTTAGGAACCCATGTACATGAAGATGCAAAAAATCTCCCACAACTAGAGAAAAGGGGAAAAACCAGTGGGAACAAAACCCCTCTCCAAAAAGGAGATGAAAATGCAAGTGTGAGGAAGGAAGGAGGACTCCCAAATACGCCCTAGTACACCATCCGTCACATGGATACAATACAATAGCCCCCCCATAAGGAGGATAGAGAGAAAATATAGCCCCCCCAAAAGATGTGATAACCTGCAGAGATGGTAAGTGTCTGAAGACAAAACATAATCCAATGTTGACAAACAACTTGTCTCCCTTTCGAAAGAAAAAAAATGAAATGCAAGTGTAGAGATGCTTACCATTTTAGATAGGAATTGAAGGAAGGAAGGATA
>VDFB02000002.1:78007571-78045765 GCA_007258455.2 Sequoia sempervirens | reverse complement strand
TACTGATTCTAATGAATATGAATGGGACACCATTTATAATGATGAATTTTGGAGAGACAAACAAGTTGATACCATACACAAATATACACCTGTTCTTATACAAGGAGAAGGTTCAAGGCCTCCACTTGATTATGTTTTACAAAGCGATCATGACTCAAGTGAGGACGATTCAGATTCTAACGTGATTGACGATCAACAAGAGAATACCATCATAGACCTTGTCTACCATGAGGATGATAGCCACATCATGACTTTGACAATTCAAGACCTTACCCAACCTAATGATCCCATGCCTTTAGTTTATCCAAAACTTATTGATTGGGACAATGATGCACCTATCCATATCCCTATATTTCATGATGATGACATTATAAATTTCCTTTGTTCCTCTAATGAAGAAAACAATTGTTTCATCCAAGAATTTCATACTCATGATTTAGATAAGGAGGCTGTCAAGTCTCTTAGCTGCAAAATAAATGAAATAAAAGATGAATCTATTGGTGAAGCCAGAAAAAATGGCGATGATAGATCCACAACAAGAGAAAAAAATAAAGGCTGAGGAATCTGATCGTGAAACCTTTAGGAGCTCACGAGGAAGGGATGAAACTTGACACTCTTCCCAAGCATTATCATGAAAGATCTTCTATTTTGATAGAACCAATAGAATCAATTAACATAAGTACAACAGAGCAGCCAAAAATCTTGCAAATTGCAGTGTCATTGATAGTTGAAGAAGTCTTGAAATTCATGGAGTTCTTGAAAGAGAATCAAATCAATTTTTCTTGGTCATATGCTGATATGCCAGGGTTAGATCCTCATCTGATAATGCATCATTTATCTATCAAGGCAGGGGAAAATCCTGTGAAGCAAAAGCTCAGAAAAATGCATCCACATGTTGCGTTATTAGTCAAAGAGGAATTAAAGAAGCTTTTGGATGTTGGATTCATTCGAACTATTGACTATGCATAATGGATTTCCAATATTGTACCTGTTTCAAAGCCAGATGGAAGGATCAGAGTTTGTATAGATTTCAGATATTTGAATAAGGCTTGTCCCAAAGATGACTTTCCTTTGCCCAACATAGATATGATTGTTGATTTAACTGCTGGTCATGCAATGTATTCATTAATGGATGGATTTTCGGGATACAACCAGATAAAAATTGCACTAGAGGATCAAGATAAAACAACGTTCACATGCCCTTGGGGTACCTATTGCTGGAATGTAATGCCATTTGGGTTAAAGAATGCCAGAGCCACTTATCAAAGAGCAATGACAACAATTTTTCATGGCATGATGCACACATTCATGGAAGATTACGTTGATGATTTACTTGCCAAATCTCACACACGAGAAGAACATTTAGAAATTTTATCAAAAATCTTTACCAGAATGGAGAAATTCAATGTTCAACTCAATCCAAAGAAATGTGTCTTCGGCGTTACATCTGGAAAACTCCTAGGATACATTGTTTCAGAAAAGGGCATAGAGTTTGATCCAGAAAAAGTACAAGCTATAATGGACATGCCACCACCATGAAATATCAGTTAGCTTTGATCATTGCAAGGATGACTACAGTCCATCAGAAGGTTTATAGCTCAACTTGCAGAGAAAAGCTTACCATTTACACATTTATTGCATAAAAATGTTCCATTCAAATGGGAAGATAAATGTGAAGCAGCATTCAATCAGATCAAGCAATATCTTATGCACCCACCAGTTTTAATTCCACCCATTCCAGGAGAGCCACTCATACTCTATATTTCAGCAACAAAAGTATCCTTGGGAGCATTGCTAGCACAAGAGGATTCTACAGGTAAAGAAAGAGCCATATACTATATCAGCAGAACTTTAACAAGTCATGAATTAAACTATAGTTTTATTGAAAAAGCTTGCCTTGCAGTGGTGTTTGCTTCTCAAAAGTTGTGAAACTATATGTTGGCTCATATAGTTAAGTTGATAACCAAGATTGATCCATTGAAATACCTTTTAAGTAGAGCAACTTTAACAAGGTGACTTGCAAAATGGGTAATGATCTTAAGTGAGTTTGACATTCACTATGTAGATCAAAAAGCTATTAAAGGACAGGTCATTGCAGATCAGTTGGCTGAAGCACCTTTACAAGAGGAAAATCCAATGCACATTGAGTTTCCTGATGCAGATGTCTTCACAGCGACAATTCAAAAATCGTGGACATTGTACTTTGATGGATCTTATACACAATATGGCTCGGGGGCAGGGATTCTCTTTGTTACACCTGAAGGACATACCATTTCACGATCATATTGATTGATGTTTCCTTGCACAAATAACATAGCTGAATATGAGGCATTGCTCATAGGATTGAAAATAGCATTGGAATGGCAGATTACAGAGCTCCAGGTCTACAGTGATTCACAACTTGTCATTAATCAAATTAATGATGATTATCAGACTAAAGATGATAAGTTGCTACCTTACAAGAACATGGTGGATGATTATAAAAAGTATTTTGTGTCAATCAAGTTTTCACAAATCTCAAGGATTGATAATAAAGCTGCAAATGCAATGGCTACAATTGCTTCCTTATTACAACTATCAGAAGATCAAACCAAATATGAATTCTTGGTGGAACAATTGTTTTCTCCCGCCTATGATAATCTTGAAACCCAAGTCATATATCATTTGACCGGTTCTGATTCACCTTTATATGGCAAGACTTATACCTATTTGAAAGATAACATCTTACCTTTGGATTTATCCTGCAACCAAAAAAGGAAATTTATATGCCAATCATCTCGTTATACCTTAATTGCCAATATCCTTTATCGACGTGGTCTTGATGGTACACTCCTTAGATGTCTTGAACGTGACGAATCTGAAAAAGCCTTACAACAGGTTCATGGTGGTATTTGTGGAACTCATTTGAGTGGTTTGACTTTAGCCAAGAAACTTGTCAGAATGGGATACTATTGGCCTACCATGGAGAAAGATTCTTTTAATTTTGTCAAAAATTGTTCTAAATGCCAGATCCACGGGAATCTTATTCGTGCACCTGCACAAGAACTGCAACCTTTCACTTCGACATGGCCTTTTTCTCAGTGGGGATTAGATCTTGTTGGAAAAATACATCCTTCATCATCAAATGGGCATAAATTCATCATTACAGCTACAAAATATTTTACAAAATGGATTGAGGCTATTCCTTTGACTACTGTGACGGGTAAACAAATATCTTCATTTATCCTGAATTATATCATTTGTAGATATGGAATTCCTAGTTCTATCATCACTGATAATGGAAGGCCTTTCAAGAATCAGGACGTTGATGAACTTTGTGAAAGATTTTACATCCAACACAGGTTCTCTACACCTTATTATCCACAAGGTAATGGTCAAGCGGAAGCTTCCAACAAAACAATCTTGAAGATCTTAAAGAAGACAGTAAATGATGTCGGTCGTGATTGGCATGTTCAATTAAATCCATCTTTGTGGGCATATAGAACCAGCATTCGAACACCAATAGGAGCTACCCCATATGCCTTGGTCTATGGAGCAAAAGCACTCTTACCACTAGAGGTTGAAATACCTTCGCTTAGGGTCTCACTCAACGGATTGATAAGTGATGAAGACTACAAAGTTTCTCGTCTCCAAGAGTTGGAACTGTTAGATGAAAGACGTCAACATCAGGCTAATCATTTGAAGGGTTGTCAACAAGTTATGTCTCGTAGTTATAATCACAGAGTTAAACCACAAAAATTTCAAGTGGGTGACTTAGTCTTGAGAGAAAATCCATGTAATCAGCAAGACAGAGAAAAGAAAGGGAAATTTGAACCGAACTGGCTTGGTCCATTTGTTATCATTGCAGCATATGGTTCTGGTGCATATCAGTTATCTACATCAGAAGGGGACCTATTTGAAGAGGCAATCAATAGCATTCATTTGAAGAAGTTCTATGTTTAAAGTCCTAAAAAAATCCAAAAAAAATCATAAAAAGTCCTAAAAAAATCCAAAAAAATCATAAAAAGTCTTGAAAAAATCCAAAAAAATTATAAAAAGTCCTGAAAAAATCCAAAAAAATCATAAAAATTCTTGAAAAAATCCAAAAAAATCATAAAAAGTTTTGAAAAAATAAAATAAAATTAGAAAAATCTTGAAAAAAGTGCAATAAAAACAAGTGGTGAAAACCTGGTAAATAGGCGCTACTTATGATCACAATAGGCTTCTCCATTTATTAGTTTATGTCTTGCATTCATTTTCAGCATCATCCATTCATATCTATCATCTGTATATATCTTTCATATCCATATCATATGACAGGGATCCTTATGTTTCATCATGGCTTGATGAAATTTGTACATATCTTTCATCCTTAGGTTATGTTTACATTGGGGGAAAAACGCAAAAACATAGACTGAACAAGAGAGGGGCAACAAGTTTTTCGAACATCGCAAACAGACACAAAAATGATTTGTCAAAACACAACAAACATGGCTGCATCAAATCAGTCGCAACAGGCTCATTCAATGTCAATTGACATCAAAACAACATGATCCAAACAACTATCGAAACGAGAACATCAATGATGATAACCAACTTGGATGATCTTAATTGGAATAAATGTTTGAAATACTTTAAGCAAAATTTGAATGGTTGTTTGATTTTTCTATCATATCTCTGGAGCAATTCAATGATGTACCGAACTAGAAAAGCAAGGAAGGAGTATGATTTTTATTTGTCTGTTGTTTGCGAGGAAATCATTAGTACTATGCAAATTGGTCGCGAGACATGCTCTATTACGGATCATTGATGACATTTCAGAATTTGCATGGGAAACGGGTTAACTCTTGTCTGTTTATGCAAGCAATACTCAGGTCATCTCGGTTCAATTATATCTAGATGCTTGTATTAACTTGCTATATTAAAAATCATGAAAGTAATACTCAAGTCATCACTAATATACCCTTTGATGCTTGTATTAACTTTCAACATTTTAATGCTCTATGATGATACAAAAAGCACAAATAAGCTTTCCAAATGGCTAAATTGTATGGATGTCCTGCACGGTTAGTATAGATTGCATTCATATTAGAATTTGCATTTTGCATTCATAGATTTCCCAAAAAGCTGGCAAAGTATCAAATGGTTCATATCTTTTCACATACATGACTGAGTGTATTTTGACATTCATAAAACCATCATTTCATACATTTTTCATATATTTGCATCATAAAATCATAAAAATAAAGCATACATCATAAACATTCATAAACTTGTATAAATTATATATCACCCATCATATTCATACAATCATTCATCAATAGATTTTCATTCATCTCATAAATCATGCATACATAAACATTCATAAACATGTATAAATTGAGAAACCATCATATCATAACACATCATGCATATAGCAAATACACACATTTATCTCATCATAAATCATCGTTGCATTTCATATATCTCAAAAATGAATGTCAAAATGTACAAGGATGTCAATTGTATATGATATAACATCATCAAAAATGAGATCATCTCAGGGTGTATACAAATGTCTCAACAGAGTATCATAAAAGCATCATGTAAAATGCACTAAGCAGTGCTATCCTCTGATGGAGCTGGTCTGGGACCTGTACCACCTGCACCTGATGGACCTACTTTTCCTGTCCCTGATGGCCCTCCTAGAGGTAATGGTTGTGTCACACCCCTACTGGTAGTACAAGAGCGACTATGAGTAGACTGTGACTGTGTATAACTCTCTCTCCGCTCAGGTGGAATAGCATCATGATATCTGGTCTTGTAAAACTCGGCCTCCCAAGTGGCTCTAGTCACCTCTCTCATCATATCACCAGGTAGGGTGCTAGCTGCTACTCTCTATAGACTATCCGCCAAAGCAATGGCCTGCTCACCCCACTGTCTGGCTGTATCCCTCTCAGTAGTAACTAAAGTTAACTGTCCCTGAACCTGTGTGATCAAGGTCTGTGCCTGTGCTAGCTGACTCTATAAGCTCTGCACTGTACTCTATAGAGAGGATATCTGACCTGATACCGCTAGATCTACTAAAGGAGAGGGATTTGTGTGTCTCATCCGTGGTCCACCTCTGCCACCTCTCCTGCCACCTCTATCACCACCCCTACCACCACCACCCCTACCTCCACCCTCCTCATCATCATCTCCCTCCTCATCATCATCTCCTCCACTCTCATCATCATCTCCTCCCTCTGAATCATCACCCTCTGAAGCTGAATCTCTCTGTCGTCATCTCTGTGCAGCAAGAGGAGCAATAGGCTCATCAGGATCAAACATACATGGTGCTAGATTCTCTAATACATACTAGCTATACTCTGGTGTCATCCCTGCATCAAGGAAATCAACTCGGTAATCCCACATCACCACTCCTAAACTGGTGAACTCTACAACCGCTGTCTCATAGGAAATTCGTGGACCCCATACTGCAAGCTCTGGCTATTGCCATGCATAAATCATGAAACCCATAGGCATACCGTGAATCCGTCCAAACTATCAACATACTCGTCCAGCAAGAAATCTCTCAATAATCCATGGTATACACCCAATAAGATATCTAGATGTACAAACATAGGGCATCTCCCTCGCATCCTCTGGCCATGGCTCACAATCTAAATATGGCCACTAGCATACTGTATCCAGATCATCTAAGAGATGATGCCAATGCTCTAGTTTGCCCAGTCTCGGCTGAGCAATGATATCGGCATATCTCCATCTGTACGATCGACCAGCTGGTCGCTGTCCTCGAGTCAACAGTCGCATGATAGCAAAGTGCTCCCATGCCCATATCTGTAATAAGGAGCAACCAACAGCAAAACTCCGGCCTCTACCATATACAATATGATGTAACTCATCATACAAGTGAGCAAGCATGCATGTCCCCCACGCATACCATGTCCCCTGCATCACCATACTCTCCAACACAAGACCCCACCCGACTGCGAACCCTTCGACCTATGGTCGGGGCACAAAACACCTCCAATGAAACCTGCCAATACATATGGTAAGGGTGGAAAAGAATCTGCCATCTCACCCCATGGGATGAAGTATCCACCAATATGATCCTCTTTGAAAATCCTCCTCAAAGAATCAGTGCCTCCAACCTCTCGGCTATCAAAGACCACTATCTCTCCGATCACTAGGATCCTCATGATGCGATATACGTCCTCAGGGGTCACTGCAATCTATCCGGTTGGTAAATGAAAGGTGTTGGTGTCACTATGCCACCGCTCAACGAGTGCTGTCAATAAAGCCCTGTTGAGGCGAACCTCAGGCATGTCAAGTAATGAACTCAATCCACAAGCATCAATCACATCTCGATCTGACTGTAACAGATGTGGAATCAAACCCCATGTCCTTGGGAATGTCTCCTGTGACTGCAAAATGACCAATCTCTCCTGTTGACACATCATGACAAAGCAAAAATCAATATCAAATCATCACGACATATCAATCAAATAATTTGTTTTTCATCATCATGGAAAGCAGATAATCAAAATCATGTTTGTTTTTAACAACCTTAGAAGCAAACAAATCAATCAAACTATTTGTTTTTCATCATCATGGAAAGCAGATAATCAAAATCACGTTTGTTTTTAAACTTTAGAAGCAAACTTATCCGCCTTATTTGTTTTTAACATCTTTAAGAGAAAATTTATCAGTTCTTATTTGTTTTCCAACAACTTTGGGAACAAAATTTATCACTCACAACAACTTTCAATCAAAGGCGTTACAGAAAACATCATGGGCGTTGCGAAAATCTTCATACGTGCTACAAGATCATGGGCGCTACAAAATTAATCAAAGGCGCTATAGAATTCTTCATATGCGCTATGGGATTATATGCACTACAAAAATTATCAAAGGCGCTACAAAAGTTATCAAATGCGTAACAGGATTATATGCGCTACAAAAATTGTTAAAGGCGCTATGGAAACTTTTAAGGGCGCTAAAACACAAATTTCTATAATCAAAACGTCAAAAAATGTGCAACAAACGGAAAATTTTCAAAAAGTAGGAGTTTCATGGGGCACATACCGGGGGTCCATAGTGTGCTGGCCGCTGATGTCGACGGATGCACTCGAAACGGTGCTGGTGCATCGGAAGTGCCATAATTACCTGTCCAGAGCTCAAAATTTACAAATTTTACTAGGTTAAAATGGAAAATGACATTTTGTACCTATTTAATGGCAAAATTGGGGCATTTTATCACATTTTAACATAGCAGGGGAAATTTTGATCATCTATTTTGCATTTTATATCTCTCAGGGACAATTTCTTCACATTATTATTTTCAAACGATGAATCGACATCTTCAAAATCATAAAAATAAAAATAAATTCAATTTTTTTTTTTTTTACAAAAATCAAAATCTTATAATCGATTCATCGTTCGAGGGGGCATATACTTATCAACATTCGACAGTTAACATTTGGGGAAAATTTTAAAATTCTTTGAAGCAATGCATAAAACACATCACTTCAAAGAGGGGAAAAATGTATACACCTAAAAATGGTCACATCACATTGTCTGGTAATTAATTAAATATTTTTAATATTTAATTAAAATCTTCGAATTCCATCTGCGTATAAATAAATTTAAATAATTTATTTATATTTGTTCATTCTTTCATTTCGATTAAATAAATAAGTTTATTTAATCATCTTTTCATATTCATTTCTTAATTAATTAAATAAACATTACGATTTATTTATATTAATTATCAATAATCTTGGCTTGAATATTTTATTCAAATAAAGATTAAATATTCCTTTCTTCTAAATAAATTCCTTTAATATCCATTCACAATTAAATATTCCAAAATATTTAATTAAATCTTTCATAGTTCTAAAATCAAAAATCAAATTCAATAAATGAAATTAAATAAATTTATTTAATTAATAAATTTGGGGATTATCTTCAACAGCTGTGAAACAAATTGCCAAAACAGAAAATTAAATTCCTCTGTTTTTGTGCAGGCTTGTTCCCGTGGGTTGAAGATAGGCATCCATTCTTCTCTCCAACCTCCCAACCTCTTCCATCTTCTTCTCAACCTCTCCATCTCTCACCATTCAATTCTACCAGACAATCTCACAGCTGTTGATCTTTGCCAGCCAGGATTGTGCCTGCAAAAAGCTATAAATAAGACTACCGGGTCTTTGAAATCATATAGAAGCTTTCAATAGGAAAATTATAGTCAATTTGCAATAGCATAGCCTTCATAAGTATTTTAGCATTCTCATTTCATAGCATAGTATAGAATCATTGCATATCATAGCATATCCATCTCATCCTTAATTTACAGCCCCTGTGCATATCTGCATCAACATTCTTACCTCTACCAGCATATAGGATAGTGAAAAACTTTGCATACTCATTCTGCAAATAGCCATTTGGAGAAGCCGAGCTTACACAATCTGAGAGCAACAGCTTCGAACAAATCTCTGGAGATAGAGAAAGATGGAACGCTTCTGAAGAATTCCTGTTTATATTTTAATTTCATTTCAATTTCTTCAGTTTAAAGTTTTATCATTTGTGTTATTTGTTTCAATTTGATTAACATATTAACATATACACAATATAATAATTTCATTTTTCTTAGCTTATATTGCATTGAATTTATTTTGCATTTAGAAGCCCTTGCATGAGTATTTGGTGTCCTATTGCTAATACTATAGTGAGATGAAGTTTGAGACTCATGTCATCCTGTGATAGTACAATCATCGTGGATCTCGAGTTATCTAGCTCTTTCACTCCTGGTATTGACACTAGTACACTAGGTATGGACCATACCCTTAACAACTCCTTGTCTTCAAGTAGTGTGATGCATGTTGAAACAAGGATTGATAGTGTTTCAAAAGAAAACATGATTCAAATTCATGAAGATTTAGCAAACCTATGTAAAATCAAGTGCAAAATGACAACATTTCAACTATTGCCATCCCTAGTATAGATAACATTCATCACATGCTTAAAAATGAAGATGGACTCGACCTTGTGAAAAAATAGTTCAAATATTTGGAAAACACCTCACCTCAACCACTAGTTATCCTTTACCTACAAGAAATGTCACAAGCCAAGGAGGAATTCAAAATCCTCCTCCCACAAAAACTACCTCTATTCCTACCTATACCGACCCTCAAGTCACAACAACAATGCAACCAACTAGTAATGTGATTCCTTCCTTGGGTATTTCTGCTAGCATACCTAGTACCTTTGTGGCATTGCACATCATATATCCTACCACCTTACCACCTATAATCATTCCATTCACTTGCCTCTCAAACACATATAACCCTTGAACCAAATATTTTTGTGGTTTAGGATGTTATGACTCTCTTTCTCAATTAGGGTTTTTTACCTAAAGGAAAAGAGATAGATCCTACACAAAATCTAAGTGGTTCACTCAAACTAATGCAAGTAAAATGAAAGTATGGCTAAATTAAATGATCTAAGTGAAAAAAACTAATAAAATTGATTGATTATTTATGCAAAATCTAAGAAATATGAAGTGTTTGAAAACATAGTGTTGTATGCAAACATGAACAAGAAACACACACAAATGAAAACATAACTTAATGAAATTGAATGGAGTGCACTTGGAGATAGAATGATGATGCTGCAAGGTTCTAGAATGTTTCAAAAATCATTGTTGATGACCACTGGGACTCATTCTCCATAGATGGTGAATCAGTCCAAGTTCTGGTAAATTTTGCTGAAACAGGTTTCGGGATGCCGGGAACTGAAATCCTCACTTTTTCTAGCTTGGCAGTGGGACTCATTCACCATTTATGGAAAAGTAGTCCACCTATAGAAATCTACAAATTTTGAAGTCAACTCTATTGGTCTAGATTTGCACTTGTCTTCTTGCCGAGTTGACAGAACCAAATCTGTAGAAAATGGGTTGAATGTTGTCTCTAAGCTTGAATTAGGTCTTTGTTGACTTGAATAGCTTTGATGACTTGTTGACCACTTTTAAACACCCATCTCTTTGAAAAATATCCCTACAAGACCTGCAAACACACATTCAAAGAGGGGAAAAATGGTTAAGGGTTAGAGTATAGGGATTTTCCTTGGTCAAATCCGACTTTGATAATCAAACCCTTGATAAAGAAATGAAATGGAACAAGAAAGGAATGATGAAAAAATAACATGCAATTTTCATGAACTCACCAAACCCTTGTTATTGAAATATGAAGATATGTCAATGGCTACTCCAAGATGCTTGATAATTGCTTGATTGAATGATTAAGGATGCTATACTGCTTGAATGCTATGATGGATTGAATGTATGAATGAATGGGGGTTGAACATTTGGATAGAAAAATAGTTATTTATACACACTTATGCCCTAATTTCTTGAAAATACAACATCACATGCTGACCTAAGGTCTTAATGAATAAAAAATTGAAAGAAATTTGAAATTATTTTCAATTTTGTGCCAAGAGGGACTCATTCGCCACCCATGGTGAATGGGTCCCACTCAAGGCATATGAGTGGTTTTCAGGGATTAAGTTGTCTTTAATGTTGTTTGTCAAGTTTGTATTAAAAAACACACTTAATTAAGGCCTATAAGTGCATAAAGGGGCCAAATAAAGCATAGGAAAGGTGTAATTAGTGGTGACAAGCCTAGAAAAGTGCAAAATTTTGTTACAAGACTTTACAACACTTCAAAATAAGACTTGGTAAGGGATAAAAAGGGAATATTTAGCTGAGTTATAAGAAGAAGAGTCTAGAAAATTGTAGAAATGTGTTACAACACTTCACAACACCTTCACAAGACATCATAAAGTCTTAATAATTCAAAAATTCAATCATTAAATCTAAGCAGAATAAGCCAAGCATCACAAGAAAAAGACTTAAATGACCATGAAAATGTCCAAAGATCCATTTTTCTACGGTACACCCCTCCACCATTTTCACCTCCATCTCATAACACAAGCAATGATCATCTCATAAATCAACTAATACAAACTGTTTCATCCCTTCAAAAATAAATTTCCACCATCAACCAAAATCAAAATGTCCCAACTACATATTATGTCAAAAGCATCCCCTTGTCCTTAAAGATATTTTGAACATCGATGCCACAAGGTGTAGAGGTTCCTAGGTTCGAGAAATATGGGGGAAAGGGAGATCTTTCTATCCATGTTCATTCTTATACCACCTTATGTAGTGACTTTGTCCTTGATGATAAACTCTTGGCTAAACTTTTTCCTAGGCCCTTGAAGGATATTTCCTTGGAATTTTTTTCTTCATTATTGAATAACTCAATCTATTCATTTAATGAACTTTTTGATGAATTTTTCAACCATTTCCAAGTGCATATGACCCCTAAGATGACCTTGGATGAGTTAATGAGATGCAAGCCAAAAGAAGAAGAAAAGATTACTAACTTTATATCATGCTATCAATTACTTTATTCCCAAATTGATATCAAGATTCCCGATCCTCACCTTCAAAAGATGTTCATAGAATTTTGCAAACTAAGATACAAGATAATATTACCATGATTAAATTCCCATCCTTCAAGCACTTATGCACTACCCTCCATGATTATCAAAATTCGGTTAGTAGTAGAGATACAAAATCCACTTCTAGTCGAACTGAGAAGTATGAGTCCACAAACCAAAAAAATTCCCAACATTTTAGAAAACAAAATAAAGGTTTCCTTCAATTCAATCCCCCTCAACAAACAACTCAGAATCTCAAGAACCAAGTAGCTATTTTTAAGGTCATGATAACCTTTATCTATGGGTACCCCAAAAGACAATTCACTCCCTTACTCGACACCCTTCACAATACAATGACACAACTCTTAGAATAGAAAATTATTACCTTGCCTCTTGTTGAACAACCCGATCCTAATAAACCATTACCTAAAAACTATAGACCAAATTCCTATTGCCATTATCACTAACAAAATGGACACGTTGCGAAACATTATAAGCACCTTAAACATATTGTGCAAGACCTCATTGATTCTAGTCATCTTTCCATTGGAGGTGTTATTGATCAAGGAAATAATTTTTTCACCCCTCCTAACCAAAACTTACAAATGTTTACCAATCCTATTCCCAATCATAACATTTCATTTGTCAAATCTAGTGAAACTACAAAGAATGATGTGATGAATGTTGATATGGATGATGATAACAATGATATTGTTCAACATGATCCTATAGATAATGATCCTATGGATGATATGGTAGGAGTGATATATGTCATCCCTCATAAGGGCCAAACTAAAAAGCCTCTTGATATTTCTTTCTCCTCACAAGATATACTTAAACATGCACCTGATGGTCCTATTTACATAGTCATATGAATCTATGACAAGCCCACTAGTGGGATATTAATAGATTATGTCTATGGAGAGAATTTGATCACTGAAGAATTCTTACTTATACATTAACTCTATCAAAATATATATGATAAAATAAAAGCATGGATCAAGACACATAATAGTTTTTCTTTCCCTACGATGGGATCAATCACTCTTCCTTTAAAAATAGGCCTGAAAACATTAGATATCTCATTCTCCATCATCCCATAGTCAGATCGATTTTGTGTGAAGCTAGGCTATCCATGGCTTCACTCCATGAATGTAGTCCCTTCAGTTGTGCATAAATGCTTAAAGTTTCCCTTTGACAATGAAATATTTACCATCCATCATAGTGGCTTCAACCCTTTTCCTCTCATGGAAAATTTTCCTAAGATTTCTTTTGGCATGAGCCTATATAACCTATCAAACCACAAGAAGACTTATTTTTAAGATCCTATCAAAACTTCAAGGCAAAGAAAATAGCAGAATTATCCCTCTAAAACATGCCTCAACCTATGATCGAGGCTAACATCCTTGGAAAAACCATGATTAAGCCTAAAGAAATTCTAAACAACCAAGACCAACCTAAGACAAAAACTTCACCTACTTCCTACAAAAGACCAAGAGATAATGAAAACAATCTCATCACACCTCCTATAATAAAAGAAGTTTACAAAGTCAAATAAATTTTTTTTGAACAACCTCCCATGGTTCCTTCCATTCCTCCCCTTGGGGAATAAAAGAAACCTATGGTTGATTAACCTTCTCCTACACAAACATAACTTGAAAACATAACTAAAAGAAAAAAAGGTTCTTGAGAACATAGGCATAGACATCATGCCCTTATTCACAGGTTACCTAAAGAAGTAAACAAAGAAAATCAAGATCCAAAGTTGAATAAAGCAATGAATAATGAGTCTACCCCCACCTTGAAACAAAATGATCCTATAATACAAGCACAAAAAAAGTTGAACCCTTCTTTAGAGATTATCATTCGACCTCCTTTTGTGATTAACTTAGATGATGATGATGATGAGATTAATAAAATTGACAAAGAGGTGCATAATGAATTGAACGTGCATTGTTTTCCTCTTCCATGAGCTTAAATGAAAATTCTCCTAAGAAGAGTGTTGAACTTGGTGATGGCCCTAGTTTGACACTTGCTATTGTCCCTTTGGATAATTGTTCACCTTTGGTAAACAATGAACATGATTGGGATGCAAATGACTTGCTTTAGGTTGACTCACATGTGTCTTACTAGTTTCTTTGCATTATTTCTTTTTCTCTTTGTGTGATTGCATGTGCATATTGTGATTCCCCGTGATGTTCTGTTTTATGTATCTCTCTTTGTGGAAGTCCTCTAATTGTACCTTCATTCTTCTCTATGTCATAAATATTTTACTTTTCACTTTTTATCTTTTTCATTTGTCTTGTGTTTTCCTTTTGGGGATGATGCAAGGTGTCGATACATTCATGTCTCTTCCATGTTGACCCAAAATATTTTTCTTTATCTTTTTCATTTGTCTTGTGTTTTCCTTTTGGGGATGATGCAAGGCATCGAGACATTCATGTCTCTTCCATGTGGATCCAAAATATATTTTTTTATCTTTTTCATTTGTCTTGCATTTTCCTTTTGGGGATGACACAAGGCATCGAGATATTCATGTCCCTTCCATGTTGACTTAAAGGTTTTTCTTTTTTTTTTTCGCTCCCTTTGTGTCATTCTTCTAGTTTTATGAGTATTTGGGGAATGATGATGATTTTGATCTCTCTAAAAAACATTGTAGGAAGAACATACTAACCCCAAATCCATTGATCCTTCATGTGTTTGGATTTTCATTTTTGGGGAAACTCCACCCTTTCCTTTTGCATGATGTAGCTTTATTTGGAAACATATGACTTAGCATATGGATTTTGAATTTAGCTCTCATTTCTTCTTTATTGTTAGCATTTATCATTTTCTTCTTTAAAGTAATTGCTCATAGCATGGTGTTTAACAATTTCTTTAAAGTAGGGGCTAAATATGCATTGGCATTTTTCTTTTACATTTTTTTTCCTTTCCATGGTTCATGGTGTAGTCTTCTTATTTCATGCGATGCGTTTTTCACTTTGTGGATGACATTGGGTGTGATGTCCTTCAAAAGCATGATCTATCTTAGCATATTACATTCCTCTTCGTGGTTTGATGTGAAACATTGCATCCCCTAAGTTGTGAATATTCTATTCTTTTATTGGTCCACTCTTAGAGATATTAGGAACAATGTTCCCTAAGTTAAATACCTTATGTGAACTAAGCAAGAATCCTATGAATGTTCCTTACATTTTGCATTTGCATTTTCAGTTATATGGCCACCTTGCATAACACATCTTGCATGCTTGTAGAGCCATCTTGTTTGTTCATGAGATCCAAGCATACAAAGTTTCTATTGTCTCATGAAGCTCGAAAATCATTTGTTGTGTGGTGCCTTATCAAGTTATCAAGAGGTATAACTTTGGTATGGTTTGATGAGAAGATGAATGAGAGAATAAGTTCCCTTAGCCACTCACGTGTGTATGTGAGTACATATCGGTTGTGTGTGTATGTGTCTCACCTTCTTGCATTTCTCACCCAATGGACAACCTAAAGTTTCGTTACCTCAGAGTGAGCATGCATTTTTTTGGAAAAATAGCCTAGATCTAATCCACATCATGATGGAAAAATGGTCGAAGCTTGATCCACCCCTTTCATTTTCATTTTGTTTCATTTTCTTTATGTCTTTTATAGTGCATGCTTGTGCTTTGTTGTACCTCTTATATCATTTCCATGTGTGTTCTTTTGTTTCTATGTTGGTTTTCCATGGGATCTTGATCCTGTGGCCTTGATCACCCCTCTTGATCATTTTCATCCTATCTTAATGGCATTAGTGCACTTGTACATCTCTTGATGCATATTTGTTTACTTTAGTGTGAGTTTGAAGCAAGTTCATCCTCTCACTAAAGTGTGGGCTAAATGTGGCAACGAAAAAAATTATCCATTTTTCTTGTTTGTTTGGGCCCTCCTTGTAAACTAAGCATAATGGTGCCTTGATTTAGTGTTGTAATTTGTTTGACACATTCACATTAGGTCTTGGGTCCTTGTGAACTAATGCACTTAAAATGGTACCTTGTTAAAATGTTGTGAAGTGTTGTAACACACTTTCACACTTTTCAGATGTTTTGTTAATTAACTGAACTTAATAAATCTCTTTTTAACCTTGATCATGCCTTATTTAAAGTGTTGTAAAGTGTTGTAACACAATTTCACACTTTTCTAGGGTTTTCATAAATAATTGGGCTTCTTTATGCTTTTATTGGCCTTATTTTGCATCCACAACCTCATTTAATGAATCTTTTCGAGGATAATCCTAACACAAATTAGCATCCAATCATAATTCAAGAAATTTCAGGTTGTGTGGCCTAGATTTAGTGATCTAGGACTCATACACCACCTTGGGTGTATGAGTCTCACCTAGGTTCTTGGGTCCCAAACCTGGTTTCACACCTTTCTAAGCATTTTTAAATTTGGTCTCATAAATTATGCCTAATGGGACTCATTCCCCACCTTAAGCATATGAGTCTCATGTGTCTTGAAATCAAAATTAATTGAAATTTTTGGTGGGATTTTATTCTCCTATATCTAATGTCGGCTTGTAGTGTTGTAATTTTGGGAATTCTTGCATAAATAAGTATAAATAGAAGGTTATTTCACTCATTTTCACCTAAAACTTTTGTGAGAGCATTCATAATAGAAAGTTTGAGTTCACAAGAGCATTCAAGTGTTTACAAGAGCATTGAAGAGTCTTCAAGAGAAAATTATCAAGAATTTTAGAGAATTCTTCAAGCACCAAGCATCAAGTCAAAGTCTTCATGCATCATGTTTGTTTTTTGAGCTAACAATTGTGATGTAGGGTTTTTATGATTCAAGCTAGCATTCAATTCAAGATCTATCCTATCCAAGCAAGAGTCAATATCTACATCCATTGGAGCCATTTTGAACATGTTTGTAACACTTCATTACTAGGGTTTGTGAGTGATTTTTAGGTTTAGATTGAAGATACATTGAAGAGCAAGTTTGAAGAAAGTTTCCAAAGTGCCTAAAGTTGTCAAAGTTGTCACCTTCCATTGGAGATACTTGGAGAACTTCTATAGGTTGCAAATTAGGGTTTCGGATCCAAAAATCAATTGGGAAGCATAGAGTAGACATTGAAGACCAGATTTAGACCTTGAAGTTTCAAAAAACCTTAATTGGACTAATTTTCCAATTCTGGTGTATGAGTCCTAGTTTAGGTCAAAATTCAAATTTTTACAGATTTGGATACCCATTTTCTAGATTCCTGTTTCAACACAGAAACCCAGATATGGGACTGATTCACCCAGCCTAGCGTATGAGTCCCAATTAGCATTAAAGTTAGAATTTCTAGCATTCCAGGGCCTTATTGAATCTCCTTCAGGTTTCAAGGTGCACAAATTCCATCCTACAACTTTTTTTTTTGTTTTACATACATTTCTAGGTCATTTAGTTAAAGTTGGCATTAAATTAGGGTTTAGCATTACCTCTTGCATTTCATTTTTTTCAAAGCTCTATCTTGGTGGAAAACCCATCATTAGTTTACAATCGGCCCCTAGGACAACCCTATTGCAAGATCTCTTTCTCCTTTGCATTGAGATCTCTAGGGTTACCCTTCAACGAAATAATTGGAAAGTGGGTGTGCTCTATGTCCTAAACCCTATGAAAGCACCTTACTTACCCCATTTTCTATTGTTTCAGTGACATGTACCTCTACCAACCATAAATAATTTGAAATGTGCTTTGGAAATATTAATCAATAAGCCCCCAAACTCAATGAATTAATGATCCAACAAAAATACTGGGTACAATTTGGTGTGTGACATATGCCACCACCATTTTGTAGAAGGTGAAAATGTAACATGTCCATTGTTCCACCCATTATTTTTACTATGTTTTACCCACAAGTGAACAATTTATGCTAGTAACATTATGAGTAGCAAAAAATTTCTTTCCATTTGAATAATAAGATGAACATTTGAAACATAACCATTTCAAACTTTCCCATTGCATAACAAAGAATCATTTCAATAATTCAAGTAATGATTTCACATTACATAATTTCATGATGATATTTCCTATTTGCAATTTCTCAATAAGAATATAGATACATGTTTACATTCATATCTTCCACAAGCTCAATGATATAGATGTACAAACATAATACAATGATCTAGATGTCCCTAATGTTGATGTATACCTCAAAGATGCCCCCATTACTAGTGCATACATTTTAGGTGTCCCCAAACTAGTGCTACATCATCAAATCCTGACCACCAACTATATGAGGGAGATCATCACTTAAGTACTTTTTTGCCAACCATGGACTTAATGCGGTCCCCTGCAAATCTACCTAATTGGTAAGATGGCCCTACCCTTAAATGAAGAGATTGCTTTAGTAACCCCATAATCCTATCCTTCTTGAGCATAGTTTTGTGTCCTATATATCTAGAGCTACCATATATTGGCTACAACCTACATGTATGACTTCCTTGTCTAGTATGCAATATTGGATCACAACAAACTGACAGTGTAAACAATGACTACTTACACTAATTTGGGAAAAGAATTCAACACCTAGTACTTTGAGTGCAAGTCATCTTTCCACCCACCCATTAGCTCAATTTGGTATTGACCATAAAAATAACACACATTCAATCTAAGGTGATGACATAACAAACTGTCTAACAAGCTTATTCTCTTTACCATATATTATCGTAACCCTAGAATAACTAAGTATTAACAATCTAATTAACTAGGTTACACCCCTTCTCATGGATTACTCTAACCCCAGGTATAACCATGCTAACCATACATGCACACATACTAGTGAATAGCTAGGTTACCCCCTTTCCCATGGATTATCTAACCCTATGAATAACCAAGCTACCCACCCATGTTCAAAATGATATTTTATTACAATAACTATAAGATATCAACATATTCCACATTTCACTTTTCATACAAAATATATAGTCTTGACGAACTAAGTATAGTTATAGTAGCATTATAGCCACACAAATTACAATATAGTATAAATATGTATTCCCATATAAAAGGGTTTCACTAATTCAAGAATCAACTATGAATCAAAAAATATTATCCAAAACTAGGAAATAAATTGAGTTCATAAAAATAAGCTTATAAAGAATTCAAAATCAATCTTTCCCAAACAAAGGAAATTATAAACAAATAACCTTTTAAGCATAAAATAATAGAGGAATAAAATTCAGCATGCCTAGATTTATAGTTCCAACTGATAACATTGCTTCCCAAATTTAGCCTTCTCAACCACAATAGCTACTCCCTCTAAGCCCAACTTATTTCCAAACTCTAGCCTCTTCTTAAATAACTCTCAACAAACGTAAACTCACAAAGAAAACTGTCGTTCTTACCAAAAAATCTCAAATTATGCTTGCATTAAAAACTACAACATAATAGTAATGAAGAATTATGAATGGAAAATTTTAACAAATGGTAGAGAGAAAACCTCTATTTATACTAAAATATGAGCATCTTAATGCTACAAATAAGCTCCCAAATCTACAACCTTCCTATTATACATGCATTGACTAGGCTCAATTGGTGAGAGGTGGCTGATCAAAACACTAATTTGCAAACACCTAAATAGTCCAGCTTCCTAGTTGAGAATGAGTTGCCCATATCTTGATGATAGCAAGATAAAAACTCATAAAATGCAACCTACGTGTTTCCTTATAGTAGTATAAGTTGAATACCTTAGCTAGCTCGCTCTTGAGACTGAGTCTTATGTTTATCAAATGACTTTGCTTGGTTAATGGTGCAGGTACTAGAATTTTTTTGGTTCCCACTCTCTGTAGATTTTGGCCCCACCTTTCATACTATATGCACCTTATTTTATGCATGGTTTTGAGACAAATTCAGGAATGTTTGAATTTGCATTTTCTTTTAGTTTATGCACAATGTTTGAATCAAAATTTACTTTCACTTATGCACCATGCATAAGTATTTTGACTTATTCCCTTATGTGCTTTATGTGCAACGCGTTGCTTTAGCCACTATAACATATATGACAATGCTATATTGATGCGCTATGGTTTATTTCAAAGAAATTTTAATATATATCAAACAATATAATATATTATATCTGTAACACACACACACACATATATATATAATTATATTCACATGATTATTAAATGCATTATTTTCCAATTATATATATATACACACACATACATGTATATCCTAAAAATGTCCTAACCCAACCACACCTCATTTTAGCCTATCCTATCTCATTAATTAACTAAATAATATTTATTTAGTTAATTAATTTACCCATCATTTTTATCCTACTTTATCCTATCCAATTAATCTAAACTTGTCACCAAATGACAAGTGTCCCCTTCACATGTCTAGCCTTTATCCCAAAATTCAAACTAACTTTTTATCTTAACCCTTCATTTAACATATCTCACCTCTTAATCCTAGCCATCCATATAAGGATGTTGCCCTAAACCTAGCCTTTATCCCTCATGTGACACTTGTCAAATTACTACAACTTCAATCCAAACCCTATCTTCTCATTTAATCCTAGACATTCATCATGAACATGCATCCAAACCCCATTTCTTCCATCTCATTTCTATAAATGAGAGGCCTCCCATCCCATTTGCATAAACATCTTTTATGCTAATGTCATGTTGTTGGAATTTCTATTTATTCATGAGCAACCACATTCAAATCTCCAACTCAACATAATACATTCAATATTTTGAGGTTTGCATGTCTTTGGTTTGATTTAAGCTATTTTTATGCATATTTCTATTATATCCATTTTACATGCATATATAAGTTATGATGCACATCACATACAAGGAGAATTGGGTTCTTGATTGAAATTTCTACAAGTGTTAGTACTCATAAAAAAAATGAACATAAAACATGAACAATCTTACTTATAAGCTTGATGCATTGTGAACATGAATCTTAACTGATGAAAAATTGTAAAAATGTTGATTATTCTACTCTTGACTGCTTTTAGGATTCTCAAAATGATGCAGACACAAGGGAACAATCACAAACTCTTGACAACCTTCCTATTTGAGGCATCTAACAAGATTATTCTGACCTCTTTGGTCAGTCCAAAACTCCCTTAAAGCTTGACAAGAAATTGAAAACACATTTCCCTCTTTAACCCCCTTAAACCCTTGTAATAGTGAGAAACTAGTTTTTGTCCAATTACTCCACAATTTTACAAAACACCAAACAAAAACATTATTGATTCAAACACCCATTTCCAAGTTACACAACATATATGAGAAACAACATAGACTCCTTTGGACCATTGTTGACTTCCTCTATACTCACCCCTGAAAAGGCCACTCAATTAGCCCAAAAATACAAAGAAACATACCTTCAAACACCACATAGACCCCTAAAACCTTGGGGAATCAAATAAATTTCCAAGAAAACACATATTCTACAACTAGATTCCATTTGTGCAGACCTGTAACCATCAAATCAGAAAACCCTTGTTTTTAGTGTAATCCATGAGGGTTTATTGGATGTAGTACTTCCACAACCTTTCAGACTTTACCACCAACTTAGAAAATTTTATTTAGGCCCCAATATGCTTAAAAAACAAAGAAACTTCTGGTATCTCAAATATTTTTGCAAACCCTAGGGTAAAAGCTCTATTTTCAAGTGAAAAACCACCATTTTCAGACATTTAACTCTTCATTTTATTTCAAAAACCAATTCTCCACGCCTTCCACTCTTGAATTATCATTTAATAATCCCTACCAAATCATCCAACTGAGTCACATTGATATACAGTAGGTGGGAAGCCACTAAAACTTACAAAACCCTTATTCCCCTATTCAGGAACTCATCTAGGAAAAAACTGAGACTTGAGTCCCAAAATGAATGAAGGAACCCTTATCAAGAAGTAAAAGGAATTTTAGGAAATATATCAAGAACCCTACATCATGTTTTGATACAAAAAGATGATGGTACGGCCTGTGCATAGGCATAAATCACAAAAAAAATAGTAAAATCTAAAAACTGAGCAAGTGAAATCTTTATTGTTTGAACAAAACTCCTTCAAAATTCATCGAAAAAAACTTTGGTTCGAGACTTTTATGGATTTAAATACATTTTTGCATCAATATCCAACTTCCTAACTCCTTTTAACTATCTTTTAAAATCCTAACTCCTAATTACCCCTAAAACTATGTTTTGACAACTTGATTGTGCACTTAATAACATTATTGTGAAACCATTGACATTTAGGCCTTTATGACTCCCAATCACCTTGAATTAAATCCCATGACACCAAAAATACCTCACTCTTTCCCACCTACCTACAAATTCTATTTTTTTTTTCTTCCAAGGCTTACAAATTTCAAATTTGATACATGAGTGAACTTGTGCACATTTGACCATCAAAACACCACAACCCCTAAATACATGAAAGAGTGGTCTATTTAGACCTTATTACACAAAATAAACTTAAAACCTTAGCATTAACCCAATATGCATTTAAACAAGAAAAGCTTGATAATGTGGTGTAGGTGCTCCTGTACCATACATCCCCCTAAGAGAAACTCAGGCCTTGATTCCACTGTCTCCATGCTTCATGAAGGTTCCATTGATTCATCAACCCACTCCACTAGTTCATGTACACATGACCTGCAAATTGTCTTAAACCTCCATCATTTTTTAATGTATGCATATAAGAATTTGACCTTGCTTCTAATCTTAGACCTGTAGTCAGCTTTTCACCATTTCTTTGCTCAACATTGGATTGTCTATGATACCCTGTACCTGCATACAAACAAGTATTAGCAACTCTTTGATTTGTCTATTGTTCTTTTTCACCTTCATGCTTGTAACTCTCCTTTCTACCCCTTTTTTCCTATCCTTTACTCACTGCTCCTTTACCTTACTTCACTAGTGTCAAATCAGGCTATTTGTTCACTGTACCTACAAATTTTGATTGCTTCACACCCCTGTTCTTATCTATAAGGCATTTAATAGTGCCTATCATCACACTGTCCTTCATGCTCACTGTCCTTGCCACTTTTATCTCTGAATTTATTTTGAGATATGTTGTATCTACACTTCCAGACCTACATTTATGCATATCATCAGAATTTTTTATCTCTTTCACAAAATTCAGAGGCTCCTTGTTCCCACACATAATGACTTTAGCTTTACCTTTCTCATCCCCTATCCAAGGAGTCAAAGCAAACCTTTGTCTATCTTTCAAGATTGTGTATTTATTTTCCTTTTCCATCATAGATGGAACTCCTATCATACTTCCATGGTCTCCCAAGGAGTATGTGACAACATTCCATTGGAAAAATATCACAAAGAACATTGTCCCTATACTCATCTATTTGAAAATCTACAATGGCTTGCTCATTCACTATCAATGATTAACCAGGAGACCTTGTAGGGAGAATCATGAGGGATTCTTTTCAAATTGAGTTTATTCACCATTTCACAAGAAACCATGTTTTTAGTTGAACCTGAATCCACTACCATCCTAAATAGCTTACCGTGTACCTTACAATTGATTCTAAAGAGTGCTTTCCTTTGTAGGGGTTCTTCAGGAATTGACACCTTGAGCAATGTTCTTCTAATCATTAGGTTCTCTCCAACTTCTGATGTGAGATTAATAATAGGTGAAGTCCAACTCTCTTTATCTTAATGCACTAATTTGTTCCTCCTTTCTCCACCATGAGAGCTTGAGCCTTTCCTTTCAAGACACTTGCAGGATGGATGTCAAGGCTAGTTACAAGTGTAGCATCTCCTGGAAAAAGAATTGTTAGAATTCCCACCTCTTCCAAATTTGCCTCTTGTGCCTCTCCATCCACCTCTAGAATCAGATTGCTCTTTACCTTTCATGGAATCCTCTTGATTATCATTGGTTGGCTTTGAACTAGACATGAATCCTCTTCCTCTTGATGCACCACCTCTATATCTAATTGCTTTGTCTTTCCTTATCTTCATTTTCTCCTCCACCCTGATAGCCATTTGATAACAATCCTCTACACTCCTAGGGTTAGCCAAAACCAATTCATCATGTATATTAAGCCTCAAACCACCAATATATCTAGCAATTTTTTCATCTTCATTCTCATGATGACCAAATCTTAGACTCAATTTATAAAAATCCTCAGTATAAGACTTAATATCCATTTCCTTTTTCCTTAAACTTTGCAATTTCTTAAACATTTGAACTTGGTGATCCTTGGGTAAGAATTTACCTTTCAATTTTGATATCATCTTGTCCCATGATGTGATCTTAGACTTTCCTTGTTTCCTTCTCTCATATTGAAAGTAATCCCACCATACCAAAGCATGACCCTGCAACTTAGTCTTTGCAATCCTTACTCTTTGATCCTCGGGAACTTCATCACATTCAAAATGATTATCTATTGCAGCAATCCAATCAAGTAGTTCATCATTTAAACTACCACCATATTTAGGAACATCAATTTTTACCTTAGGCTTGTCATTCTTCACTGCCTTTAGCAAATTTGCAATTCTTTGGTCTTCTAGATCAAGTTCTTCTTCCATGTCTTCAAATTCATCTTCTTCCTCTTCTTTTGTCTCACTCTCTTCCACTTCCCTTATTTTGTTTGTCTCCAAGGCTATGATCCTTTCTTCCAATTCTCTGATTTCTCTTTCATGTCTGTCCTTCATTTCCTTCATCTCTTTAGCCATATCTTTTTTCTTTTCTCAACCTTTCCTCTTCACCTTCTTCTTTAACCTGTAAAATTCAAAACAAATCTACTCCCTGCTCTGATACCACTATGATGCAGACACAAGGGAACAATCACAAACTCTTGACAACCTACCTATTTGAGGCATCTAACAAGATTATTTTGACCTCTTTGGTTAGTCCAAAACTCCCTTAGATCTTGAAAAGCTATTGAAAACACATTTCCTTCTTTAACCCCCTTAAACCCTTGTAATAGTGAGAAACTAGTTTTTGTCCAATTACTCCAAAATTTTCCAAAACACCAAACCAACACATGAATGATTCAAACACCCATTTCCAAGTTACACAACATATATGAGAAACAACATAGACTCCTTTGGACCATCATTGACTTCCTATATACTCACCCCTGAAAAGGCTACTCAATTAGCCCAAAATATAAATCAACATACCTTTAAACACCACACAGACCCCTGAAACCTTGGGGCAGAAAATAAATTTCCAAGAAAACACATATTTTGCAACTAGATTCCATTTGTACAGACCTATAAACATCAAATCAGAAAACCCTTGTTTTTAGTGTAATCCATGAGGGTTTATTGGATGTAGTACTTACAAAGCCTTTCAGACTCTGCCACCAACTTAGACACTTTTATTTAGGCCTCAATATACTTAAAAAACAAATAAACTTCTGGTATCTCAAAGATTTTTGCAAACCCTAGGGTAAAAGCTCTATTTTCAAGTGAAAAAACCACCATTTTCAGACCTTTAACTCTTCATTTTATTTCAAAACCTAGTTCTCCACGCCTTCCACTCTTGAAGTATTATTTCCTAAGCCCTAACAACTCATCGCACTGAGTCACATTGATATACAGTAGGTGGGATGAGATTCAAGCCGCTAAAACTTACAAAACCCTTATTCCCCTATTCAGGAACTCGTTTAGGAAAAAACTGAGACTTGAGTCCCAAAATGAATGAAGGAACGCTTATCAAGAAGTTAAAGGAATGTTAAGACATACATCAAGAACCCTACATCAATTTTTGATACAAAAAGATGCTGGTATGACCTATGCACAGGCATAAATCACAAAAAAAATAGTAAAATCTAAAAATTGAGCAAGTGAAATCTTTATCGTTTCAACAAAACTCCTTCATAATTGATTGAAGAAAACTTTTGTTAGAGCCTTTTATGGCTTTAAATACATTTTTGCATCAACATCCAACTGCCTAACTCCTTTTAACTATCTTTTAAAATCCTAACTCCTAATTACCCCTAAAACTGTGTTTTGACAACTTGATTGTGCACTTAATAACATTATTGTGCAACCATTAACATTTAGGCATTTATGAATTCCAATCACCTTGAATTCAATCCAATGAAACAAAAAATATCTCACTCTTTCCCACCTACCTACAAATTCTAATGTTTTTTCCTCCAAGGCTTACAAATTTCAAATTTGATACATGAGTGCACTTGTGCACATTTGACCATCAAAACACCACAACCCCTAAATACATGAAAGAGTGGTCTATTTAGACCTTATTACACAAAATAAACTTAAAACCTTAGCATTAACCCAATATGCATTTAAAAAAGCAAATCTTGATAATGTGGTGTAGGTGCTCCTGCACCACAAAATGATATTGAAATTTTTCTAGACTTCCTTAGATGTTTAAATGGTGAAAAAGACTTATATTTATATTCATTTTTTGAAAAAATAATTATGAAAAGCCAAAAAATGAGTTTAAATTTGCAAACATAAAGATGCTAAAATAGGGTGGTCAAGGGTGTGGGAACCCTTGACAAGGCCTATTTTTGGGATTTAGATGCTCATTAAATAAATAAATAATTTTAATTGCCACCTATATCTTGACTTTACAAAAATGAGAATAAAGTGGGAAAATAATTAGCATAATTAGGTCCAAGCACATGGGATAGAGCTAAACATAGTGTAAAATTGTCAAGCTCAACAATTTTCAATGCTACAATAGTGAACATCCTTTTATTTTATTAATATTATGGGCCCATCACCAACCAATGGGGAATTTATGTATTAGGACACATATGCATTTCATATGACCACCTAACCTTTATTATGACCTTCAATCCCACTAATTATCTTTTAGATTAAAGAAATATGGTTGACTAGATTAAGATGAAAGGTTTGAAATTATATTGTTATGACCATAAAACCCAATAATTACCTTGTATATCAAAAAAATGTGGTTGACTAGATTAGTATCTACATGTTCTATCTTTTACCGTTTCATAGTAGAGTATAAAGAATATGCATCCACTTATAGTTAGTATCATAGAAGATGATATCTAGTCATCACATAGTTGTGAAGAGTTCAATTAAGTTATTAGAACTATCCATGAAATTAATTGCATGAATATAATTAAAGTGCATAGGTTTGAGGTTAAAGGAGTCCTAAATCATGGTGTGATCCAATGTTTTGGTCAAAATAAAGCTAAGATATATGGCTTTGGTGTAAATTTTGTAGAGAATTTAGAGATAGAATGCTTTAGGAATTTATTCCTATGAGTGATGTGTGGCTTCTCTATCTTAGTAAGGTGTAGGACTATGATGAAATGTTATTTGGTCCATGTGGAGGAGTGTAGTATTGATTCCCAATCTTGAATTATCCATTTTGTGGCTCTCAATAGTATTTTGGTGTTCTTAACATTGATAATGAATCTAAGACATATTGCTTATGGCTCTAATACAATGGTCTTATATTTTGAATTTTCTATGTGTTAATTCCTTAATTATTCCCATTCATAGAGATTTAATGTTATTGAACTATAGTGGATTTCTTATTCTTAAATTTATTTTCTGTGTCATACTTTCTTTATTAGTCATTCTTTCCTTGTGGGCCTTATTGATGAATGTAGCATTTGTTCTTGTTAATTATGTTTATTTCCTATTTCTTATTCAAAATTTCCTAACCATAGAGATAGAGGAACTAAATATTACTATTGGAAGTATTGGAACAATCAAGAACATAATGGTGATTAGTTTCATGATACTGAAGACATCAAGAAAATATTTTGTGACTTCTATAAAAACTTGTTCATAGCACAGAATAAATTAATAAATTATGCACAAGCTTAATGAAAATATGTAGAAAAAATGTTCCAAAAAAGATTACTAAGAAGATGGTTGTGGATCTTGAAAAGGAAATATTTAAAGAAGAAATTGTAAATACCAAATTATGTATTTTTAGGAGGGTAAATCACTAGGGGTTGATGGCTTTCCAATTTAATTTAATAGAGAAAATATGGGATGGATGTTGGGAAAATGTTTCTCAACCTTGAAATTACATAAGTTACTATTGATACATAAGGTGTTGTTCATACGATGACGATGGGGGGGTGTAGGGGGTCCCCCCCACGAGGGGTCCGTGGGGATCATCCCCCTAGATAGAGGTCTAGGGGAAGCACCCCTAAAAGAAAATTTTCATTTATATTTTATTATTGAAAATCTGGATTGTTAATCATTAGGTTTCAAATATAACAACCAATATTTTATTAGATTGAATTTCCCTAGAAGTCAAACCTATTTTAAGAGGGCATTGTATTATGACCATGTATAGTGATGTATTTTAAGAGTCTGATAGTGGTTGTGTTGCCTCTGGATCTCTTGCTAATGATACTCCTATGAGAAGATTCTCTACAAGTATGTTGTAACCTTTGTGATTTCTAAATAATATATTAGATAGCTTTTGGAGTGTGGAGTTTTCTCTTGAAATGGTTTTTTCCATGTAAATCAATGTGTTGTGGTATGCATGATATTTATGCTTATTTCTATTTGAGTTTTAGTAACTATTAAAGATCTATAAATTTTTTCCATTATCCTCCTCTCAAGATTAGTGTAGGAAGTTATTTTGCTACCTTAGCTTCCTTACAAGTGGTATTAGAGCCTGATCACCTTTGGTTTCAATTGTGGGTTGTTGGGTTTTTTGAACTAATCTAGATTTGAGTGGGAGCTTGTGTAGAAGACACTTTGTGATCTTGTTGGAAGAATCTAGAAAGTTCATCAGGGAGAATAGAGGTGGATAAATTTTTTGGAAATAATTTTGAAATGTGGAAGCCAAAGATGGAGGATCTATTGATAGATCAAGATTTGTGGGATGTTGTTGATGAGAATGTTTCTAGGCCTACAAATCAGTATGTTAAATATGATGTTATGGACCGTAAAGACAAGGGTCTAATCAGATTGTGCTTGGAAGAATCTATTTTAATCAATGTCCATGAAGGGACCTTTGCACAAAAACTATGGAAGAAGCTAGGCAAGACATATCAAGCCAAATATTTAGTGAACACTATTTTCTTGAGGAAGAAATTGTATTCCTTGAGAATGGAAGAGGGTGGATGAATTAAAGACCACCTGGAAGCATTCAATATGTTGGTGGCTCAGTTGGAATCTATTGGTGTCAAAATGGATGAGGAGAAATGTTAGATCCTTCTTTGTTCTTTTCTTGATTTGTGGGATTCTCTTGTTACAACTATTGGGAGTACTTCTGTTATATTAAAGACTAAAGATGTGGTGGGTTCTTTGTTTTCTAAAGAGATGAGGGGGAAGGTATCCATCAGTGCCAAGGAGGCCCTAAATGTTTGTGGAAGACCTAAGGAAAAAGGAAAGAAGAATGAGAAGCATGATAAATCCAAGTCCAAGGGGAGATTCAAATCTCTTAGAAAGTCCAAAGTTATTTGTTGGAATTGTGGTAAACCTGGACATGTTTGTAAGGACTGCAGAGAACAAAAGAAGAAGAAACAAAAGAAATTTGATTCTAATTATGAGTTTTAGAAGGAAGATGGTGATGCATTCATTGTAGCTTTGGCAGCTTGTGCAGGTAATGATTCATGGTTAATTGACTCAGGTGCATCTTTCCATATGACCTTTAATAAATATTAGTTTATTTAATATGAATAATTTGATGGAGGTAAGGTGTACTTTGGCGATGATTGTAGTGCCCCTCCATTCTCACCATAGATGTGCAAGTAGATTGGATTTCAAACTTTGAGATGAAGGTAAAATAATAGGGATATTTAATGCATGTGCTAATGATGTTAAGCAGTTGATGTTGTATATTATGAATTTATGGACTATGTGTGATGGTTAGGATAGGATTTATTATATATGTTTAAGGATAGGTTTATCATGATGTGTGTGTGTGTTCAGACATGACCATTACTAAGATGTATGCTATGGACATATTGATGTGATGGGAGTGCTTTAGTTACCTTTGGGGTTTTCACTTGATTCTAATATATTATTATTGTGTTGACATGTCATTATGAAGATGTACTAACTTATGTTCAAATGTTGTGGTTGCAGATGGGACATGACCTTCTATTAGTGCTTTAGTGAGTATGATGTATATTGCCATGTTAGTATTGCTATGCAGAGATTTATTTGGATAGTTGGGTGACACAATAGTATGTTGTTAGGTTAGGAGGAAAGAGTGACATCATACCGTTGGACATATGGGGGACATATGAGAATGAGATATGATTGCTAGAGTTCCTTTCCTAGTACCTCGACTATTATGAACATGTGCTCTAACTTGTATGCTTGAGTGAACAAATACTAGGCTATGTCTCCACCTGAATTAGTAGGTTTGAGCGTGCCTCTAATCCCAATGGTGGTTGAGGAGATAACATCTAGGCCCAAGTTATACCCTAACCCTAGCCATTGTCCCCAATTAGGGACAATTGATTCCGTGTGTGACCACCTTTCTGGGTTGTCATGGGACAATGCCTAATCTCCTATACCCTATGGTTGGAGTGTTGCACTTGTGTGAATTTTTTTGTTGGGTTATGTGATTATGTGACTCTAATGTCTAGCTTTGAGTATGGATTTAGTTCAAATGGTGCTAAGTCCTTTGGTAAGTAAGGTTAGTCATTGTTGTGATCATTCCCATTATTTATGTTTTGATGTGAATGTCTCCTTTCAGTAAAAAGTTATTTTGTGGTTTATGCTTAGTCTTTGATTATGACCTATTTAAGTGAAGTTAGCTTGTAGGTCGGATATGTTGCTATTGTTAAAGTGTAAAAAAGTGTGATTTAATGTTATTATATATATTTATATATATTGCTATGGTTATTCTTTGGTGTGAGTGAATATTGGTTATTAATAATATTATGATTATATGTGTGAAGGAGGTGATTTAATATTGTCATGGGTTGCACCAATAAGTTATTATGTTAATGTGTGTAGACAATTATGACTTATAATGTCACTATGTATGTTATCATTATTGGTGCAAGGGGATATTTGATTATTATTATTATTTATGTAAGGGTATTATTTACTATTGCTAAGTGTTAATATTAATTAGTTGTTATGTTAGTATGTGCATATCATTATGTTCATTATTTTTGCTTGTTATGTTTATTATGATTATGTTATTGTTTATTGATTTTGGAAAAGGAACATTTGATTATTTAATTGTGGTTTATTGAATCATGGTTATTTTATTGAGAAATGGAAATAAAAATTAATTAATGTTTATTTGATTGAAAAGGAATTTGGAATTGGAACTTATTTATTAATTATTTATTTTTGAAACCCCTTGTGGGAGTGAAGTCTCATTTCAGAGTTTCCTTTTTAGTTGGGATTTGTGTGTGGAAATGGGAGGGGGTGATGAAATAGTTGTGATATGGTGAAAAAGGAATTGTTTTCTTGGTGTGAGAGTTGTTACAATTCGAGGGTTTTGAAATTTGAAAAAACTGTGATGAATTTTTATGTTTTTGGTGAGATTTTGAGCGATTTGAGATGAGATTTGAAAAGGGTGGTTTGGATTTTTGGTTGTGAATTCATGAGAATATATTGTTGTTGGTTTGAATGGATATTTTGGCTCCTAATCATGACTCTTGATTGGTGATTTAATCTTAGAATATTTTTTGGGGTTTCAACTTCTTTTTCATCATTGTTCTTTGAATTTGAGGTAAGGATTTTCTTGATTTTGTTAATTTATGCATTTCAAATTTATAGGAATTTGAAAAGGGTTAAATTAATTGAGGTTCTAATGTTTTTGATAATCTGGAAAAGATTTGGTTGTTGGGTTTCTCATTTTGTCATTTGGCTGTAATCGGGTAATGCCGAAAAGAAGTTTTAAGGGATCCATTTGTTTGTTTTGAGTTTTGCGAATTTTTGAGTCATTTTTGGTCAATTATACTCATTCCATTGAGTAGTCAAGGGTCAAATATGAAATGGGTTTTTGATGGATTTGGATTTCGAGTTGATTTGACTATTTTATGGCTGGCAGACTTAACTGCTATCAAGAGGGTTTTTAGGGGAGTCATTTTTTGTTTCGAATTTTGTGAATTTTTTAGTCATTTTTGGTCAATTCCACCCACGCAATTGAGTATTCGAGGGTCAAATCAGAAATGGGTTTTTGAAGGATTTGGATTTCAAGTTGATTTGATTATTTTATGGCTGGCAGAGTTGACTATTGTCACGAGAGATTTAGTTCAGTTCGGAAGGTTGTATAGAAGGATATAGCTCTATCCTTTGATCTATATTGTGTTGCAAAATTTTTTCTTGAATGTGTTTACTATATGTATGTTAAAAATCCCTCCCTATTTGCGAAATCTTGTGTTGAGGCTTTTGCACTATGTAAGGATCAATTGTACCAAGGTTATGCATTGTTGGTCCTGATTATGAACTACTAAGAAAGGGAAATTAAAGTTGGATATCATGTTATAAGATTATGCAAATGATTTAATGTGATTCATTGTATGTGTTATGGTATAATGATTATTTTTTGGGTTTCCTATCCATTTGTGTTATGTGTTGGGCCTTTGGAAGTATTTGAAAGTCTTTGTGAAAGTCCTTGTAAATTTTAGGTTGTTTCCTTTGAATGTTTAGTGTCATTCACTTGTTGTTTATGTTTCTTTATTGTGTGTGGGGCCTAGTTTTTTCTTCTAGCATAGAGGGAGTGAACCTCAGGGTTCCACATGGTAGGGTGATATTTTCCAACCATCCATTGGGGTTTAGGTGGTATAGTTCGTGTGCAACATGGAGAGTTCTTCCTTCCACTTCATTCCAGATCTGGTTGTGTGGTGTAGATGATATTTCTAAGAAAATTGTGCCCAATATGTATTATATATATATATATATTCCTCTCAAATGAATGAATCTTGTACATTGTAGAATTCTTGTAAAGGAAATGGGAATGAATTGATGGAATCTTGACAATATATTTATTGTTGTTTATTATGTAATAGAAAGGCTAACATATGAAGGTTATATTTATGATGCATATGAACTTAATTTAGTAGTATATGTGATATGTATTTATGTACCTATTTCATGGCATTGATTAGGATTAGGTTCATATAGGCATAGTGTTAGATGAGGTTTAATTATAATGAAGTTATGTTATCATATCTAGTTTGATGTATGCTATTTAATTTACATTCATGGGATTGACTGGATGTTTTCTTGGTGTATCATATGTCTTTCTATAGGCTTAGTTAGTGTAGATGTGTCATAGTAGTGATGTTAGGAGACCATGGTGGATAGGTGTTAAGTGGCCTATGATTAATGTTGCTTTTAGGTCATAATGTTATTACGATATGATGTTAATGTAATGATGATATCCATGTTAATTTGTTGAGTTGCATTAGTTAGTGTCACTTTAGTTTCTTTTAAAAAAATAATTGGCATGCTATTTGTGGACTTTTGTGTTAATCCACTAGGTCCCTTAGCGGGGCATTACAATGATTCTTATTTGAATATTATTGGTTGTGGTAAAGTTAGAATCAGGTTTCCTAATGGAAGAATAAAAAGGATTAATGGTGTGTTTCATATCCCTAAATTAGTATGAAATTTGATATCTATGAGAACAATAATATCTATGTAGGTGTGTAGGTAGTATTTTTAGATGCAAGATGTAAGATGGTTAGAGGTGCTATGGGATTGCTAGAGGTGTCAAATATGGCACATTGTATAAGCTTGATGCATACACTATTGAGTTCAACAACACTTATGTGAAAAGAAAGTCTGCGAAAGAGGTGAGGGTTCCATCTTCAACAGATGGTCATGGATATTGGGTACCCAAGGGTGCTCTTTCTTCTAAATCAAGGTTACCTGCAAAGAAAAAAATGTTATGGAACCAAAGATTTGGCCACATTGGAGAAAAGGGTCTAAGGACCTTGAAAACTAAAAACCTTTTTGAATTTTTGTCTAATTATAATCTTGAATTTGATTTAAATGTGAGAATTGCATTTATGGAAAGAAAAAATGCATTAAATTTTATTCGAGTTCTCATAAATCTTATGGTGTATTGGATAGATTATTCATTTTTTATGTGTTTTTCTTATAGATGTTCCTTCAATTGGTAAATCCACACATCGTGTTTCATTTATTGATGATTATAGTAGAAAGACATGGGTATATTTTTAAAGAGTAAATCAAAAGTTTTCAATGAATTTAAAGAATTTAAAGAAATGGTTGAGTTGTAGACTAGAAATAAAATAAAATATTTGAGGACTGGTAATGGTAGTGAATTTTAATCTAATGATTTTGATAGATTTTATAAAGATTGTGGTATTTATAGAAAAAATACAACTTTGTATTCTCCATAGCACAATGGAGTTGTAGAAAGAATGAACATGACACTGATGGAGAAGGCTAGGAGTATGTTGAGTGGTGCTAGTCTAGAACATTTTTTTTTGGGCTGAAGCTATTGCTACTACTTGTTACTTGATTAATAGGTCTCCTACATCAGCTCTTGTTGATAAGACACCTATAGAGGCATGGTCGGTCACAAGCCTTCATTAAGAAATCTTAGAGTTTTTGGTTGCAAGGCATATGCAGATATGCCAAAGGAGAAGTGAAAAAAGTTGGAGAATAAGGCTATGAAATTTATCTTCATTAGATATAGTTAGGGTGTGAAAGGATACAAGCTTTGGGATCCTATTGCACAGAAGGTAATACATAGTAGAAGTGTTATATTTAGAGAAAGTAATCCTTCTTCTATTAAATTACGGCCAAAACAAAGTAAACATGAAGATGTGATTCAATTTAATTCTCCGCCTAAGTTGAATCAAGGCCCATAGATGGACAAGAAGTTGAGGAGAGCTCATCTAGCTTTGAATATTTAGAAGAGGTGGAAGAACCTCCAAATAAAATTATTTGTAGGTATACAAGGCATAGCCAACCACCTAATATGTATTCACCCATTGATTGGAGATGTATTTTTGCTTTGAATACTAACATGGATGAGCCCAAAATAGTAGATGAGGAATTAGGTATGAATGATCCAAAATCCTAGAAGATTGCTATGGATGAAGAAATGGAAGCTTTGAAAACAAATGATACATGATATCTTGTACCATTTCCTGAAGGAAGAAAACCTATTGGTTTCAAATGGGTGTTCAAGAAAAACATTGGTTCAAATGGAGGTATCGAGAAGTACAAATAAAGGCTGGTTGCAAAAGGTTACTCTCAAGTTGAGGGTGTTGATTATGGTGAGATATTTTCTCTTGTTGTAAAAATGACATCCATTAGATTTTTGCTTTCTATTGCTACTCTTATAATTTAGAGTTTGAGCAAATGGACGTGAAAAATTATTTCCTTCATAGTAACTTGGAGGAGGATATTTATATGACACATCTAGAGCACTACATGGTGAAATCTAAACACATTCTTGGGATTGAAATTAGAAGAGATAGAGTGAACATAAAGCTATGTTGTGACTAAAGTAAGCATGTAAATTCAATTTTACAAAGGTTTGATATGTAGGATTGTAGAGCATTGTGTGTTCCTATTTTAACTAGAACAAAGTTATTTATTTTAGATTGTCCAACATCCCATCTAAGATGGAAGACATGAGTAGAGTTACATACTAGAGTATAGTTGGAAGTTTGATGTATGTTGTGGTTTGTACAAGACTAGACATTACCCAAGTAGTGTGGGTTCTTTCCAAATATATGTCTAATCCTGGTAGAGTTCATTGGGATGCAGTTAAAAGGGTCTTAAGATATTTTTACAATACCTTGAATATTATTCCTTTTGTTATCATAACAATATGACTGAAGATGAGATTTACCTTGATATTCACATGGGTTATGTGGATTCAGACTGGGTAGGTGATGTTGATAGCAGATGATCTACTAGTGCTTATGCGTTCACTTTATTTGGTGGTTCAATTAGTTGGATGAGTAAGTGAAAAGTTGTGGTTGTCTTTTCCACTACTAAATTTGAGTATATGGAAGCTACTCAAGCTTGTAAAGAAGCCATTTGGCTTAAGAGACCGTGTTCATAAATTGGAATAAAGCAAGGAGTAGTGACAATTTATTGTGACAAGACTTAAGAGTGTGATATGTCTAGCTAAGAACTTGATATTTCATGATAGGACCAAGTACATTGATGTACAATATCATTTTGTTAGAGATATGGTCGAAGATGGCATGGTGAAGCTAGTTAAGGTAGAGACTTTGATGAATGTTGCTGATTATTTAACTAAGCCTATGAGCATACAGTTCCTATGGTGTTCAGAGACTATGGGCCTTATGGCCCCTAACAATTAAGAGATGATGATGACACCCTCCCCTTTCCCTTGCAAGGTGTTCAACAAGTGGGATATTTGTTGGGAAAATGTGTCTCAACCTCACAATTACATAAGTTATTGTTGATACATAAGGTACTATTCCTATGATGACAACGGGGGGAGGGGGGGTATAGGGGGTCCCCCCTATAAGGGGTCTGACAAGATCATCCCCCCTATTGGGGGTTTGAGGGTAGTGCCCCCAAAAGGAAAATTTTATTTATATTTTATTATTCTAAATATGGATTGTTCATCATTAGGTTTTAAATCTAGTAGCTGATATTTTATTAGACTGACTTTCCCTAGAAGACAACCCTATTTTATGAGGGTGTTATATTATGACTATGTATTTTGATGTATTTTGAGAGTTTGATAGGGGTCATGTTTCCTCTGGATCTCTGGTTGATGATACTCTTGTGAGAAGCTTTCTCTACAAGTATATTGTAATCTTTGTGATTTTTGAATAATATATTGGGTGGCTTTTAGAGTGTGGGGTTTTTCTCCTGAAAGGGTTTTCCCCATGCAAATCAATGTGTTGTGGTATGCATGATATTTATGTTTATTTTTGTTCAAGTTTTAGTAACTTTAAAGATATATAAAAGTTTTGCATTATCCTCCTCTCAAGATTAGTGTAAGGAGTTATTCCACTACCTTAGCTTTCTTACAATGGATTAGAGATAATTTATTAGAAGTGAACATAGATTCTTTGGAGGTGGGTGAGTGTAGGATCATGGGGGTCCAAAGAGTGTTGATACCATTAACAAAAGAAATGGCAAAAAAACGAATTGATGAAAGCAAAGGATTATTAAAGAAAAATTAGCGACCGAAAACAGGAACATACGCCAACTGGAAACTCGGCATGAACGGACCATGCGTTTCTTGCGACTAAAGAAACGTTGGAACAGGGATGGGTTGTCTCGGTTAACCGACGTTTATGGGCACGGGTCAGATGCGGCACCACTAAATGGATAAAAAATAAAGAAAATAAAAAGGAATTCAGTGCACGACAAAGTTATGATGAAGTTAGACAAACAAAAAGTTTTAATATTTTAAAATTTAATAAAAAAATCATAACTAATTATTTACTTACAAAAAAATTACAAAAAAAAGTGGCACATCTAGGCATGTTTCCTCTACTTACATTGAAAGTTTCCAAAAAATATATTATTTTTTGCTTGTACTTAGGTTGGTCAAACATACACCTTCTTTTTATTTTTTCCTAAAAAATTAGTACTATTGCATTGAAATTTCAAAATTTCACCAAATAGATTTATTTTTTTCCAAAAAAGGAATAGTATCTTAGAAACTAAATTCAATTTTCTACAAATTTTGTTATTACATATTTTTTAAATTATGTTAATAACTTATTCAAATTTTTATGTCAAGTTTCCTAACTCTATTTCTTTTTAATTTTCATTGCTATGCAAGGGCCTAGTTTGGACCCCCATGATCCTACACTAACCTAGGTCAAGAATATGTTATGTGGACATCAATGGGTAT
>VDFB02000002.1:77970347-78007471 GCA_007258455.2 Sequoia sempervirens | reverse complement strand
TTATCATTAATGTCAACAATTGTTGGTGTTGGTCATTAATGTCAAATGTATGGAGATGGTTGGTTTTGTCAAGTTCTTGTGCTAGTATGAATGCATTGTGATTTGATAAGAAGGTTTTGTGCTGCTATCACTAGTGTTTTCATTAATGTCTTGATGGATAAGAGTTGTAGTTGTGGTAAGTTCACTTGGTTTCTAAGTGCTTTTGAGAAAATTAGAATAAAAGAGTTTGTAGTATGACAAATTTTTTTTGAATGTTGTGCTTCATATTTCTTCAGGATTAAAGATATGATCATAGGGTTTGGATATGATGATCAAAGGTGTTTAGAGGTTATATATCTAGAGTTTGAAGATCTAGATCCTTCTATAGTGAAAGTTGTGTTTGACAGTTTATTTATTTGTGTAGAAGGTTGTCTAGGAGAAATGAGATTCCTCTGCATTTCTTCATAGTAAATTCTATTGTCTTGCGAATTTCTCAACGAGCTTATATTGTATGTAACTTCCTTCCCTTGATGTTTTAGGTGTTGAGGTGTTTTGAAAGGTTGGCTAGTAAGTTGTGTTCTATGGAAGTGTCTCTAACTGCACAAAATGATGGTGTTCTTAGTTTTAGGTGGTTGTGGCAAAGATACAAAATATTCTGATGATGCTAGAATATTCTAAGATGTTGTGTGGTCCTCATATTGTGAAGAAGCATGTATATGATAACTTATAGTGTTAGTTCAGGTTTGGACAACCTGACGTGCTAGCATTATTTGTAGGGTTACCTTGTGGATTATCAATGTGTTGAGTATTGTGGTGATGTGTATTTGGGTCCTATTTAACCCTTGGTGTGGTCATCCTTCACTTATTTCCACCACAGAGGTGTTTGGTGTTGACCTATTTTGGTGTTGCACATTTTAGGTGAATACGTTTCATTAAGTCAGACCTAATTGAGATTGTCTAGGTCATGGATGGTATATAAGGTAAATTGTTGGAGAGGTGTGTGGATCTATAGAAGGTGTGAAAAATATGCGAATTTGATTAAGTTTGGTGATGTGAGTATGAGCCTAATGCCTGACTTCGATGCAGTGAGTAGAAGGTCTACATTTTTAGTATGCTTGAAGTCATTGAAGGTAGTGATCCAAAGGTTGCAAATGACGTAAAGTTTTAGTGGTGGATTTCACCTATTTCCTTGAGATAGTGAATCTCTTTGTAATAGTTTTCTTCCATCTTCTTTCTTCTTGGTAGTAAGCTACTTAACAATGAGCCTTTCTTATTTTTTTGGTAGTGAGCCTAATTGTATTCAGTGTTGTAACTCATATATATGTGAGATAATCCTCACTGTGGTTTTTCCTTTCTTGGGTTTTCTAGATAAATCTAGTGTTCTTATGTGTTTACATTATTTTTTCATATGTTTACATTCTGCTAATGCATGATAAGGGTTTACCAGTTGATAGGATTTTGAAAAGATATTGAGGGTTTGAATGTTTATAAGTATACAAATGATTCACCCCCCTCTTAGTTTTCCTATGCATTTAACATACTTATCATTTTGAGTTGCAAAGATTTGTATCTAAATATATGTTACTAGTTATAATTTCAAAAGTATGTATGACTACTATATGCCTATAATATCATACATTTATCTATTCACTATGATAGTAGTGGTCCACAAGTCTGTTCATGAATGTTTTAGTTCAACTCTTAGGATAAAGAGACTTCTCTAGTAATACATTATGGTCAACATTTCTTCAAGAAATACAGTTTTGCTTTGTAGTTTTAGAGGAGAGTATGTCTACACTAGTTCAATCATATTCCAAAATTTTTAGAGGATATGTTCAACATGCAAAAATATTGTAATGACACAAGGTTCTTTGTGTTTTTCTTTCAAATAGGCTGCGTTCAAGGCTTGTGTGGTAATGGATAGTTCCATGTAGAATTCAAATATTGTGTGTAGTGTTAAGATATGACACACTCAAGGTTCTTGTGATAGTGCATGATGGCATGTTCTTTTGATGGCAAAAAAAATTGTTTTTGGACTAACCTGTTACATGTTTCTTGAAATTTTAATTTAGGTCTACCTTATTTCATCTTAGTTATTTGTGGACCCTTGGCCAACATACAATATGTGCTAATATAATTCCATGTTTATAATCATCAGTTTGATAGATACATAATGTGAATTAAGTGAATAGGATTAAGCATGGAAAGTGAAAATACAAGGAGACAATCATGAAGCTAGGGTTATTCAATGTGATTTAAATTTCGTAGTGTGTGCCATTATCAAAAATTAGAAATTTTGAAGAGTATCTGTAGCTAGTACATAAGTGCATGGGGTTTCTTAGGCTACAATTGAAGGTTACAAGCTTTATATTTGTAATCTAGTAGGATTGGTGTTCTACTTGTACTAATACAATTAGGGATTGGTGTCTCCATTAGGTTGGTGCCTACAAATATAATAGGGTATTGGTGTCTCCAGTAGGTTTTTGTAGTACCCCTCCACTTTTGGCCTTCGTGACGTGTAAGTAAATTGTTTATTGGTGATGTCACGCTGATTCTATCATTTCATTACATTATGAGGTGAACTTAATAGTTTAAAAAAAAATGATCTTGTTTAATTAGATTAAAATTGTTTTCAAGGTAATCTAAATAAAATTGAAATTCAAAACAATAAATAAATATACATCAGGCTTGAAAAGATATTATGTGGATATTAAGTATTAATTATTAAATTAAAAGTATTATGTGGAAATCGTTAACAAATTATTAAATTAATTGTTAAACTATAATGATTTGATAATTACATATTATTGGTTTCATTAATGATGAATATTATTATATCGTGACCTGAAAATAATATTGTTGGTTGATAAGAAAGTATAAAAAAAGAACTTTTGCTAGTAATCTACTTATGGGTTACACTCATTTACATTGAAGTCCCTTAGGTCCCATACTAAATGAATATGGACATAAATTATTAATAAGTAACCTGGCTCCTTGTCAGCAGCTCAACTCTCAATCTGTATGCGACTTAGCTGGTGTCTTGGGCTCTTCGCCATACTATGTGATCAAATCAAATGGTAAATGAAGGTTCTCATCTTTGCCCAAGGCACGCAAAACACAATGTCCCTGCCTTTATCTTCTTCAAATGACGGCTCTTGGGGTTGTATTGAGGGGGATTATTTTGAATGTGATGTAGGTTTAATCTGCAGGGATACTCCACCCACTTCATTAACTTCTTTCGCCTCCCCAATAACATTGGGAAGGACAATTGAGCTTTTTAAAAAAAAGAGGATTTTTGGGCAGATCGGGGAATGAGTGCAATTCTGGGGGGGGGACAACTTTTCAAGAATGGACGTGGTAGATGTCGAAGCCTGCCTAACAGATTATTGACGCCACTTTGCCACCTGTTCTGCGTCCTCTTTACCCTATGCAAAGCTCTTCGTTCATGCGCTTTTAGGTGCCTCCTGTTTCTTTTCTGGAGGGGGACCTTAACTCGTTCATGTCGGGAAGGCAGCAGGGAGGAGATAGAATATGGTACCTGTAATAAAGGATCTGAGCCCCACACATCTAGGGAAAAAGTGGGGTTTGGGATTTTCAATTCTTTTAGAGGTGGCTGGTTCAAAGGATCTGGGTGGCAGAATGCCTCGCTAATTTTTGAGGGAGCAACACTGGAAGTTGGGTACTAGAGGATCGAAGAAGATCTGGATGTGAAAGTAGTGAGACACAGAGAGATGGTTGAAGGGAGTAGTCGAAGGTTAGAAGAGATATTCAGGTATGCCTTGCGTGCTTTACTTCTGTACAGATGTTGGGAATTACATTTTACCTTCGGAGCTTAGAAAATTAGCTTTAAATTAGAAATTGATTGGTCAGGGAGTTACTATGTGTGCCTACGGTTCCTTTAATATTTTCTTTCTTCTTCCTATTGAGATTTTATCTGCATATCCGCTAAATGCTCCTTTTGAGAAGAAACTTCGCCATAGTTATGGCGGTGGAGATCCATAGGGCATGAGTCTTAACCAACCTTTAATGATGCTAAGTCTAGTAGGAATTCTTATTCCCTCGTACATTAGTGTTTTGGCAACCTATGCATCACTTGCAATCCTATCTTTCGGGTAGTTTCATTAGCGTCACCATTATTCTCCGCAGGAACGTGGCCTTATTTAAATAATGGAAATAGTTCACATCTCTCACAACTCTTCCTGAAGCATCTAGGGGGGTGGTTGTAGTGTGGCAATCAAAACATTTTGGTAGGTTCTCAACAACTCTAATGGGTGTTCCAAGAGCGGATGCAATACAGAAAATTTCTTTGCCAACTTTTCGCTATGCATCATCATGCAAACGACTTGAATCTGGCAATTACCCTGTCGCCTTCTCATACAAAGCCGATTTCTCTAACCTTGCGTATGTCTTCCTTGTGTAAGGAAGCGATCTATTTCCTACCCAAAAAGCATGAACCATTTTATGGCTATCAATCCAACTGCGTCCTGGTATCTCTTTAAATTCCTCTATCCTTCTTGTTTTGTTTTGGCGCAGGCAGTTAGGAGGTTGGCTAAGGTTGTGTAATCGGGCTTTACACCTGCCAATTGCATTTGCTCGAAAGTTTCTTAAGCCCTTTTAACAGATTCGTGTTGAGCATATTCCGCAATCATTGCATTCCATGAGACCACGTTTAATTTTGGGCCTGCAGGCTGTCAAACAGTTCATGCGCTTTGTCTATGGTTCTCCATTTTGCATTCATATCTCTAAAGGAAGTTGCCACTTCAACCTTTGGCGCAGGCAGATTGTATATATACCACTATCAATGTTGCACGCATATGAGGCCAGGAATATATTTAATCGTGGTTCTTAAATTCGCTAATATCTAATTCGATGCAGTTGGGTCTAGATATCGTTAGGAGTTTATCTTTATTATGTATGTCATGAATAGTATTTTACCACTATTAAATGATCAAACTCCATCAAACTCCAAACCTGTGAAATCTGGAATATATAAAACCGCAATATAGAGGTTTACTCATTTGGTGAAATAAGTGTTCACAGAGGATAGTTTTAGGTGATAGAATTCCATTTCCATTGTTCCTTTTTCTTCTTCAAGCGTCTTCTAATTGACTTGCTTCAGTAGAAAATTTTGGATGTAATATCATTCAATAAAATAGTGTTTACAAATTGTCTCTAAGCGTTTACCTGTTTCCTATTGATTTCTAAAAATTTTGTGCCTTCCTTGAAAAGTTGAACCAAATTTTACATCAACCTGTAGCCTAAGATTACACTGTCCTGCATTGAGTGTTTTGCAAATTCTGCTTATTGTTAGGTCATAGGATGGAATGACATTTTTATCTACATAATCATTCATTTATAAAATAATAATATTAATGGTTTCTCAGAGGAGAAGGTTTGTCCCTTCGTCTTTCTCATGAAATGAATTATAGGATGATGGTTGTGTGGTAATGGTTAAAAATAAGTAGACTAGTAAATGGTTTACCCCTGGGTGAAAGGCGTTACCGCAAACCTTCCGTGGAAAACAAAATATTCATGTCAAAAAAAATATATATAGTTATCCTCTTACAAACGTGGCTTGGGTGTCATATTATTAGAAGCTTTGTACATTTAATTTAAAATAAAAGTTAAGAGATTTACGTGGAAGGGAAGGGGACTAATTCCCTAAAATTCAACTCTTCCCTTCTAGGGAAATGAAAATTCCTTAGCCTGAAAGTAGGGAATATATATATATATATATATATATATATATATATATATATATATATATATATATATATATATATATATATATATATATATATAGATTTCTATCATAAAATAATTTTGAAGGAGCCCCCACTATAAGGTAGTAAAATGGGTCAAAAGTTAATGATTATTTTTTTAAAAATAAAAATAAATAAGTATATATGTCATTTCACTATTTAAGTTAGTAAATTCAATACTAATTAAAGTAGTAATATATTGAGGGGTGTTAAATTATTAATGATTTCATCAATTAATTTTGGTAAAATGTTATTTATTATTATTAACTATGACGTTATATAAGTTTGAGAAAAATGATATTATATTTATATGTTTCTTTAATAAATTATAGAAAATATTAGCATGTCATAGTCCCCACAAATTGGAGGAAATATTATAAATATAGCCATAACATTAAATAATAGAATTTACACTAATGACAATACTATTGGTGGAAATATTTCTAATATTAGCAATATTGTTAATCATAGATAATAATAATAATTAATTTATGTTGTCAATGTTGTTACCTAATTGATCTTAATGCAGTGACATTTTATATATGTCAAAAGGCTAGTTTGTAATAGAAATGTAAGTAATCACAGGAAATATTAGATGGATATAGGAGATTTTAGTAAGAGCTGCGGTAATATTAAATAAGAGCTATTTAGTATAACCAATATTAGATAATAATAGAATATAAAACAAATAATAATAATAATACCAATATTGAGAAATGGCTGACATTGGCAATCGAGAAACGATAATAGGATTATGAGATATAATTATTGATATCAAGTTACTTTAGTAAAAAAATTTATGGGATATAGACTTCAGTATTATAAGGTAAATTTTAGTAAAATTGTCAGATTAAAATAACGGTAAGTGTTTTTTTAGAAGGAATGAATGTAAAGGAGTACTTGAACTATTACTCTTTAAAATGTTGATTAAATTGTACTCTATTACTATTGAATTTTAATTTAGAATGATTGATATCCTAAACGCTTGGGTATTAATGTGTAATGGTTTACATAGTGAAGTCAATGGTTAAGTAATGGGTTTTAGAAAGTGGCAGAGTAATGCCTCTCATGGTTATCTTGGTTGTTGATCGAATATTGTGTTTGTTTGATATGGAGTTGAATTTTGATTATTGATTTGGATTATATCTTGATTGAATTAATTTGGTTATTGTTCAAAGTGAAAGTGATATTGGGTATTCTTGTAAAGGTTGCTTGAACTAAAAACCTTGTTGTTGTTTGGGTATTGTCTCGATGTTTGGAACTTTATGTTTGATTTTAGAAATGATGGTGGATCTTGACTTATATTTGATTATGATTATTGCCTTTTATGGAAGGAGTTTGTTTGTGCCCAAAAAGGTTATTAAGAAGATTTGATCTTTGAGATTAATTTGGTAATGAGTTGATTTTGTTAGCTTTGAGTGAGTTTGAAGAACTCATCATGTTGTTGCCACACTTACTCTACTCTCGTCGTTGTGTGATTGTGGATATTATATAGAAATTTTGTGGGCCTTGATGTGAGTCTTTCTCTTGTGCTAATTTTTGGAAATGAGAAGGCTTTATGTGATGACTTTCTTGTAGTCATAATTTGAGATGGTCGAGAACCTGAAGTGTTTGAATTACCTTTAGTGGAAGTTTGTTGTTTTTCGATATTTTAGGCTTCTAGAGGCAATGGAGAAATTTGATTTATAAGGATGTTCTACGGTTGGACCGTTGTGATTTATTGATCTTATTTTGGATTCTTAGCTTTTGGGTATTACCTTATACTATGGTGTTGACCTTTGATGTGATGGGTGGTACCTCCTTGTTCTTCTTTAGTAATATGGAATGGTTTGTGAGATGGTTCTTGCCTCGCATGTTGTGAGTTATGCACAATTGATTTTTATGTGAGTTGAGGTACACCCCTTGCTTGTATTTAGTTTTGGTGTCGTAGGGAGAATGGCTCTTCATGGGGGTCGACGCATAAAGGGTCTATTTGGATAACCCATGGAAGAGTTTCTTAATCAAGTGATAATGTAATTAATTAACTAGTAGGTTGGGTAGATAAACACTAAACAAGATTAATTATGAGCCTCACCCATACCGTTTGTGCTTTCACAGGCTAAGGATGGGATGAGAAGACCTAGTTGGTAAGATCACTGCCTTGTCCTCATGAAAGGTAAGTGGTTTTGCATGAGTCACCCTATGGAGCAGTGCCTTGAGATAGATTGCCTAGATAACCATAGATGGAGGTTGTACCTTGTGATAGGTTTCCTGGATAATCCATGTAAGACCATGTGATGACACTCTCCTACAATACCCGTTTGTTTTCCCTTGTTTGGTTGCTTCTGGGAGTGTTGATTGACTTGTTGATGCTGTTGAGGCAATCAGTTCTTGGTGTTTGTTGTTAAATCCTCCCAGTTCTATCTTTTAGTGTTGCATTCATGCCTCATGGCAACTTGATTGATGTTAATGAAAGGTGCTCTTGATGTTTATTGTTGGTTGATATTGCGATTTTACTTGAAGGCTTGGATCCTATTGTTGTTGGCACCTCTTATGGTTATTTAGTGTTGAGCTATAATCTTGACATTTGATTATGTTGAACTTTTCATTATCTTGTTTTGGATAAGTGACGGAAATGTTGTGGTTTGTTATCTTATGTTGATGATATCCTTGTTATGGAGTCGAGTTTGCTATTGGTTCATTTGATTGTTTTGGATTGTGGTATGGGGATCTTTCTTATCAACTCCTAGCACAGGGGGTGGACTTTCGAGTCCATGTGGTCGGGTGGAATGTGCTATGCACCCCATTGGGTTCCCAGGTTGTGTTCATGATGCGGAAATGAATATAGAGTTTTCAGAGCTTCACTTGGTTGAAGACTACTTTTCACTTTGTACCCTATTCTTCTTTGATGTATCATCTTTGTAATTGGTGTATCTTTTCCTGTACATGACATGATGCATATGTACTCCTGAAGTGATGTAATGTACTCCCAAAACAATTGTAATGTATTATTGTGTCCATAATGTGTTGTATTTATGAAAATGTGCTCCACCATTGTAATGCTGAACTATGAATTGAAATGTAATAGAATGATGTATGTATCTTTTATATTATCTTTGATCATGGATGGTTATATTTTATTTTTATGTAATCTTGATTCATTTGTTAATGTTATGGTTTTAGTTTTAGGTTTTCATGACACCATCTTGTGTACCCCAGAGGATGTAATGGTCATTGTAATTGTATAATTGCTTATATGTAATATATCTTCATGTTCATCTTATGCTATGTTTCACTTTCAAAAAAAAATATTGTGCTTTTATTGCGAGTTCTTGTTGTCCTTTGGGGTTCGCGTGGTGGGGCGTTACAGTTTTTCTTTGTGAGGATAGATTTGGATAGTAGATCCAATCAACTATTCTCACCATAGTTTTCCCCATCTTGCATTTCCACATATATCAAGTGTTCATGTTGAAATGTGTGTGCTTATGTTGTTCCTTAATCATTAGTTTCTACTTTGATTATTGTTTCAATTCTTATAATATGTGCATTTGAGTTAATAATTTTAAATATATTTGATCTAGTGATTCACCGCTCCTCTCAGTAGATTCTATGCCCTTAAATTTGTATCAAATCCATGTTCCTTTGAATAAGCATAATAGTGTAAGATTGTTTTGGGATGGCATAGTTCATTTCTCTAGAAAGATTTTCTAGTTCAAATAAAGCACCCCTCTTTAGTGGATCCAATTTTACATTCTAGAAAGTAAGGATGGAGTCCTACTTGATAGATCTAGGAATATATATTTGGATCTTAGTGTTAAAGGGATATGAGGTTCTTGAAAACCTCCTAGGGATCAATTTGAAAAAAGGGCTTGTGAAATTAATGTTGGCACAAGGAATGCAATTTTATGTGGATTGACTAACTCTAAATTTGTGAAAGTGATGCAGTGAAAAATAGCAAAGGAAATATAGGATAAATTGTAGACCATCTATGAAGGTGATGAAAAAGTCAAAGGGGAAAAGATACAAATCTCAGTTTGAAATCTTAAAGATGAGAGAAGATGTAAATATTGCCACATTCCTACTCTAGGTTGATGAAGTTGTTAACTCTATTTGAGGTTGATGATGTTGTGAAAAAGGTACTCAGATCTCTCCCTAGAAGGTTTAACTCTAAAGTCTTTGCAATTGAAGAAGCTAAGGATCTAAATGCTTTGAAGATGACTAAACTGCATAGAATTATAACTTCTTTTGAAATGAGATTTGAAAGTGAAGATACTATAAGAAAAGAGGCAAAATTTAGATCATCTAAAAAGAAAGTTGATCAAGATTATGATATTGTATCAGATCTAGAGGAAGACAATTTTTTCAAGAAGATACAAAGAGGTTCCAATAAGTATAAAGGAAAGCTATATTTTAATTTTTTTAATTGTGGTGAAGTATGATATTTTATGGCTAAGTGTCTCCATAATAATTCTAACAATTTTGAGAAAAATTATGGAACAAAATCATCTCTGAGAAGGATTAAAGGTCTGAGGAAATAAAAGATATCTATGGATATGAAAAAGATAAAGCTATATTCACGGCTTTTGAAACCATTGAAGAAGATGTAGAAACAAATTCTAGAAATAATGAAGATGAAGAAAATATTACAGAAGAATTTCTATGTGTTAGAAAAGAAATTAAGAGACCGAAGAAGAGAATTTCAAAAGAAGTGAAGGCCAAAGAAAAGGTATCTCATGATGTAGAGGAAGCAGAGATGATGATTATTGATTTGAAGACATAGAAAAAAGAAGCAAAAAGGATTGAAGAAGTTCTGACCCAAAACTATTGTCAAGAGACAAAGACTGTGATAAGCTAGAAGAAAAAATTGTGACAGTAAGAAAAGAGATTGAGAAAGTGAATCAATAGTTGTAGATGAAGTTTAGAAAGAGTATTGAAACCCTAGATCAAATATTGTGATGTTAGAGATCTTCACATGCCAAAACTACAATTGTTTTTTTATGATAAGAAGAGCAAGGTGATAAAATAGTCTATGAAGATCACTCTAGCAAGTCTAGAAGTGCTTGGTTCCAAAAGTACAAAGTTTGAAAGAATCATTGTAAGTGATGAAAGCAAGAAAAATAATAATGGATTATTCAAGTTTTGAAGAAGAGAAGAAGATTTGGAATATATGGATTTAACACTAGATTCAGTTATCCTTTCTTTGGTTATTGTTTTAATTGCAATAATTTTTGTCATAAGGTCATGGACTACAGAAAATATTCAATAAGAAATAATTTTGTTAGCAATAATGCATTTGCACCTCTGTGCAATTTTAATATCATTTTCTATAAATACAATAATTTTGGACTCATTAATAGGAACTAAAAAATAAATATTTTGACTCCTCTACCAAAAATAGGAAGGAAACAATCAGAATATAGAATTCATGAATATGATAAGGTCTAGAAGAAGATTTTGGAAGAGAAAAAGTTAGAGAAATCAATAATTTCTCAAACTGCACTACATGCTCAAAAAGAGAAGAATATGTGGATCATAGATAAGGATTGCTCAAGCCACATGATTGGAGACAAAAGTAAGTTCATAAATTTCAAGAAATTTGGAGGTTTTGTGACTCTTAGAAATAATTCTATTGCAATTTTTTTTGGTAAGGTTACTTTGAGTCTTGATGGTGGTAGGACAAAGATACATGATGTTTTGTATGTTGAGGTACTCAAACATAAAATTTTAAGTGTACAATCCAGATGTGCAATAAAGGTTATAAGATACCTTTTAGTGCTAAAGGTTCTAAAATCAGATAATCAAGCACTAAAGAACTGATTGTGAAAGGAATCAAGATAAATAGTGACATATATCATCTTAGTGAGCTAAATAGACAAAGTTGTCTCACTATGTAAAAGTAAAAAAATTGGCTTTGACACAAAGGGTTGGTACATATTAATTTTAATGAAATTGTGAAGATTAGCTCAAGAGGAATGGTTTGAGATATGCCAAATATTAAGAATCCTCAATCTACCAACTGCAAACCATATCATGAAGGAAAATAGAAAACAAGAAAATTTCTTGCTAAGGAGTATTCTACATTGAAACCATTGGATTTGGTTCATACATGTCCATGTGGACCTATGAGGATAAAATGTCTATTAAGAAATTAGAATTTCATGATACTCATTCATGATTATACTAGGATGATTTGGATTACATTTCTAAAAGAGAAGATATCTAAGCATTTGAGAAGTTTAAGGAATTCAAGGTATTAGTATAGAATGAAACAGTAAGAAAAATCAATTTTTGAGATTAGATAGAGGTGGATAATTCACTTCTAAAAAGTATGGAAAATTATGTGAAGAGCATGGGATCTAGAGGCAATTTTTTTTCTCCTAGGACTCCATAAAAAAATGGAGCTCCAGAAAGGAAGAACTAGACTATACAAGAGATGGATAGAACAATGTTGTGTCAAGAAAATATCCTAGATATGTACTAAAGAGAAGTGGTTAAAATAGAACTATATATCCTAAACTAATTTTAGATTAGACACAAGACTAATAAAATGCCATATGAATTATGGACAGGAAGACTAGCTTCAGTTAGACATCTAAAGATATTTGTAAGAAAATGCTACATCAAAAGGGATGATGGGAATTTGGGTAATTTTGAATCTAGATTTGATGAAGGAATTTTTCTTGGTTATTCTTTGAGAAGTAAATCATATAGATTTTACAAAAATAGGTTGAGGAAGATTGTGGAAAGTGAAAATGTGAGATTTGATAAAACAATTCATTCTAAGTTGTTACTTTATAAGTAGAAGATGATGAAGAACCAATTCACAACTATAGTGAAGATTCAAAAGCTGTTACAAAAACTCTAGCAAAATATGTTCAAAAGATTAATTTTGAAGACCAAATTATAGGAGACAAAGATAGTGGGGTTTAGATCCATAAGATACTTGAGAAGGAAAATGAGCAAGTACACTTTGCATTATTATCAAAGATAGAGCCTAAGTCTTATAAATAAGAAAGCAAAGAGAAAAGTTGGATGGAAGGTATGGAGGAAGAACTGAATTAGATAATGAAGAATGAAACTTGGGAACTTGTCCCAAGACCCAAAGGAAAGAATATGATTAGAACCAAGTGGGTTTTCAAAAACAAGAAGGTGAAGAAATCCGGAACAATGCTAGAATTGTGTGCAAAGGATATGCTTAGGTAAAAGGCATAAATTTTGAAGATACATTTGCTCTAGTAGTAAGATTGGAATTAATAAGCATGTTTTTAGTTCTTTCAACATTCGAGAACTTCAATGCATACCAAATGGATGTGAAGTCAACATTTATGAATGGACAACTAGAAGAAGAGGTCTACATTGAAAAAATAGAAGGGTTTGAATGTTTAGAAAATCTAGATTATGTTTGCAGATTGAAAAAGGCTTTGTATGGACTCAAACAAGCTCCTAGAGCTTGGTATTAAAGGTTGGATGGATACTTGTAGAAGCAAGGTTTTTGGAGAGGAAGCCTCGATAGTAATTTGTACATAAAAATAGAAGGTGATCAACTATTAATAGTTTTGGTCTATGTAGATGATATCATTTTTGGTGGTAGTAGTGATGACATGCGCAAGATGTTTTAGAAAGAAATGCAAAGTGAGTTTGAAATGTCTATGCTAGGTGAATTATTTTACTTTCTTGGTTACATATTACACAATCAAACAAAGGCATTTTCATTTCCCAAAACAATTACATAAAGGTGATGCTAGGTAAGTTTAGGATGTAAGATTGCAAATTGGTGGGAAAAAATATCATTACAACATGCAAGTTGAGTAAAGATGATGGATTTTCCCTGACATACCAATCCTTGTATAGATCTATGATTGGTAGTTTGTTGTATGTGACAATATCTAGATTGGATATAATGTAGGTAGTTGGAATGGTTGCTTTATTTTAGGTATCTCCTAAAGAAAATCATGTTAAATAAGTAAAGAGAATATTCAAAAAATTGAAGTCCATAGTGGATTTCGGCCTATGGTATCCAAAGAGTGAAAATTCCACTCTAACTACTCTAAATACATACACAGATGTAGACTAGGTAGGAAGCATAGTTGAATGAAAGAGAACAAGTGTTGGAGCATTCTTTCTTGGGTATAATTTGGCATCCTCGTTAAGAAAGAAACATGATTCAATTTATTTATCTACAACTGAAGCAAAATACATTATTAAATATTCATGTTGCACTCAGGTACTTTGGATGAAGTAAAATTTAAAGGAGATGAAGATTGAGTTTTATGAATCTATTTATATTCTCTGTGATAACACCAGTGCCATAAATATCTCAAAGCATCAAGTAATGTATTCAAGGAAAAAACACATTCTAATGAAGTATCATTTTTTCATGGAGAAGGTTACAAAAAAGGAGGTTAATTTAAAGTAAGTTTAGACAAATGAGCAAGTATCAAATACATAAAACCACTTCCTAAGGAAATGTTTAAGTTTCTTTGTAAAATTTGGGGAGCTATTTCTCCCTCCTCCTGAATCAAGAGGTAGCATAGGTTGAGGGGGATATTTGTATCCCTACTACAAGAAGGCTTGATGGTCTTGCAAAAAAAAAATTATAAGTAGGGTAGTATGGACTGAAGGGGAGTTTTACTAAAGGAGTTCAAGAAAAATGCTCTGCATTTCTCCACATTTGTAGATATAGTTGTGTAGTTCTCTAGTTTATCTAAGGCAAGTATGATATATGTTCATGTTTTTAGATAAGGTATCACATGAGTTTTTAGAATAAACGAAACAAAGAATGTGCTACTATAGTTAGGAAGTCTTAGAGAAATGCTTTGTATTTCTCTACATTTAAATTTATTGTCCCATGGCTTTGAAGATGTGTTTGTAGGACTCGAAAAAGTGCCTCAAATCCAAAAGGAGATATTTTTTAACTTTTCCATTGATTTCAAAGGGGGAGAAAGTGAACTCAAAATTCTATATATTCCAAGGGGAGAGATCAATCTAAGGGGGAGAAATATCTTCATGTGTAATTGACTAGTTTTATGGGTGGCTCAACATTTTACTGTTTTCCATTAATGACAAAGTGGGATAATTTTGAACATAGGTTGTCATTGATGTCAAATGTTCTAAAAGGTTGTCAAGTAGTACTTGAATTATCATTATATTCCCCTCAAATTATCATTTTGATTTACAGATATTTATAGAGATATATGTTACTAGTTATAGTTTTGGGTGTATGTGTGATTACTATATTCTTGCAATATCATGCATTCATCTATTCACTATGGCAATGGTGGTTCAAAATTATATTCAGGAATGTTTTCATTCAACTCTCAAGGTAAAGAAATTTCTCTGGCAATACAATTATAGTCATGCCATTTCTTTTAGAAATGCAGTTTTTCTCTATGGTTTTAGAGGAGAGTATGTCTACACTAGTTCTATCACATTCCTAAAGTTTTGGAGGATATGTTTAGCATGCAAAAATATTGTAATGAAAAAAGGTTCTCTATGTTTTTTTTATCAACTAGTTGGTTTTCAAGGCTTGTGCGGTAATCACTAGTTGCATGTCAAATTCAAATATTGTATGTGGTGTTGAAATAGGACCTACTTAAGGTTCTTGTGGTAGCACATGCCATCATATTATTTTGGTGGAAACAAAAATTATTTTTACACTGACCTGTTACATGTTTCATAAAATTGAAATTTAGGTCCACCTTATGTCATCATGCTTATTTGTAGACCCTTGTTCAACATAGATATGTGTTAATGTAATGTCATGTATATATTCATTAGGTTGATGGATGCACAATGTGAGTTGAGTTTATAGGATTAAGAACAAAATTTGAAAATATAAGGAGACAATCATGAAGCTAGGGTTATTCAATGTGAGTTTCATTTCATAGTGCGCTCCATTATCAAAAGATCATAAAAAGTGTGGAAGAGTATCTATAGCTAGTACCAAAGTGTATGAGGCATCTTAGGCTATAATTTAAGGTCCACAAGATTTATATTTGTAATCTAGTAGGATTGGTGTTCTACATGTTGTACTAATTCAATTGGGGATTGGTGTCCCTAGTAGGTTGGTTTCTACAAGAAAAATAGGTGATTGGTGTCTTAGGTAGTTTGGTGCCTATTTGATATTGCAAAATTCACTAGTATATTTCTACTTTGCGAGGCTAGATTTGGAAAGTAGATCCAAGTAGCTATTCTCACCATGGTTTCTCCCATCTTGGGTTTCCACATATATTTGGTGTTCTCATGTGTAGATGTGTGTGCTTATATTGTTCCTTGATAATTAGTTTCTACTTTGATTCTAGTTTTAGTTCTGATATATGCATTTGAGTTAAGAGTTTCATTTAGATTTGATCTACTGATTCAGCCCCCCCTCTCGGTAGATTGTGTGCCCTTCAATAGCTCTAGCATCCAATTTGATTTTGAAGGATCTATATGGGAATGATCCCTAGAAATTTCTTGCTAGAATGAATATTCTAGACTCTATCCCTAAAGGAGACAAACAATGGAGGAATCTACTCCCTCAATATTTATTGTTTGGAAACTTTAGAGTTAAAGCCTCATGGTCAATAGTTTTTGCTAGTATTTGGAAGGCCTAGGAATCATCTAAAGGATTAGTCAGAGATTGTGTGGCTACAAATAGTGAAAACAATGTCATTTGTGGCTATAAATCTATATGATGGAACTTGATGCAAAATAATAAACTCTTTGCACTTTTACAAGGATGTTCTACCAAAAAATGGAATAGCTTGGGAATCTCCAATTTTAATGATATCATGGTGTATAATGAAATAAGGTCACAGATGTAGTTAAGAAATGAATATAAGCTACCTAATTCAAATTTGAGATCGTATATAGTTTTGAAAAAATCCTTGAGCAACATACATTTTCTTGTGTAAAATATCTCCAATCCAAAGTGTTATAATAATTTTAAATGGAAAGATAACACCCCACTTCTAAAATTTAAATCCCATAATTTATATAAATTATTAAATGAACCCCAGAATGCATTGGACCATGTAAATCAAGTTTAGGGAATCAATATTGAGAAAAAATAATGATCAGTCATTTCAAAAACTTGTTGGTCTAAAGTTATTGATCCAAAAAAATATTGTTTTAGATGGATGTTATTATTATGAAAACTAGCCAGTGGCCCACCTCATTCTATTTATAATTTTTTCATCTACCTTGAATATATTGTTCACATTTTCTTTAATTGTAAATATTTTTTGGGAATATGGTCAGTGTTTATGGGTAATATGATGATTTGGGATTGTAGGGACAATGTGTCATGGTAGGAAATTTTATGCAGTCATGTCAAAGGTTTGAATGCTGATATGAATGTGTTATGGAATGTTTTGTCCATATAGATTTTATGGTTTATCTAGAAAAAAGGAATGAAGATGTTTACCAAGGTGGAAGAAGATTCATTACTAATTCTTTTCATATACTCACTTTTCTACTTGTTTCTAAACAAGTAACCCTAACACTAAAAATTCTACATATATATTTATAAATATTTTGGATGGAGTTGCAAGTGTGTTCAAATATGGTATTCAAGATGCCAACTACTTGCCACAAGATATGAGGAAAGTAGATGACAAGTCTAAAGGTGAATTTATTGAATTTCAAAATAAATACTATAAACTACATTGGTATGAAATGAAGAGGGATGTTGCTCTCAAGGACCTAGAAATCACCCATGAGAACTTTGGCAACACTGGTTGGTAAAGGATATCCCCCCTTGGGTACCCTCCCAGGATTTTATCCCTTCAATCTTAGCAAATATTATGCCATCAACAAAGAGAAAAATAATGCTAAAAAAGAGGGTTAATGAAGACTATATTTTTTTTGATGTAGAACATGAATTAACATATGATAGACTCTTTTGATATGTAGAAAATAGGGTAGTATAATATTGACTATGATAAATCCCCATATTATGTAATCAAACTATTTCCCTTTTTGTAATCAAATATCAATTTAAAAATAAATCCTTAGATATTCTTAAATTATATGAATAATTTTTAAAGCATAAAACAATAAACTTGATAAATGATGGTTTGATAAATGTTTGCATACTTATATGGTTATTTTTTAAAATATGATAAAAAAGATGATAATTGTGGTAATTGTAGAATATAAGTGTCTTGGAGGAACTAACCTCTCATGCAACAAGGGTAGAAGAAAACATGTAGCCAAAGGAATGTCATAGATCCACATCTATAACACTAATCACACGTAGCTAGATGATCAAGCAACTATAGTCAATATGGTAGGATTCCCCAAAATTGATGGAACTAGAACATACAGATAGAACTTCTACCATCAACAATAATAATTTTTTTCATAGAGAATGACAAGAAACTACACCATTTTTCTATACATGTTGTAGACACTTAAAAATGTCCTGAATGATATCATGCACTCAAATAAGGTATACTAGCATCATTTCATCCTCAAACCCATCCTCTTTTCACTTAATAGATTAAGTTTTCCCAGCTATTTAATTAATTATATCATTTGCATCTATTAACCTAATTAATCCAATCATGTTAATTCACCCCCTTTCATGCTAAAATTTCATCTTATTAAATTAAATACATCAAGTTATTTAATTTAAATCCCTAAGTCTTCTTATTTAATTAAATAACCCTAAGTTGTTTAATTAAATATCATTTCACTTCCCCCCATTTCATTAAATCACTTTATTTAATGAATATCATGAAATCATGAAATTCCCCTAATTGCATAATTAAACCTTTGTTTAATTATCAGTTACTAATAAATCCAATTCCACCCCACTTGCAAGGGAATATTCCCTTGGAATATTCCTCCTTTGCACATTCCTCCAAAAGAAATATTCCTTCCCCTTTGCACATTAAAACTTTGTTTTAATTTTGTAAATATCTAATTTCCCCTCACCCATGAGAATATTCCAAAGAATATCCTCTCTCCTCACTCATTTAAAAAAAGAGAATATTCTTCTTCCTAACAAACTTACAAGACTTCTTGTGCAAGTTTTGAGTGTGTTTGTTTGGAAGAATATGGACCCTTGATTCTTTCCTTGATCCATATGATCATTTATTCTCATCCATTGATGAGTATCCATGATCCACGTTTCACCTTTCCTCCATCCTTGACCATTGTTTAACTTTTTCAATCTCAACCTTTCATTTCTCATTTTTCCTCCTTTGAATAGGTCACTATTTGGAGGCAAAAAAATCCATCTTTTAACAACAAACTTATGATGTTAAAATCACTTGCACTCATATTTAGAACTTATTTAGCATCATTTTAGCTTAATTTTCTTACATATTATCTTAGGTTCCATTAATGGCTTCCATGGTAACATAGATACATTCATTTAGCTTATTTGGTAATTAGGGTTTCAATATTTTTAGCTTAAAATCTATTTAGATTAGATTTGCATACACCTATATCAATAATCTTAGCATAGATCATGTTAAAATAGCTTGCATCATGTTAATTTAGTATTCAAATCATGCTTTCATACACAACTATCATCGGTTTCATCTATTATCTTCAATAGAATCAATCAGAACAGGCTCATTTATCCACAAGAATGGGAAAGCATCGCCATTCCACATCAATGCAACACCACTCCCCCAATAGGATAATTTTCAATAGATTAGAATAGGTGTTTCTAAATTTTTTTTAGTTTAATATGATAAGTTTCAATGGATTCCTAGTTTAGCTTTGTTGATTGATCTTATTGGATTGATGTTTAGTGGCACAATTACACTTTGAATCCTCATGGATCAAGTGTAGTTGGCCCATACTAATTTGTCGGTCACATTTTTGTGCTAGAAGGAGGGTATAACTGATCAAATTTAATGAATTTTTCTCTCAGAGTCTATTTTTCTAGTTTTTGTAGGTACAACGACACTCTTAGAGATTTTAGTGAATCATTTGTTAGTGTCAGTGCCATATAGCGACACTCTTTCCATTAGAATTAATGACACCTAATTAAAACCCTAACACTGATTAAGACAAATTGCAATGGTAATACTTTTTAGAATTATCAAGGATTTAAAAGTGGTGATGCCACCAAATAGTGACGCTATCATTGTCTTTGTCTTACTGCAGAGCAATGTTATTTTTTCACCAGAGTGGTGCTCATTTGAATTGTGGTGACGCTATAGTGAACCATGATTCTTTTTACTGGTAAGGAAAAACAATGAGTAATTTTTAGCATGTGCTTTAAATTTTTTATTTTATCTACTTTTCGACACATCATTTACTTGCTTTTTTAGGTTAACTCGGTTTTGTAGGTTTGGTCAACAAAACTTGAAGTGAAGAAGCATAGTAATATCATTTGAATTATAATTGTAACAAGTTTTGCGACACTTATGGGGCAATTATAACCCACTTATGATGATTTTTATTTCACATTTTAGGACCAAACTAGATTTATTTTTGGCTTTAAAATGAACGTTCAAATTGGTTAAAAATGAACCCTCACGTCATTTTGATTGTTAGATTAAAATTGAACAATACAACTTCCATACTTTGTTTGGTGTTTAAAATGAACTCATTTTTCTATGATGGATTAAAATGAACATGTATTTTATTTGTCTATGTATTCTTGTTGTGCATATCCAATCCCCTTGCACTTCATGTGATATTGGGTGAAGAGAAACACACAAGTTTGATTTTCAGCTTGGGAGTGCTTATCCTCTCCCCTCACGCCTATTGGAAATCTTTGGTGATGAAAATAATTTTATGCTTCAAACATGTGTAACCTTTAGAGGGCTTGCCTCCCAACTTGTGAGAGGGAATGACCCAATTGGTTCTTTCTATTTGGCTCACTATATAAATAATTTAGAGTGATGAAAGTCACTAACTAGCTAGTTGTGGTTGTCCTATACTGATGAATGCCTCCCATAGTATCCTTGTGATACATCAAAACCCTTAGATATTTCTAAGGGTTGAGATACCTCTTAATTGAGTAGAATCACCACATGTATGGCACCAGTCTATCCTAGATATGGTCATTAAAAACCTTGTTGTAGTGGCTAACCAAGTCCAATTTTGAAAAATATTTCTAGGTAGTGCATGGGAGTAGCACTACACCCAAAAGTTACTGACCATGTTCAATTTCTGATTGAGGAAATAAATCAAATGGGGAAGGGACTACTTTTCTTAGTGTGCCAAGACATTACATTTCCTTGACATAGCTTGTTTTTCCACTTCATCTTCATGGATTAATCATCTCTTTCAATGATGGTAAGCCTATTGAAAAATATGTACCTGATCTATCTAGGATTGTAAATGTTTGAGAGTTAGTTTAACACTTGCTTGATTCCAAAATAATTGAAAACAAACATCAACAAGTCTTCAAAATTTCAAACCCTTTGGTATAAGTATGGATACCCTTTGAAAAAACCTTGATATTGATGTTTGTCCTAAGAATTTATTTTTAGAGACTTCTAAATATTTTGGTTTACATCTCAATCCCTACTTCCCAAAGCTAACCTAGGTAACTATGCCCTTGACTTCATCCTTTTCACAAAATGGACTTTGTGGAATTGATGATGTTTTTTAACATAGAAATTTAGTTTGAACTTAATAAATAAAAGTATTTTTGGTAAAAAGAAACTCATTTAAGCAAGATAAATTGACAAATTGGACCCCACATGACCATTTGGCATCTGATCAGTCCATTTGAACATCCCAACCTTACACCCATTATCATTCAACCAAACTTTGAACTCATCGAAGGAGAACAAACCAATATAAATAGTGGTTTGATAAGCTTCACTTTTGAAATAAACTTGAAACACCAACCTACTGGAGAAATGCAACATACATCATAGATAGAGAAGAGGAACAAGCTGATATTGTGACTGGAAGGCCCATATTACCACAACTTGCATGGCAATAAATATCCTCTTTTCTTCCATAAACTTGAAATTCTCTAAATGATCTCACACAAAATCAAAATTCCTAAGAGAAGTTCTACATGTCGTCACTTAATTAAACTTAGGCATAATAGTCCAAAACCTATCAAACAACACATTTTGGAACTCTACCAAAATAGGAATAGATTGGAAAGGAACTTTTATAGACATGTTTCAAGGAATAATCTAGAATCGTTTGCCCTATTTGAAAGTCAAAGCGTTGGTATTTTCCATAATCTTGAACTTCTCTAAATGATCTCATGCAAAATCAAAATCCCCAAGAGAAGGTCTACATGTCGCTATTTCAAACTTAGACATCATAGTTCAAAGTATATTAGAAGACATATCCTAAGATAGTATCACAACTAAAATAAACCACTAAGGAGATGTTTTCTACACTATTTTATGAATGAACAAAATCTACACATTTCACAAGAAGTCCTCCCTGATCATTAAGTCTTTAGAGTTTAAACACTTTAGAGGTCTAACATGTTTCTCACCACCTTGGTCTTTGAAAATAAGGGTTCAATCTAAGTCAATATTGGTTCAAACACCTTCATCCACCCCTTATCAAAATCCAAACTTCACTTCACCAAACTTCATAAAATTTTCAAACACAGCAACACTTTTGGACTTAGACATCTATCAACTCAAATCCTAACTTAGCTACTTTGTGAAATGAATCCTTTTCCATGCATTTGGCTAAAATAGTTATCATCTTTGAACTCATTTATCATGAATTCCACAAGTCTACCCTAAATATTCTCAAGTTCATAAACATCCTTTACCTAAACATCAAAACATCAAACTTAAGTCAAAAGTGTTGTCCCAAAACATTTGAAAAAATCACTCCCTATATGATTCATCTTTTCATCTCCCACTACCATCATTGCTCCAAAAAGACTTAGAGCATCCCTTTTTCCTAGATTTGAGTCAACTAGAGAGCTTAAACATTACAAATCTCAATACAACTCTCCCATAGGTGACCCAAATTTTATGGTAAAAAAAGGATCACAAGACAAGAGAATCATGGAGAAAACCAAAGTCACATTCACCTCAAGTGATCCCAATCCTCAATAATTTGATCCAAGAAGTCATGTTACCCCATTACAACAACCCTCATCTCCATTAGAGCCATATGAGATCGAAGATGTCATGAACAATCCATTTGGACTTAGTAGGGAAGAAATCATGGAACATCAAGCCTTATAAAACATGGCTCCAATTTCCCCATCTTTTGTTGCACAATAATTAACACAAGGCTTGACTTCATCCACTATTCAAAAAACTCTATTACTAGGGCTAAATGAAAAATCTATTCCTAGTCTTGCAACTAGTCTTTCCAAGGAATTTTTTCACACTCTTCCATTTGAAAGAAACACAATTTTGGGTACTCTCAACACCACCCCATCCCAAACAACCACTTGGGCACCAACATTTGGTGCTCCTCCCATCCCCAAGGATACCCAACATCCGTATAAACTAGTTACACTCCACTACTCCACAACAACCTCAACATATCAAGGAAACCCATCTTCATCCATGCCCATGAGTACCACAAGTGTGCCCAACATCTTGCAAAGTAGTGTAGACCAAGTGTCATAGGTAGACCCAAAAGGGCAAGGGAATTTCCTCAGGTAAAATCATCCTTTAACACAATAGGGAACATCTTCATCCAATCCTCTTGTTGATGCATCAAACATAGCAGTTTCCCAAAAAACCTCTATTCCATCTGCCATCAACTTACATCAAACCAATCCATTGATCAAAAATCTTGTTAACCAAGGCAATATGGTGGCCACATCTCAAACCCAAGGGAATCTCCAAAACATCGGACAGGGGAACCCTTTCAATAAATGGACTCAAGGTCCTAATGTTCCCTTAACATCACAATAATTAACAATTTCATCATCATCTTTATCATTTGTCCCCCAAGTCACGCAAAATCAAATGGGGCCTCAAACTTACCTTCCTCCATATCAATCCAGTATCTTGAAAGGAATTCTAAACCAAATAAACCCCAAACCTCTCATCAACACTTTGCAACCCACACAAAACATCAATAGCCAAAACCCATCATAGATGTCCCAACCACTTATTGATCCTACATTGCAAGCACACACCCTAGCCTTACAACAAGCACAACAGATTATCAACAAGCAGTCCAACAATAACAAAAACAACAACTAGCCTTAGCAGCATAATAACAACAGTAAGCAGCCTTAGTCACACAACAACAACAACAACAACAAGCATAGCAAGCAACCTTAGCAGCACAACAACAAGAAGTAGCCTTAGTCGCACAACAAAAACCACAAGCACCCTTATTAGCGAAACAACAACAACAACATCAAGTAGCCTTAGTAGCAAAACAATAGTAACAACAACATCAAGCAACCTTAGCAGCACAAAAAGTAGCCTTAGTAGCTCAACAACATCAACAAGCCCAACAACAACAAGAAGCTCAACAATATTACCAACAACAACAATTACTCACACAACAACATCAACAATGGGGTTTATACTATAACCCTCAACAAACCATCATCAACCCAAACACATTAGGAACATATATTCCTACACCACCATACACACCATACGACACCTCATCATATCAGAATCCCACGTACACTTCATCCACCATCCCACAATATGCATCATATGTCCCTCCACTAATCCCACAAGATAATAGGGCATCACAGTTCTCAAGGCATTAACACAAGAAATGCAAGATATCTGGATGGGAAAAATGAAGAAACCCAATATACAGAACTTATGCCCATATCTATTTGATCAAAAAATTGCAATGGTACTATTCCCTCCTAGTTTTGAAATCTCTAAATTCAATAAATACAAAGGGAGAGGAATTCCTATGAACCATATTAAATATTTTAACATCATGTGTATGGAGGTCGCCTATAATGAGTCCTATTTGATGTGCCTCTTCCCATGAAGTTTAATAGGTCCTACCATGGATTGGATTTCTCAATTGCCTCCAGTATCAAAAATTTCCAAGAAATTGTTGAAAAATTCATAGATCACTTATCCTTTAATCTTGACATGGTCATGAGCCTAGAAGAGTTGTATACTCTCAAATAGAACAAAGGAGAATCTTTTACCAATTTCCTACAACAATGGAGGAAAAGAGCTAGTAAAAGAAAGTGGCCAATTCCTAGTGAACAACAAGTGGGAATTATCATAAAAAATATAGATCTATATCTATCCTTCCACTTGAAGATGTAGTACATTACATCTTATGATGAGCTTTTCCCTAGATCCCTTAACATCAAGAGATCTCTAATCTCATAGGGAAATACTCAAGACTACAAAGACAATCATCCATCAACTAGTTCAAATGACAAGCCTCATGTCTAGGATAAGAAAAAGAACATAAAAAATGATGTGGTAGATGCTAAGGTGGTCTTAAGTGATTCTAGGCCAAATAATAATCAAATATCTAATGTTCAACCAATTGTTCAACAAACAAAACTACCAAAAAACAATCAAGTCAACAACATCAAAACACAACAGAAACGAACACCTAAATAGAACAACTATCCAAAACTTAAATATACACAATTGTCATAACCCATTGATACTATCATGAAGAAATTGGTAGATTCAAACTTGATAATGATTCCAAATTTCAAAAACTACCAAGAACCACTGAATAAACTACCTTGGTACAATGAAAAAGATCTTTGTGATTTTCACAAAAGCAAAGGGAACAAAACATCAAACTATATGAGGCTCAAGAATATTATCCAAGATTTGATTGAGAGTGAAGACATATCTATTGAAGTACTAGCTATCAACCAGGCTCTTAAGATATACAAGAACCCCATGCTAGATCATAGAAAAGGGAACAACACTAGGAAAGCTAAAGATTACATAAACATGCAACATACCTACTCCAATGTGGTCACTTCTTGTGATAGATTCATCATCGTCATCACCATTAAAGGGCCTAGTACAAAGTGTGGAGTCACCACACCACATGGAAAAGTCATGATCCAAGGAGCTCCATCTCAGTCTATGGCACAATCTACTTTTCCAACACAAAATCCTAGCAAATATAATCTCCTAGATCAGCTTAAGAATACCCCCACATAAATTTCTATCCTAGAACTATTGAGGCTATCCCCATACATAGCGAAAGCTTAGAGAAATCTCTTTCTGCGTTGTCCATCCCTAAGGATATAGATACATAATAGTTTCAAGCTATGGTAGGGCATATCACTAATCATCTCCTCACCTTCTCAGAGCAAGACCTACCATCGCAACCATCTCATAATCATGATTTACACCTTGAGGTCATCATTTATAACAACAAGGTTAAAGAGTCTTAGTAGATGGAGGTGATGGTCTAAACATTTGCACCCTTTAGTTGAAAAAAATCTGGGCTACTCAGAGGATACTATTTAGAAAACAAAGAGTACCACCATCAGAGCATATGATGATCTAGAGTGGGTATCATAAGGCATCATCGCACTACCCATCCAAGTGGGACCTATCATTGTAGAAACCACATGCAAAGTGTTAGACCTTGATCTTTCCTATGACATCCTACTTGCCCGACACTAGATCCATGCCCTAAAAGTTATAGCTTCAACCTATCATCGATGTGTAAAATTTCCTTTTGAGGATAGAGAATTTACCATCCATGGAGATCCTAAGAATATTTACTATTGCAAGAATCTTGAGGCCAATTTTTATAAGATCCCCCAAATACCCAAGAATGACGAAGGGCATACACCTTCTACCTCACTTTTTGACCCATCATCCCTTGCATCTACCTTAGAAATGAAAACACCCATTATGTAGAACATACCTGACATCAAAGTAATGATCTAAGATGATGGTTGTGGAAACTATAAGCTAGCGAAGGATACTTTTGTGTTGGGAGAGCTACGTTTTTCTTCCAAAACTCATGGGAAACCCACACCTAGCACCAACAACATCCTTGAAACTATCAAGATGGTAGCTACTACCTTCACCAAGTGGGGGGGCTTGAATAAAGAATATGCCAATGAGGAGGATATCTATAAACTAATAATGACCCATTCCTATTCTTCCCATGGAAGATGAAAACAAAGGCTTATAGCTAATGAAGAGTTGGGGATACAACAAGAACTAGAAACTGGGAAAAAATGACAATGGTTTTCTAGAAACCATCGTTCTTGAGAAACGTTCAAAGAATCTTAGCTTAGGATGTACTACTAGCAAGGTTTCCCTTATTGGCAAAGGTACTTCCATTAAATGGGATGAGGCTTCCTCTTGGTTACCAAAATTGTGTGATACTACCCTAGATGACTTTCCCCTTAATGTTGCTGACCTATTTGAGAATAAATCCCCCTTCATGATATTTGCATCATCCTTCACCCCAATCAATCGACCAAATAAAATATGCTTAGTATACCTGCAACTCATTGTCTTGGAGCAATAAGGACCATCAATTCTAGATTTATTCAAAAATGATGAAGCAATCTCATAATTCATGGGTAGATCACAAAGAAATTTTTGACATAGAGCTCAATACAAGGGTGTACTATAGGGATACGATTGAATCCTTCAGTCACAAAATTGATGGCATGCAACTAACTTGTAGATCTTTGATTGAAAACCACACTCTGACATTCTTTGAGTGAAAAGTCAACAGTATTGGTAGAAAAGGCCACTTCAGTCAATTTGGGAACTATTGGATGTTGTGGTTGTGTTGCTGATATGTGGTTGTCATTGATGTCAACACTATTAGCACTATTGTATTGAAGGTTGTATATGTCAAGGATATTGAGAAAATTGTTAAAGAAAATGTTGTAGGTTGCCAAAGGAACAATGAAGGTCATGAAGGTGTCTTTATTTGTACATCGATGATCAACTGTTGTAGACTAAAGGGTTTATTGCTGAGAGTATCTAGTCTATCCATTAGAATTTTTAGAGGTCCATGTGAAGTTTTGATCGTGTTATGAATAGTTGTATTCTAATAGTTTTTCTATACTCCTAATTGAATTTTATGTAATTCTGGTAATGTCTATTGTTGTGGATGATTCTCGATCATTCTCTATCCTTGTTGTACATCCGCGTTGATAGATGTGCTCATGGTCGAATATTTTTCTCTTGTGTTTTCAGGTTTTCATGTTCTTGGCCGACATGATGGTTGTAACATGTTGTGGATCCTTGGAGACTTAAATTTGAATGTTTGGCATGCTCAAGAATATTCTTTTTGATTTGCATTAAAAATTTATTTGTAAATTTGGGGCCAACATTGTAAATATGTTTTATACTTTGGCCATCAAAGTTGTTGATGTAATCTACATTGTAGATATATAAGAGTGGTTATTTGAGTGAAGTTAGTGTGTGCGTGAAGTGAGGATAAGCCAAAGAAGAGAAAGTGTGTGAAAATTGATCTATTCATTTGATTGCAAAGCGGAGTGTGAAGAAGTTTGAGCGAAGTGTGAAGAAGTATTTATATGCTTAACTAGAACTATAATCAAGCTTGTGCAGAAGCTATTTTCTCAGTTCATACCCTACAGATCTAATCCAAATTTATTCCTTGGGCAATAAGCCCTCTTGTATTTGAGCAATGAGCTCTAGGTAGTGTGCTTGAATGCATGTGAATTCCCAATATTTTTCATTATAATTTTAACATGGTATAATATTGTGGACTAACATCCACCGTGGTTTTTCACCTAACAAGGTTTCCACGTAAAAATCTTGGTGTTCTTTGTGCTTCTGATGTGTTGATGATTTATGGTTTATTGATCTTTCATCAGATCTAAGTTAAAGTTAAGTTTGAAAATTTTAAGTATTCTGTGACAACTGATTCACCCCACCATCTTAGTTGTTTGTCCATGTTTTTCCAACAATTGGTATTAGAGCAGGTTCCTCTGAAGAATTTTAAAATCATGAGGTGATCCGTGATGACATAAGGACAGTCCTAGATTTGATGGAAACAACTACTCACTGTGGAAAACTAGAATGGAATGTCAGTTGAGATGTTTAGGTGAACACTTCTGGAAGATCACAAAGAATAGATATGTTATTCCTCAGAATGGTCTTTCCACTCCTGATGAAATTAAAGAGGCTAAGAATAACAACAGGGTTATGGAAGCTTTGCTAAGTGCTCTGACAGATTTAGAAATGAAAAATGTGATAGGTCTAAAGAAAACTCATGATATGTGGATGAAGCTAGAAACTTTGTATGAAGGAGATGCACATGCGAAGATGGCTAAGCTACAGAGTTTGAAACACAATTATGAAAATTTGAAGATGGGTGAAGATGAAAATATTTCTTCTTTTATGCAAAAAGTAAATGAACTAGTGATGAGTATTAGATGTGCTAGTGGTACCCTAGAAGAGGAAGAAATTGTAGAAAGTGTTGATATCATTTCCTCCCTCTTACAAAGGAAAGGCTCATGCTATTGAAGAAATTATATTAGTGACGAATGTGACAAGAGATACATTGATTGCTAAATTTGCTACCTTTGAGTTGAGTGAATCTGGTGAATCTGTTCCCAAGACTAAATATTCATTTAAGGCTACTATATTTGGAAGAAACAAGCAAAGATATGATTTGGGAGAGTGTTCTAGAAAGTCATTGAAGTATGAGGAAGAAATGAAATAGCTTGAAGATGAAGAAAGAGAAGTAGAAGAGTTGGAAGCACTGATTGTGAAGAAAGGAGGTAGAGGACAAGGTAAGTATAAAGGAATGTTTCCTATTAAATGTTTCTCTTGCAATAAAATAGGTCATTTTGCATCAAGGTGTCTTGAAAGAGTTCCTAGTTCTAAGCCTAACAAATCTAGATTTCAAAAGAAATGTTACTATGTTGAAGAAGGAGTGACTGATGAAGAGTCTGATAAAGAAAATGGAAATTAAAATGAATGGGTGTTCCTTGCTATCAAGAAAAATGGTCCAATGACTATTGAATCTACTAAAGTTGAGAAAGATCTTGCAGCCTCAAATGAAGAAAAGGATGAGTGGGTTATTGACAGTGGATGCTCACATCATATGACTAGTGACTAAAGAAAATTTGTAAGTCTAGAGAAATATGACGGTGGGGTTGTAAAATTCAGAGATAACAATGCTAGTGTGATTCATGGTAGAGGATCTATTTGTCTTGGTGGTAAGCATAACACTGATGATGTCCTTTATGTTGAAGGATTGAAGCACAACTTGATGAGCATTGGATAGATGGTGGACAAGGGTTATGATCTTCAATTCAAAAGTGGAAGATGCAAGATACTTGGAAGTTCTAGAAATGTAATTGCTTCAGGTAAAAAGAAAAAAGGTAATATTTTTCACTTAAATTTTGCTAGTCAAAGTTTTTAAATTTCCAAAGTAGATGAAAGCTGGTTATGGCATAGAAGGATGTGTCATGTGAATTTTGACAACATTGTTAAAATAAGTTCCATTCAAGCAGTCAAGATCTACCTAAGCTAGTAAAGCTTGCTAACACAATTAGAAAGGAATGTCAGATGGGAAAACATACTAGAGTTTCTTTTTGGAGCAAACAACATCATTCAAATGGACTACTGGAGTTGGTGCATACTGATCTATGTGGTCCCTCTAGAGTCAAAAGTCTTCATGGAGAAAGGTATTTTATGCTACTTATTGATGATTACTCTAGGATGATATGGGTTGCTTTCATAAGAGAAAAATGTGAAGCATTAGAGAAGTTAAAAAGTTTCAAAGCTATGGCAGAGAAAGATAAAGGTCTTAAAATCAAATGCCTAAGGTCAAAAAGAGGTGGTGAGTTCACCTCCAGGGAGTTCAATTCTTTCTGTGAAGAGCATGGAATCAAAAGATAGTTATCTGCTCCCCGAACCCCTCAATAGAATGGAGTTGCAAAGAGAAAGAATAGAACAATTTTGGGTGTTGATAGAACAATGATGATTGAAGGAAATGTGCCTCACATCTATTGGAGTGAAGCTGTAAGCACTGCTGTATACACTTTAAATTGGGTAAATGGCAATGATAATTTTGGTAAGACTCCTTTTGAACTATGGTTTGGTTTTAAGCCTATTGTTAAATATTTCAATATCTTTGGAAGAAAATGTTATGTTAAGAGAGATGAGGACATAGGAAAGTTTGATGCAATGAGTGATGAAGGAATATTTCTAGGTTACTCTACTAAAAGCAAGGCTTACCAGTGATATAATAGAAGATTGAGAAAAATGATTGAAAGTGCAAATGTCAGAGTTGGTGACGACTCTGCTAGATCATCTAGATATTGTGGATATGATTTAGATGACCAAGAAACCAGTATGAACAAAGGGAAGAATTCTCAGACACAAAATCAACTTCAAATTGTTCCAATAAATCAAGAAAGTCAGGAAGGAGAGACAAGTGCAAGTGTAGAAGAAAGAATAAAAGAACCAGAAGTTTGAGAGAATACTAAGGTTCTGTGGTATGTAAAGCTAAAACATTCTAAAAATAAAATTATAGGAGATAAGAATAAAGGTGTGCAAACTAGAAGAAATATTGTAGAAGATTATTGCCTGATTTCTAAGATTGAACATAAAGATGTCAATGAAGCTTGTAATGATGAATACTGGATGGAAGCTATGAAGGAAGAACTAATGCAAATTGAAAAGAATGATACATGGATTCTTGTTCCCAGACCTAAAAATAAAAATGTGATTGGTACTAAATGGGTCTTTCAGAATAAGCTGAATGAACATGGTGAAGAAGTTTGAAATAAAGCAAGGATGGTATGTAAAGGGTATTCACAAATGGAAGGTATTGATTTTGAAGAAACATTTGCCCCTATTGCTAGAATTGAAGCTGTAAGATTATTTCTTGCTTGTGCTGCATATAAGAACTATAAAGCCTATCAAATGGATGTGAAGTCACCTTTTCTGAATGGTGAGCTAGAAGAAGAGGCATATGTTGAACAACTGAATGGATTTCAACTGACTGACAAAGAAGACATGGTTTTCCAATTAAAGAAAGCTCTATATGGATTCAAGCAAGCCCCTAGAGCCTGGTATGCTAGACTAGATAAATACTTATTAAAACTTGGATTCAATAAAGGTACTACGAACAACAACTTGTATTTCAAATTGGGTCATGACTAAGAGTTGATTATTGAGGTCTTTGTTGATGACATCATTTTTGGAGGAGATGACAATCTATGTATGAAATTTCTTGATGAAATGAAGAGTGAACTTGAAATGAGTATGATTGGAGAGATGAAGTTCTTTTTGGGATTGAAAGTTACTCAGTTAGAAAAAGGGATTTTCATATCTTAGTCCAAATATGTGAGAGAACTATTGAGGAATTTTGGCATGGAAGACTCAAAACCTGTTGGTACTCCCATGGTAACTGGATGCAAGTTAACTCAAAATGATGATTCTCCTAAGGAAAATCAAACAAGATACATGTCAATGATTGGTGGATTGCTCTATTTAACTCAAACTAGACCAGACATTATGAATGTTGTATGTATGGTTGCTAGATTTCAGGCTAATCCAAAAGAGCCTCATGTGACTGCTGTAAAGAGAATCTTTAGATATCTGAAAGGAACAACTAATTTTGGGCTTTGGTACCCTAAGGATGATGATATTACCTTGAGTGCATATATTGATGTGGATTGGGAAGGAGATGTAGATGACAAGAAAAGTACTAGACTGTGGTGGTGCTTTCTTCCTACGAAAGAAGCTGGTGTCTTGGTTAAGTAAAAAGAAGAATTCTATTTCTCTATCTACTATTGAGGAAAAGTACATTGTTGTTGTTGTTGGTGTAATTAAATATCTTGTACCTTGTCCTAGGTCATAATTACACCTTAGTTAAGTTTACTTAGGGACCACATAGGAGGTTGTTGGAGAATTTCCACTTTTGGTGGACTTGACATGTCATTACCTCATCATTTCCACCTTTTGTGGAGATATCATGTGATTATCTCTCCACCTTAAGTGGAGTGATAGGTTTTCATAGTTGTCTCATGTCATAAGATTACGACACTTGTCATAATCTTATGCCCTTCTATGTTCTCACCTTGGCTATATAACCAAGGGGTCTTTCTCATTTGTAATGAATCATGATCATATCATATCATTGACATTGAATACCATTTATTCTTATCATAATCTCTCTCTCTCTTTTCTTGTGCTTTCCATTTGGTCCATAGATCTTGGCATCCATAGCCAATTCTAACATGGTATCAGAGCATGGTGGGTGCCATTGGAGAGTCTTATTCTGAAAAGAGATTCCAGATTTGAGGAGGTTCCGTTCGTGGCTCTTTGTTGTAGGTTCATATCCGAGCTTGTTGGTGGAAATGTGAGCTCACCATTATGTCTGAAAGGTTTGAGATAGTCGATTTTTCCTTTTGTTTCATCCAAATCGAACATACGAGGCCAAATCTATGAGGGTTTGAAGCTAAAGAGTGGTTGCCACATTCAGAAGGTAGCTGCAATTTTGGAGCATTTTGGGTCAAATCCGACCCTGCCATCACGTTCAGAAGGGCCAAAAACCCTAAGATCAACTGTCAAATCATCCAATTCAAAGCAGTTGTCTGGTGAAGCAAAAAAAATTTACCCAAAGAGTTGTACGACCCCTAGGTCATCATAATTACGCGGTATGATTTTTTTGAAAATTTTAAAAAATTCGATTGAAATTTTATGAAATTTTTTTTAGAAAAATTGATTTTGTATCGATTCAATCATTTGTAAAAGTTTTAAATTAAAAAATCAAAAAAAAAAAATTGAAAGTATTGTACGCAAACATTTTCTGCAGACGTTGTATCACGTAGGTACAGGGTACCTGCGGGCTTGACCGTGCAAGCCATGTGGCCACACGTCAATCAGCCACACAGGCCCCTATCCCCTCAACCCCACTACTGGCATCCACTCCACTAGTGTCGGCTTTCACCGGCGGGCCTGCACAAATCCGATTCCAGTGAATGTCAAAATAAATCTGGCGGATAGTTCTCCACCCGGCGGCAAGTTTAAAATAAAAAATCTGGCATCCAACAAAATTTTGGTGGTCGTATTAACAATTCTGAAGAATTTCAAATCCAACTAGTGCCGAAGATTCTATAGCATATTCCATCAAGTGAAGAATATTCCAGGAGAGGACCGACGACATCGGTGATGTGCAATCAGACATCAAATTTATGCTACAGTCCAGGTGAATATTCTACAGGGATGAATATTATTTTTTGACAGTCTATAAACTATCAAATTTATCCTAGTTAAATGATGACATCATCACACGTCATCAGTGACGTCAGCAGTTGCTTTGAAAATTTCCTGCCCCTCTCCATTTGAGTTTTCATTTTTGCAGTTCATCTTTGAAACTTAATATCTCGCTCATTCTGACTCCTTTTTTCGAGCAATTTTTTTTTATTTGGGCTAGAATTTTGTGCTCTATGTATTGGTGCAATTATTTTTTGGTTTTGGTGCCTGATTTTTCCAGAATTTTTAGATTCTCATAGGTGTTTCTGCTTCATCCTCATTTTGGGAACTTCGGGAACTCATATCTTGCTCCTACAGTAACATTTTTTAGTGTAGTTTTTTTTTTTGAAAGTACATGATTTTTTATGTACTTCTCAATGGTATGATAAGATTGATCTCATTTTGTACTAAAAATTGTACTTGATACTGTGGCCTATTTTGGCATTTGTAAGCACCAAGATCAAAGACCACTTTGCTATTTTTGGCAAGTGGCAACTGTAAATGCACTAAATAGAAAGTGCCAAATCAGATATTGGTTGGGGGGGTTTCTTGATTGAGTGATTTGGGGGGGTAATCTTACAGTGATTGTTTGCATTCTTTTTCTTGGTTTGTATTCTTGAAATGGGGAGATCTCAAATTGAACCCCTAAATCCACATAATTATGCTAGATGGAGAAAATCAATATCTAACTATCTCATGATGAAAGGTCTAATAGGTCATCTAAAGGACACAATTCAAAAACCTACTGATGCTAAAGAATTGGCAAGGTGGGAGATTGATCATGAGAAAACACTTGGATGCATATGTTCATTAGTCTCATTTGATTTTTAGTTTCATATTGAATCATGTAATAGACCTGAAGAAGCATGGGAGACTTTTGAGAATTTGTATGGTAAAATAGATAAGATTAGAGGCTATCAGATTGATAATGATTTGATGAATCTTGATCCTAAAAGTTTTGACCACATCCAAGACTACATCTCCAAAATCAAGCAACTAAGAACACAATTGAAAGAATGCACTATTGAAAAAGAGGATTTACAATTGATTCTGAATGTGTTATCCAAGCTTGGTCCTCAGTATTCAGTGTTTGTTTCTGGCTTTCATACCCATCGAATTTCTATGGGAGCATCATATGTTGATCCTAAGTTTGATGACTTTTCAAATCTCCTAATCCAAGAGGAAGCTAAGTTAATGAACATGGGTCTAATCAAGTCTTCCAAACCACAAGCATTGGTGGCAAATGAGTCTAAGGTACATAAAGAATCAACCAATCTTGATAAGAAGCAAAAGAAGAAAATGAACAAGCCACATAAAGAATCAGAATCCTCATCATCAAAAGAATCATCTAAGAAGGAGATACCTTTTTGTGCATATTGCAAGAAGGATGGACATGAAGAACACTATTGTTCTAAGAAGGACATAGATGAGTTGAAAAATATTCTCAAAAAGAAACACATTGATTTTCCTTCTAGAATGTCTAAATCTTCTTCTCCTTCTACTTCAAAACAGTCTAAAAAGGAAAAGGGTCAAACAACAGGATATAAAGGACAAGCTCTTTGTGCTCATTCAAGTCTAGGATCAAGGAGATGGCTTTTAGATTCAGGAGCGTCACATCATATGGCATCTTCACAAACTATCTTCTCTTCATTTTAGCCTTGTTCTATGTCTCCTATCTTGATGGGAAACAATACATACATGAGTGTAATAGGGAAGGGATCTATTAGCATTGGGGAGAAAACTTTTTAGGATGTCTTGTGTGTTCCTCATTTGATGAACAATCTACTTTCCATTTATCAGATTACTAGAATAGAATGAAAGAAAATGTGTAAATACTTCACATACCTTAAAAACTAGAGTTTCAAATGAAGGAGTTCAACCCAATTATGTAGCCTTAGCTTCTTCTTTCTTCAAACTCCTCAACAATTAGACTTTTTCAAAAGCTTGTTCTCCTCCAAACTTCAATTGTATATCCGTTTTCAATGGAATTCAAACTTGAATTGATATTATATGTCTTTCAACATGAAAAATATGCTATTTCATGCAAAGGTGGTAGAAAGACCATGAAAAAGGTGGTGGAATGTGAAAAACATGCATCCACACTTCACAACATCATAAAAAAGCTACTTTTTGTCAGAGCACATGCAAAACAAGGAGAATATGTAGAATGTGGGCCTTGAGATCATAGGTATATTGAGTGTTTTTACTATTTTTAGTGCAACACAAAGTTTGCTCACATTATAACATGCTCGTGTTATAATGTGAGCATGTTATTTCTTCCTAAAATAGCCATATCTCTATTTCTTTAAAACATGCTCGCATTATGAGAAAGTTGGTTTTTTAATAGATTTATTCTCTCTCTCTCTTTGTCTATACCCTATATACCCTAATTCTATCTCTCTTCCCTCTACCCTTATACCCTAATTCTATCTCCCCTCTACCCTCTACCCTTAACCCTTATACCCTCTATCTCTCTCCCACTCCCTCCCTCTCTCTCTCAAGTCTCTCCCTTGTCTCTCAACCCCTATACCCTCTCCCTCTCTCAACTCCCTATCTCTCACTCACTCACTCCTTCGATATCTCTCCCCTCTACCCTCTACCCTTAACCCCTATACCCTCAACCCTTAAAACCTAATTATATCTCTCTCTCCCCATCTACCCTCTACCCTTAACCCTTATACCCTCTATCTCTCTCCCACTCTCTCCCTCTCTCTCTATCTTTTCTCTCCCTCCTACCCACTATCCCTCTCCCAAATCCCTTTCTCTCACTCACTTACTCCTCTCTCACTCACTCACTCTATCTCTCACTCATTCACTCTCTCTCACTCACCCCCTCTCTCTCTCTCACTCATTCACTCCCTCTCTCCCCCCTCTCTCTCTCACTCACTCTCTCCCACTCCCCCCCTCTCCACCTCTCAGTCTCTCCATCACCTCTCAACCCCTATACCCTCTCCCTCTATCAACTCCCTCTCTCACACTCACTTAATCTCTCTTTCTTACTCACTCACTCACTCCCTCTCTCTCCCTCTCTCTGACTCGCTCACTCTATCCCAGTCCCTACCTCTCTCCCTCTCAAGTCTCTCCCTCATCTCTCAACCCCTATACCCTCTCCCTCTCTCAACTCCCTCTCTCTCACTCACTCACTACTTCTATCTCTCTCCCCTCTACCCTCTACCCTTAACCCTTATACCCTCTATTCTCTACCCTCTATCTCTCTCCCACTCCCTCTATCTCTCTCTCTCTCGAGTCTCTCCCTCATCTCTCAACCCTTATACCCTCTCCCTCTCTCAACTCCCTCCCTCTCTCTCTC